>VZRV01000612.1:1475431-1538145 GCA_013398115.1 Falcunculus frontatus
ACGGCCCTCACCTCACCGCACCGTATCGCCACGGCCCTCACCGCACCGCCACGCACCGCACCGCCCCGTACTGCCCCGCACCGCCTCACACCGCCCCACACCGCACCGCCCCGCCACGGCCCGCACCGCGAGGCCGGCCAGGAAGCAGAGCCGCAGGTGCCCTGTGTGACTCCGCTCCGACTCTGACACTTCAGCTGTTCTAAAGCGCCGCAAACACGCGTGTTCGCGGTGCATCCAGACCAGGGGCAGAATTGCCTCACCCTCCCAGTGTCGCGTTGGGTAGGGAGTTTAAGATAACAGGGAGTCAGTCCTCACACCCTGCTCTCTGCCTCTGGGGTGAAAACTGCGGGGCGCTGATTTGTTTAAGGCTCTGCACACTCAGGAATAGTTCTCTTTAAAATATTCCTTTCTTGGAGAGGAAATTGATCCTCCTATAGGGATTTTTTTGAGACTTACTAAATGCTGAGTTCAGAAACATTACGACTTAGGAGTGTGTATGCAACAATGTGAATAAGTTTGGCTTCTTTTTGGAGGTGAAAAATTCATGTTCCGTTAGAATTTGTTTCAGATGTACTTGCTCACTTTTTAAAATTTTCCTTGTTTGAATACTCTATGATATATGTTAGCTGGTAAGAGTGACAGGTGGAAAACAAGTGACGTTTTGAGTGATTACAAGAGCATTCTCATCAAAAGTAATTTTGGGATTAAAAAGCGTTAGAACTGGCATTGGAAAACTCTTTCTATAAGAATGTCATCTAATCAGGGAACAGAAAACTATCATCTGATATGCACTATCAATCAATATTAACCAATACATCTCAACAAAGAATGTTGAATGCTGCCATAAATTTCTCTGAACAAACTATAAATCAAGAATATATGCTTGAATTATATGACAAATAGATTCTAGCAGTGAGTTGCATTGAGGTGAAAAAAAATTGCTGCAGTTTGCCAACAATTCACAAAAAACAAGCTCCTGTGGGGGTTGTGAAAAACTCAGCTCTAATTTTTTTGTAACTAGTTTTGCAAGTGCGATTTTGTTTTCTGAAACATAGTATCTATTTTTGTAGACAAGTAATTTTGGTTCAATGGGATTCAAGCTAAAAGCCCTTTACTCTTTTTAAAATTATTTCTGTGTGCATAGTCATGTTGCAGAGCTCAAGTAACTGCCTTGTTGAATGCAATTTGCATGAATATTAATCTGACAGTATATACTGATGGTCATGTGGGTCTAGAAATAATCACCTCGTATAGACAGGAAAAATGGAGCATAAAAGTGTTACCCAGCATTTATAAAATGGATATAACATTGACAGGCTTTCAAAACCCTTTAAGAAGTGCTTCTGGTGCCAAAAAGTGTGCTTGGGGATCACGGCCTTGTTCCTAGCTGCCTTGCTGCATTCCCAACATCTGTGCTAGACTCCGTGTCCAGCACATGGAAAGATGTGCCTGCCTCGAGGTGGAGTCCAAGGAGACTCTCTGTCTCTCTTCCCTACTGTGAGAAGATGAAGATAGGCAACAGCTAACACTAGCAAATAGTGCACATGTCTAAAGAATGTTTGTCCCTTGGAAGCCTTCAGGAAGGCTCCATGTATTCGGGAAGGCTCTGCCTTTCTGGAGATAGGCTAGTGTGAAAAGCACATTCAAGTTTCTGAACAGCAGGATGCTCTGGGTGCCTTGCTCCCAAGCTCTTCTTGAGTACTAACTGTTAAATACTTCATAGATAACTGGGATCTCAGACCACGTATTTTCTGCTTTCAGAGAAGAGCTGAATGACATGAAGAGACCATCAACTTCCACCTTTCCCTCTCCCATTTCCAAGAAGTATTTGATTATTCCGTACAGAGCACAACTTGCCCAGAGCAGAGTTAGTCCAAACCCAGCTTGGGAGACAGTCCAAACTGCCAGGGTTAGGGCATCCTCGAGCCTGTCAGGCAGTGCAAGAGGTTAATCCCTTTTGGTACAGGTGAGTGATAGCAACAACTCAGTTGAATCCGTGGTAGAAAAAGCACCCTGGGGTACCTCCACTGCATCAAGCCCTGCAGAAGAGCACAGCCCCTAGTCTGGGGGTCCCAACTGTGCCCCTGTCTGAGTCAGGGTTGAGCCACTCACTGAGGCTGGGAGAGAGGCTTCTCTGAATGAGTCAGAGTCAGATACTGGGCCAGAAAAAGGTGATGTTTGAACTATAAAATACACAGCCTGCAGGTGCTTTGGAGTAAAAGGAACAAGGCTTACAAATACCTGCATTTTGGAAGCAGCATTTCAGCACTAGTGTGGACTTAGCCCTCTGCTTTCTGGAAAATAAAAGTGGTTTTTTGTTCAAATGTGGGGGTAACTTTTAAGTGGAAAGGTGATCTTGATCTTACAAATAAAAACAGAGGGAAGAAGAAAGGGTTTGATGGTTAGGTATTCCATTTATACCTCGGTCAATCCCCCTCAGATGTTCCACAGATATTTCCAGACCTCAGGCGAAATGAGAAAAGCATACAGAGAACAGCCCAAACTCTTCTTACAGCCACTGAGTAGGTGAAAATGTTTATCAGAGGGAGCAAATCTGAGTACGTAAAGTTCCCTGTGCAGTCAAGGTGTCCTAGTTTTATTCCCACAAAAGAAGTCTACATATCAATCAGAGATGACATGTCCTCCCCCACCCTATTTTGGCTGTGCTAAATTGCTTCAGGGTATATTGGTGCCGTTGTTGTAACTCTGCTGCAGGTACAGGTGCTTGCCATTAATAAATACACTAATAAATACGTGGGGCTCTAAGGTCTTCTTAGCTTAAGGAAACAAACTTTTCACAGAGAAAGTAAAAACTTCTTGAAAGGTTTTTATCTCCATGGCACTAGAACAGAGCTATTTAAAAGTTTTTTGAGACTCCGTGTTGAATGTTTCTCCTGTACAAATGCTTTAATGGACACACAAACAGTGATCGGTCAGGCCATGAATATTTTATAGAACAGAAATTTGTATTGCAATTCATGGAAATTTTTCGCCTGAGCAGTCTGAGAGAAAAAAAATGTTGAAGAATACACTTAGTGCAGGTAGCTCGGGGTGCAGCTGCAGTTTGAGCTGCAGATTGAGCTCTGGGTGGCTTGGAGCCTTGGGTAAGGGGCCGTAAACTGGTGCCAACCCTTTGCAAAACAAAGGGCACAAGGGACCTGTGGCCCAGCCGGGGGACCAAACACTCAGGGACATGGCAGGCACTGAGGACTCAGCTGGAAGACCCCAGACTCACTCACACAGATTGTGAGGGTATAAAAGCCCAGGGGTTCCCATGTTCAGAGGCACCAGCTCGAGCTTATACTATTGTTGCATCCTGACTAAATTATTTTAAGGACTGGGGTTTCCTGTTCTGGGAAACCTGGAGTCTAACTGGAAAGGAAACCTGGTCTGACTGTGTGAGTGTGGTGAGTGCAGGGAGTCAAGCAGGGCACCCATCGGTCACTGGGGCCGTGAAGAGACCTCAGGCCTAGCTCAGGTGGTGTGGGTGCGACTGCCAGTGTCAGGGATGTTTCCATAACAAAAATACAAAAGAAGTTTTAGTTTGTACTGAGAAAGAAATAGGCTCGCTCTTGCTCTGGTTGTGGGCCCCTTATATCAGGGTGTCTGTTCCTCTCTGTGTTCCTCATACCCTGGCTGGAGGTGACCCGCAGGGCAGCGTTCTCATCAGAGCTCTGCACAAGGGCTGGGAAGAGAAGGGAATTCACTCCAGATTGTTGCAACATAGGGGCTACCCCTCCTGGTCTGGCACAGGAAATCCTCTTCACTGCTCCCAGGACCAGCCCAAGGTCTCTCTGCTTGAAGGCAAAATCAAAGAGGGAACTGATTTGAGCTTATTTGAATTACGACATAACCCATGGCTATTCCATGTATCTGAGTTAGGACTTCAATACTCTCAGAGGTAGAGAGTGAGGTGAATTCTCACCCTACAGGCTTCAGAGAATTTGGATATATCAAAAATTACATCAATTATTAAAAATATAAGTATAGCAGATAAAGTACAGCAGATAAAACTGAAACCATAGCTATCTGGCTGAGTCAGTCTGTTTTTCTGTACACACACACGGCAAATGCAGAGAAGACATTTGCTGTTAAGACAACACAGGAAATCTCAGTCACTACAAAGTCACTACTATCTTTGTAGACACTACAAAGATATTACAACAGTTTCAATTCTGAAGCAAAATTCTACCAATTTTAAGAGCTTTTAGAAAAAAAAAGAGTGAAAGCCCTAACAGTGAGCAGCTATTAGCTCCTGAGATGAGGGCTTCGACACTGCTGACATTTTATATTTGCAACTGTAAACAACATTGACAAGTGCCAACTGTGTGTTGGTGTGCACATCTATTTCTCCTTGGCCTTCTCCGACGTCTACTAAGAGAAGGAGAAGTGAAATTTTCAAGAGCCCACTGTGTCCACCACAATGTTTGAGTGAACCTAGAGAGTGCTGATTGTTTTAGGCATGTCAGCTTTCCATGTGGGAGTCATCACTGCAGTCCTTTATGGCTCTTCTCTCATTAGATACCATGATGGAGATGGGAAAGTCTCCTGCATGACTGCTGTTGGATTTGCATTAGACTTGTTAAACATACAGGTCCCCTGTGTGATTATTCAGATAAGCTATCAGGTGATCCTGTTTTAAGCATCTCGATACAAAGCAGAGCATCCAGACTATTGCTGATATTTGGATTTGCGGCTGCTTGTGATGGGCTCGCTCATTACTGCCTGTGCAGTGCCATTAGTGGGTAGAGTGTACTACTGACACAAAGGCACACTTGCCCTGAGGAGTCTGCAGTCAAAAGCAGACACCAGGATAGTGAAGGCTACAAATATTAAAAAAGTGCAGGAATGAGAGAATGAGGGCTATAACAACCAAAAGATTATGAGATATGCTTGTTATGTTCACCTTTTGCTAGTGCCTTGTTTTTTCAGTCTGTGCTGACACCTAACCTGAACGATCTTGCAAAAGAATCATGTTCTGAATTCATATAGCTGCTTGTGATAAGCTGTTGATGTGCTTCTGGTATTTTTAAGACACAGAGGAGACATGTCAGGGAAACAGAAGCCCGATTGCACTGCAGATAGAATATTCTAATCAGCGAGCAGCTTATCAGCACACTTACCGGCAGCAAATGCTTCACAAATCCCGGAGAATGCCAGCTGAAAATCCCCATCATTACTGACATAAGTTTCTCGATAAGCCTCCTCAACAATATGAGCTATTGTTTATGCTGAGAAGCACTGCTGAGGTTCAGTGGAAAGGTGTGCAGAGCTTTTTCCCCCAGACAAATGAAGCGCTGGATTCATGGGTGAGAAGCAGACCTGCTGGCATTCACTGCTCTTACTCTATTCAATGGTCACAGCAAATGACACCCTTTCATTTTCCGTTCCTGCACTTCACAGTACAAAAGAAAAACTTAAGCCTAAACCAGCTATTTTTATTTTTGATTAAATCTTTTTCCCCTCTCCAGATGGTACATGCAGGGGCACAACATTAACCCGAAACAAAAATGAGCAACCAGAAGCAAGTGTGCCATTAGCTCAGCTCAATGTCTGATGTGTTTATTTTCAGTGGATCTGTGAAGGCAGGCTGACAAGCAGAATCTTTTGCTTCGCATACCACTTACAGAGCTCCAGTAGAGCAGGCACCATATGAAACAGTCAGTGAAAAAAGCTTCAGCAAGGCATGGCTATGGTTTTTTTTTTCCTTTTTAGGCACAAATACCGTCAATCAAAACCTCTATCTATGAAAGAGACTCATCAGAGACAATATTAAGATAATTACATCGTAACTACAAATTGTCATAAGAGAGGTTTTATGACTCAATTTAGCTGAATTAGATACTATTGACCTCAGAGTGGTTTATCAAGGCAGGAGAAATAAATTAAGAGATACGAGTACTCAGGATGCAAATGGTGATCTGTGTTTTCCAACTTCTTTGAGATAAGGTGGGATACTTATATTTACAGTCACCAAAATGAAAAGTCTAGATTTTTAAGCTACTAGGTATTATATGGCTTTTTCTGTGGCAGTGAACCAGGCGAGGGCATGGGTCTGCATGTTGGCCTGGGATTATCCATATTGGAGTTTACATTACAAGGTCCTTGACATGGTTTTGACCTGTGTCAGTTAACATCCCTCCCAGGTTTCAGACACAGCCCAAGGGTTAGCACAGGCTGAGGACCTGCCTGACTGCAGGTCAGATGTGACCCCCCATTTTGCAAAGAAATGTAGCCATAAAAATGAGAGTGGTGCTGTGCCAGTGGATCTCAGGGCTGGAGAATGATCCCTCTTTACTAACATGGATGCACCTTGTAATATAAGATAGAGAAGGAGCAACAACTGTCTTGTATGCCAAAAACAATGTTCCAGTAAATAGCATTGGTAACTGAACTTTCTGGCTATGTTAGAGCACTCCACTCTGGTAAAGCTTTAGTAGGCATGGCTAATTTTGAAATACTGGCTTCCTTCAGGCTAGTTCCTGAACTGGATGTGCAGAAGGGTGTGACAAGGATGTACCCTCATCAGATATGAGCCAGTTTGTACCCAGAGGTGATGTAGGTATGCCACGGCATTGCAGCTCATGGGAAGAGCCTTAGCTTGTAAATGCTAACAGCATCCCTGTGTGGAAGTTTTGGTGTGGATTTCTGCTGGTGGAAATGACTGTATGGTGCAGCACCCACCAGCACATCTTTCCCAGGATTTATGTGTCAGCTTAACACATAAAGGGACGTGACTTTTCTTAGGCATTTGTACACTGAAGAGCACTAGGGTGAGAGGGGGCTGTTCAAAGAGTTGAGCTGCTATTGAAGTACAAGTAATAGATAACAGGAATCACTGAGAAAATTAAATGAGCATCATCAACATGAAAGTCCAACTCACCTTGAGAAACAATGCCTCAAACACAGGCAAAACTGAAATGTCCTTTGCCTCCTATAACTTCATTAAACCAGTGAGGTTTTCCACAGTATGTACTTGGCAAACACAACACAAACCCTTACTGAGTTCTCTGCTGCTTTCAAAATG
Source organism: Falcunculus frontatus (assembly GCA_013398115.1). NCBI lineage: Eukaryota > Metazoa > Chordata > Aves > Passeriformes > Falcunculus > Falcunculus frontatus. The sequence goes on from VZRV01000612.1 coordinate 1,482,459, forward strand.
TGGCACCTCTTGGGACCTGGAATCTGCTGACACAGATGTTATAAAAGACTTTTTGTAGGATTGACAGCAAATAAAATATTCTGCTGCTTATTGCAAGGTTTTTGACGGCATAATTATGGGTATCCTTGCTCCAGGCTTCCTGACTGATTCCCACCTGACAGACAGCCTCACAGATTTTATGCATTCAACAAATGCACTGGTACTCTCCCTCATATTTCAGCATAAATCCAGGAATGGAACAGTCATCAGGTGACTGCCTATTCTGAATCTGTTGTACAGCTTTTCACGTTCCTTTCTTTACTGTGTTGTTACAGAAAGTCTTGCTCTTGCCTCTCAGCTTTCTGAAACAAAAGTAAAGGGCTGTGTCACAAACATCAGAAACAAAAGACGAGAAGCATTGCTCAGCCAGGGTCCTGTGTGTGTACATTACTGTGAGCAATTCAACATGATATTTTATCAAAGGTAGCTTGAAAGGGAGTGGTGAGAAACTAGAAAACCGGAGCCTTGTCTTCACAGGTGTTGAGCTCCTTAAACTTCCATTAGCTTTCTAAAGGCCTCCATTTCTTTTAGGTTCAAGGTGCTCTGCAAACAAAAACCACTTAAGAGAAACATGCTACTTTTTAAATGGTAGTGGCCAATGACAGGCAATAACAATTTGTGCAAGGACAAAGAAAGCTTTTCTGTAAAAAGACAAGAGTACCTCTGAAAAAAAACCAGGACAACCTGATTCTTCAGTGCTTATTTTAGCAGAATGTTCCAGAGCAGCCTTATTAAAAATCTCCACTAAATCTTGTTTCCAAGAAGGAATGGTGTAATTTCTGATCGTGTACACCATCTTTAGCTTAGACTTGAAGAACACTAAGCTACTTTTCCCATATGATTTGTAAATTTAATTGTGCAATAAAGTATTCTTAGCTTCCTCTTGTACTATGCTAGCAGTCAGCTTCCTACTGTACAAGTCTCTTCTTTTATCATGTCTTCAGCTTTTCTTATCTTTCTATAGCTATTGAATCTTGATATCACTTGATAGAGGTTATGGCAAATGAGAATTAAAAGATATCTGCATGTACGGCCTGCCAGAAACATTGGCTTTTTCCAAACCGATGAGACAAGGAGGCAGCAGGGAAAAGAAGGGTAAATGAAGTTCGTTTTGGAGGGAAGCAGCAATGACCAGGACACACCTGAACTCTTTCATCAAAAGCGAAAAGGCCCACTGAAGAGAAAAATCACGAATGTTCAATCCCATTAAGTGAGCTCACAGTGGGAGTAGTTTTTAAAATGAAAAGCATGCCCACTGTTCAGAGATACAAGCAAGAGAATGGCAGGGAAATCTACAAAGGGAGAAAGGTGATGAAGAGAGACAGCAGGAAATCAAACTCCACTGAGAACAGCAATCCACAAAGTTCCAGCACAGTCCAGCCTGCAAAATAACAAATAAACTCTCCCCAAGATGAATAAACTGCTAAATGCACTGGTCACAAAAGAATGAGTTGTACCTACAGGTACCTCACAGCCCTTTTAAATGGTAACAGTCAGAAGTCCATATGTGAATACAAGCATCCTTTTCTTTCTCTAGTTCACTTTAGGCATGGTTTTGTAACAGCAACATATGGAATAAGGAGTTTGGCAACTTGGAAAAATCATTATATTTCAAACAACCTATATCACCATTAAAGTATTTTCATTTTCTTCTGATGTATCATTCCTTTGCTGAAGGGGATGTCAATTATAGACCCAAATAACTGTAAAAACATACTCTCATATTACATTTATACCTAGGTAGAATAAGTGAAGCCAGAAACTAGCGTAATCTCTACCTTAATCAGAAGTTGTCTGCTTGAGAAAATATTCTTGATTTGTAGGTGTTGTCACTGCCCACTTTTATTACTTAGGTGTAAAAATCTTTTCATTATTTTAGCATAGAATATGAGCTTTCTGATAAGGAATCTTGCAATGAATTGTAGGTATTTCACCTTTGAAATATCTGTGGCATTTATGTCAGGTATACCAAGAATGTTTTCAGGCAGATTAAGTAAGGAGATTTATTTTTATATTTTTTGTCAACTTTATTGCCCTCACCAGTTTTAGAGGTAGCTACTGAGCTCTTTTTAAAAGTTTGAGAAAGTCTAAACTCGTTGGAGATGTGAGCTTTGACTGGTCAGGCATAGTACATGGCCGTAAGGACCCAATTAGAAATTTAAAGGCAGTGTTCAAAACAAGAAAGGTGGGTTGATTTCATTAGTATTGACAGGCAGGTCATTGAGAAGTTCACCATGGGAAGAACTCATCTAGATAATAAATCCTCACTGGTGTTTACTAGATAAGCTTTACTTCCTGTCCAAAAGAAAAGCTACTTCCTTTTTTCTTTTCCTTCCCAATAATGAAGATGGCCTTAGGATTTTGCACAAACATATTGGATTATAGGTTTCACTGGAAAACTTTGCACAAACTTCCTAGGCAGTACTTTGCACTATTACAAGTACACTAGTCCAGCACTGCTGTGTCACTTGTGCTTCAAATGCTGGATGTTTTAGTGCTGGAGAGAAAATCAGGACTGCAAGGCAGGGATGTATTTGCTACAGGTATTTGTGAATTCTTTCTGACCCGAAGGCTGGGCTTGATTCAATAGTAGAAAACTGCATTTAACTTATTGCCTCCAATTAATTTGTGCAAATTGCTTAGTAATCCTAAATCATTACGGTGTTTAAAGTAATGACTTTGAATTTTTATTATGGAACATTTTCATTAATGCCATTTCATTACTGGTTAGAGAATTCTGGCAAGAAAAAAATTATGCTGAGATGGTATTTTCTTCAGTTCCCATAAGTGTGGTGCTTAAGGTTGGTGTATGTCATAGGTGTCCTCTTCCACAAACGCCCTGTGAGCAGCAGACCCAGGATGTCTACACAGTGTTTGGGGTGGTCACTAATGAGACACTTTGCAGCATGTTAACCAGGATTCTGCAGAGCTGACAGGAGTGGGGTCAAGTCAAGAATAAATCTCTCCTCTGCAACTTGTGAAACCCAGCAAGGCCACTGTGGCAGTGACTGTGAATAGTGAATGTCTTGCTGATTTTCAGCCAGTGGAGCTACAGATTTGGGGGAGCCCCGCTCTTGAACTTTTCTTTCAAAATGTTCCCCTATGTGTTGCTGCTGCCTTAGCTACAATAGCTGGCTATTTCTGATGCAGATGGCTAATCTGCCACTGCTGCCCTGCAGCAAAACCAAGAGTTGAATGTATCCCAAGACTGAATTTCCAAGTAGCTAAACCAAGCACCCCAATTTGGGGAATTTTTAGGAGTGCTGCAAGCACTAATCTTGTGATGGTTTCAAATTGCGCAGGATGAACTGTCTCTATAGTTGAAAGCGATTGCCCTGGTGTCTTTAGCATATGGAAATTACAGATGTGCTGAACTTTGAAATTACTGGCATCAGCAACTGTACACTCAAGGATATTCATGAGAGTTGCACCAATTTAGTGTGTGATCAAGATTTTGAGATTGCTGTGATAATCAGGTTGGTAAGTGTATGTCCAGGCACGTAATATATCTGACTTTGCAAGCAGGCTGAGCATGCAGATAAGCACTCTTTTTAATCCCTTGCTTTATTTAAAGCACTGGAGATCACTAACTGTACTGTTCACTGTAATAGGTGGAGTAGAGTTTCCTTCCTTCCTTGCTTCCTTCCTTGCTTCCTTCCTTCCTTCCTTCCTGCCTTCCTTCTCTCCCTCCCTCCCATAAGGTGTAGGCAGTATTTTTTTCCAGAGTGAAATGAAAGCCAAATCAGGGAACGAAGTGTGCATTCATACCTATATTTGTACACAAGACATATACCTATATCATGTTCAAAAATACACATTGGAAGGATATGATTGTTTACAAAATCAAGGCCTTAGAATTTAGCAAATACCAGAATCAAGTTTGCCTATGCACTTTTAATTGAGTTCTGTTCGCATTATGATGAGTACTCCATCATACAGCTACATGTTTTTTACCCACAGGTGGCTGGGATGGATTAGGATCACTTGCTGGGCAGCTTTTCAATATTCTGTTTTATCTTCATAGTTCAGCACGTGAACCCATGTCTCGGGTATTGCACTCTATTCAAGCTGTGATCTGGATACATAATTATTAATTCCACCAGCAGCTTTTTGGTGGCAGGCACTGCTATTGTTTTCAGGTGACTCACAAATAGCACTGAATTCTGTTTTTCCTCTCTAGGATCAAAGGACATTGTTATCTTAATTTTTCAGGTGGAAAAAAAAAGAAGGAAGATTGTAGTCCAGAGGTGCCACTAATTTCAGCAACCAAAGATCTCTGCTAATTACCCTTGTGGAAAGCTGATAGAGTTAGCCACAGCCTTTATGTGGTCCAGTGCTAGCAAAGCCTCGGCAGCAGCCATCACAGCCACTTGGTGACAGGGAAAGCGCTGGAGCCCCAAAGCACTGGAACCCCAAAGTGCCTCCCAAACTCCTTGAGACAAACACACTATAGACAGACACAGGCTCATCTGTCACCCCCTCCACAGCCAATGATCCATGGGCAGCCCACCTTGGCTCTAGCTGAAGAGGGCAGTTTCATCACAGTGCCACCAAGAACGAGCCAAGCGGGGGCTCTGCTGCCGGCCCTCATCACTGTCTCCAGCCGAGCAGCAGCAGCCTTGGACAGCAGCTGCTGGGTGATGCCGAGGCACTCCAGTGGGGACCATGCCCTGGAAGCACAGACTCTTTGAGGAATTTAACTGCTTTCCTGTGCTTGGACTGTGATCTCAGGAAGGCATGTAACACAGCCAAATTTGGGTTGACTTGCACAGGAGTAGCAAATGACCTGTTAACCTTCCAAGATGAGGCCAGGATATATATTTTTTCCTTAAACTTGTTCTTAGAAAAAGAAAAAAAACCCAACAGTCTGAAACTGGATATTTCCCTAAGTATACAGCCTGCAGGAAAATCTGCCTAGAATAATTCAGTCCAACAGGTTAAAGTCTAGCAAAAATGTTAGAAGATGAAGCGGGCAAATGCTGGATGACTTTACTATTAAGTAGTTCCTGTAGTGGCCTTGCTGCTAATAAGAAGGCAGATACACGCACGTATGCACCCACACACAGACTGTGTGTGCATGCACAAGCACAATAATTAGCAGGATGCTGGATGCCCTCTCGTTTATTTTACTTGTTCTTTTCTGTAGAGCTTAATCTTGCAGACAGTTCGCTTTAATCGTGAGCTGGTGGAAACGGCAGGAGTTTGTATAAAATTGGTGTAACTTTTTAGCTGCTGAGAGCAGAACCCATCGGAAAGCAATGCTGCATAAATCCAGAAGAACACCATGGCATTAATTGTGCACCGTGCTGAGCATACCTACTGTGGCAGAAGGTGACTCCCACCTCAGTGATGGATGGAATCCTGAACAAACTAGGGCCTCCTCATATTTCACCAATGCAGAATTGCTTAAAGCTGCATGCTGTAGCCTAGTTCAAATTACTTGAATTTAAATGGTAAACAGAGAATCATACAAACAAATGAAGTACAAAGCAAAGGAACCTACTGCTGTCATTCCTCTTTTGAAATGCATTAACACCTTTGGAGGAAAAATCTTGAGACATGGAGGAAAAAAAATCATTTGCTTATAAAAAAATAAAAAGTGTTAGGTCTTTTAAAAAGTGACCTGCCAGATTTTTTTTTAGTATTAATTATATCTCAATGCATAATATGAGTGGGGGTAATGTATGTACTATTAAGGGCTCAGACTTACAAGGAGTGTGAAACAGTAATTTAATCCTCCTGAGTTATGTTGTCAGTGTCAGTCCCATGCTTTTTATAAATGTACAAAATTAGGTGGAAACCACCTGAACTGTTTTCCTTCTTATTAAACAGTCTTCCAAAAATCTATAATTCAGTGAGACATTAAGCAGTTGGCATTTGTTGCTGTACAATCCCATTCCACAAGCCCCTCTGTGAATTCAGCGGGGCATTCAGCACTAGCCAGCTTCTGTTATCAGTGACTCAACATGAAAGAACTTGCATTTTCCTGCTAATGAAACAAACAGAAGAATAACAAAGTTGTTCAGTATTTTAAAACCTTAGTTTGAATTCCAGCTCTGAGATTTCAGTACCAAGAACTGTTGAGATGCTCTCAAGTTCAAGAGTCTCTCACTTCTAAGTGTCTGTATGCTTTTATCTCCTGCAGATGAACATATACAAGTTATCACAACTATTAGACATCAGTGAGATAACATCACTAAATTGTGATAGGGGATCTCAAATATTCTATGAGCTGTATCTATATCAGGGAATTATGAATTGAAAAGCCAAACCAGATCCTTGGGTCTGAAGAGAGTGAGCAATACAGGCTTCAAACACAAGGCAGGAAGAGCAAGTCCTGATACATTCCTCCCCTTATCATCCTAGCATGATCATTGCTTTTTAGGACCCAAATTTTTGAAGAATGGTAATAGTTTTTGCCCCTCACAGAGTTTATTGACTAATAAGCCTGTCAGCAGCACGGAACTGACTTCAAATCCTCTTTGGACTTAAGCTCCTTTTGGCCACCTGTGTGTTTATGTGATGCCTGCCGTGCCTCCCATGCGTGAACCCAGCTTGGCTTGAGGAGCCAAGGTTTTTTCAGTGAAGTGGCTGGTGTTTCTCCTGAGATGACCAAGTGTGGTGGATGGAAGTTGCTGAGGTTGAAGTGTCCGGGCTGAACCTGGTGGTGTGGGGCTGCAGTATGTGGGAGGTCCTGGTTCAGCAGGGATCATGCTGGAGTGTCACTGGGGCATCCCTGGTAAGCCCTCTGGCTTCTGGAAAGCTCAAAATTAAGATGATAAGAAGATGAGTCAAAGCTATCTGAAACTGTGTTCTCTGGCTTGTGCTTAACTGTCCCATGCTTCCCAGGCCATCCCTGTACTGTCACTGTGCCCAAGGCAGGTCTCTCCATTCCCTTTTTCGTTTTCTGGTAACTTGCCTGTAGAACAGTTTATTTGCCCTCTGCTATGGCTGGGAAACCACGGCCCTACCTCACTTCCTTGGATCTCGTTGTCCATCTGTCTCCATCCTACTCTACAGAAGAAGGTATTAATCAACATTGTGGGAGCAACGTGATGTCACGTTAAGCTGGAGAAATTCTTCCAAATGGGAGAAATTTCAGTTTAGAAAATAAAATACCATTTTGGGGAAGCACTTGTTCTGAGTTTGGGCTTTGTCAGTGGAGGAGAGTCTTGTACTGATTGTATCCCACAGTCAGTAATTGGGTGAGTTTGCACTGCTGAAACCAGGACAAGTTTTGCTGCTTAGCTGCAGATGAGCAATCCAGAAAGCTATGCTTTTCTGCACTAGCATTTTTCAGCTTTATTTTGACCAGATTAATTATTGCTGAAATAATTGTCAAGAAAAAAATGCAAGTGTGTAAAAGGCAAATGCCTTTTACAGGAAGATGGTCTGTCTCCTTCCCTTCTACACCCATAAATATATCCACCTGCTCCGCTGGTTTGGGAACATCACATCAGAGCTAGGAGCATAATTCTGCAGGAGGAGGGAAGGAGCAGTCAGCAAAGTTACAGGAGCTGTTGCATGGGATTTGTATTGCCCAACATAACGTTGTGATAGCAGAAGGTTTCCAGGCTGTGCAAAAATTTGCAAAACATTAATGAACCTGATTTCTAGTGAATTTTAAAAAGATTTTGTGTTAGTGAAATCAATTTTGCCAACTTCTGAGCAACAATACTTTTGTTCACAGTTAGTTGTAGAAACACAATGACAGGCATGGAAATAGAAGCTGTATTTAAACCAGCATATTCCAATTAAGTACGTGACTGATAACTACACAACCGGGGGCTTGTAACAACAGTATTGTCAGGAAAGATCAGACAGCTGTTTGAAGACACGGTGTGGAGACAGCTTTGAGGGTTGAAATTTTGCATTCTCTGATGTCTGTGAGAAGAGCTGGATCTTTTCACTGAAAAAACCCAGACTGTGGGGGTGAATGGGAAGTAAGGAAAAAGGTCACGGACTTCTGATAGTGGAGGATTGTAAGGACTCTAAGTATGCCAGAACAGCAAGGTCTCCGGGCCTCGATTTTGTTCCTTGGTCTACAAAGAGGGCTTGTTCCAATTATGGAATACTGTGAAGACTGAGCATCAGCCCCTTTGTGCAATAATTGCAACTTTGAACTATCCTGTTTGGATAAGACTTCTTAGGAAGCAAGTTGTTAAAGTGTATGGATTGCTGAGGACAGAGAAGAGCATTGTATTTTAGGAGGTGTCAGTTCCTGAGTCACTTCCCAAGTTCCTGCTGCTGTGAAAGGGGACTCAGAAAACCCTTTGTGAGTCCCTGATGTTGAAAGCCAGTCTTGACTTCCCTGGGTAGCTGTTTGAAAACCTTGTGGTAAGTCATTCCCATGAGAATGGTCATATTTCCTAGCCAATGAGATTGAAAGAGTTTCCAAAGTTTATTAGAAATCTTGGGGGGAAAATGGAAAGAGATATGTGGAGGAGGGAGAGTGAGGTGTCCTCGGCCTGTCCAGCCAGCCTGCCATCCCTAACAGTCAGCATGAGCATCAAAGGACGCTTGGAAATACCCAAGATGGAGAAAACACTGGTCAAATCTCTTCTCATCTATCTATGTATTCATCGGCATGTAGCCAGCTGAACACACAGAAAGCAGCTAGTTTATTAGCTCCTCAAAGAAATATCTATTTCTTGGCAGGGAAAATACAGGCTGAGACACAGTGTGACGCTCCACACCTGCCAGGAGCAGCGAGGAGATGGGCTTGGAGTAACATCCACATCCAGCAGTTAACATCTGTCCTAGCTGCTGGTGCTACTGGGATGGGAGGATAACTCGAGGGGCTGCCTGTAGCCTTGGCACTGGGCAGGACTCCTGCTGCCTGCTGCCTGTTTGCAAGCAGCGCCTCAGGCAGCACAGTCCTGTTCTGAGGCTGCACAGACCTCCCAGTGCCGGGATGAGAGACTGCAAAGGGGTCTTGTCCTCTGTTGTCCTTTGAAACAGGGATTATCAGTGCCAAAGATGCATAGCAATTCTTCTGGACAGCTTTGCCATTCCCGTTTTAATGCCTCTCTGGAGGAGGCTGCCCAGCCCTGACACAGTTGCTGTCCGACTGCAGTTGTCTGACTTGCTCATTTTGCCAAGGGCTGAAGGGAGATTGATTGGGAAGAGTTAAGTCATTGGGCTGATGATACAGACTGGATGGAATGGAAATGGCGTGGTGTGAACAGAACAGAATGAAACAGAATATGTTTTTAGAGCTGATAGCTTCTTCACCGCCCTATTCCCTGGCCTCCTGATCTTGAGGCCCACTCATCTGCCGTGGCAGGAAGATCGAGAGAGGTTAACTGTGGAATTAACCACTCCTCATACAACCAGCACAGTTTCTGCACCAGAGAGACATAAACAGAAAAAATGTGCTATTTTCAAGTAAGAGTGCTAGTGTGGATTCCTGGAAGAGTGGGGGAAATAAAGGGATTTTAATGCTCTTAGACTCTCAGCTACAGTTAAGTGCCTTTGGGACACTTAGTCTTCACAAAAAGAAAGACTTGACAGAGACAGAATTGTGAAAGGAAGGAATTATTATTAACCAGGAAGTATTATTTAAATATCAGGATTACATGACAACTAAACAGTTAATTTGTTGTTCAGAAAAAGAAAAAAAAGACAACCACCCTGATTTTAAGAGCATCCCCTGTCTCAGGTGGTTAGCCAAAGGACCCTTTTCTTATGCAGCTTGAGAAAGCATCATGGAGACTTTTATCAAATAATTGCATAAACAACAATGGTATCACAATAGCCAGACTTCTACAGTGCCGTGAGGTCCTCCCCGAGGAGCCTGCTGCAGGGCAGAGGGGAAGGGGCTGGGGAGACGTTGCCCATTCTTGCAAAATTCTCTGTGGTTAAAAATTTCTGCTAGAGAAAAATAGACCAAGACAGAACTAAACCTATTCGATATGCACAAGGCTATATAAATCAGCTCTGTGCTTGCTTTGCATTGCCTGTCCTTCCCCCTGCACCTATTTGTCATTCAAAGTATGCTCATAGGAAACTTGAAGAGAAGCTGCTAACAACATTATCAACATCAGGAGAGACAGACAAACCAATGACACAGGATGTAAGTGAAAGGATACCACTGAGAAAAGCTACACAGATGGTTTTAGAGATTTAAAAAGCTGGCATTTCTAAAGCTCAGCATGGTTAAAAACAGACACAGATAGAGGGGGAGAGGGTGAGAGAGAGGAGTAACTTACTTATTCAGTCCTTCTGGTTTGGTATTTTTGTAGGCTCCATCTGTACCATGCAAGAATGGGTTTGTGCTTTTGGTTGCACTCCCAGCTTGTTCTTCTTGGTGTTTATAGACTATCCCAAATGCCAAGATCTTTTTCATAAAGCAAGTTGATAGCTCCTCGCAGCAAGAATTGTTCTGTTCTGGGACTGTGCCGGGGCATTTTGCATTTTTAAAGTGATTTCCAGTCCAGAGGAGTCCTGTGAGTCATGACTTTGCTGTTCCTAGGGCAGAGAAGCGCTGGGTCTCTCTGCTGGCCTGTCTGCCTTTTAGCTAGAAAACATTCTTAGTTAGAGTGTTTGTTCATTCATTCTCTCTTTGCCTAAAATCGCTTATTCTAGTAGTCCCCAAACCACGATCTCTTGTATTACATCAAACAATGCTTTCTTAGGATGCTTTTCACTGAAGGCTTCAGGAAACGAACATCTGAGAAATTTTGCTAGTACAATATTTGAAAAAAAGTTTTGGAAAAACAAACAGACCTTTTCTTTTTCAGATTTACGGTATTACCAACTGCGAGATTTCAAGAAGAAGATAAAAACGGTAGGAGGGACATTCCAAGCCTTCTAGAGTATTTGCTCAAAGTTGCACAGTTTCAGGAATTCTCACTTCTGAATAAACCACCTGAAAAAAAGCCATCTCCTTCTTGCTAAGTAATTGACATTAAATGGGTGTTACTTCTGGACACCTCCTGGCACCATCTGTCCCCTGGCTCTCCTGCCATGATCTGCACCCAAACATAGCCCCAACTTCTCTGTGCATACCTCGTGTCTTACCTACAGTCCCAGCCAACAAGAAGGCAACAGAGATCCTGAAATATTTTCTTCTATCCCAGTCCTCTGGCTAGTTTGGCTTGTGCCGAAGTTCCACTTTTCCACCTACATGACATTCATGAAAGGTACAATCTGTCCTTGGGTCACCTGCAGCCTCTTGCATGAAAGAGAGGCTATTCCAGGCAGCATTCATGGCATTCCATTTCATAACCCAAGCCAAAGTAATACTGCATCTCTGTCAGGGGCTCTGTTTAAATGTTTGAGGCCCAGACAAGTGTTTGGTGCAAAAAACACTTCTAAGGGAAAAAATGTTATTTTCTTTCTGACAACCGGAATGAAAAGAGCTTCTTAGAAGTAAATAGACAGAAATGTATAGACAGACAAATGGGCAGGTGATAAAATTGGTCCTTTACTCTGTTTCTAACATATTTCAAAATAGCAGCTTCGGAACATGGCACTTCCTTTTATAGTCCTTTTCAGAAATAACAAGTACAGTTAGCTGGAATTTTGGTCTAACTGTTTAAACACCACATTGCCTTTTAGCAAAGGTTTGCCTCCCATCATTAAGTAATTCTCACAAGGTAAAAAGTGGAATAAAACCAGAGGGAAGATGCGGTAGTCTCGGGTGCAAGCCTTATATTACAGTAAAAACCAGTGTGGTTAAGCTTTTTCCAGAGGATTTTTTTGTGTTTTCTTGCTCTGTTACAGCTTGCAGAAAGCAGAGATTACAATGCGTATCTGCTGATCAATATTAAACTAGTAGAATAAAATGTCAAGGAGAAAAAAAATTGAAATCATACTAGATTTCAACACCAACAGAGAAAATCCCAGCATTTGTGAAATGGCAGCAATAAAACTAGCAATTGTTATTTAGTTTTAAGTAATGAACCACATAAAAAATACGAAACTTGCTACATTGCCTCCCAAATGGAGCTTATTACACTGCTGCTTGAATGTTTGTACAGTCTTTAATTTAAACATTTTCTCTTCAGGTCTTAATAATAGGCATGGGTTGCTGCAATTTGCTCTCTCTTCAAAGGCAAAAAATGAAAGAGGAAAACAAAATACTTTAACTGACATGTGAACAGAATTGACTCATTCAGCCAGAGGAGGGATGGAAAGTCAGAGAACTTCACCCCCCTGATTTATCTTTCAGCCAGGTAAGGGCAGGATTAGCATGTGGGCACTCCAAAGCTGCTCTCCCAGTGAGAAGGAAGAGCCATTCATCGCTGTTTGCTGGGCTTTTGTTGTGCTGCAAACCCTCCCAGAGAAGAGATACAAAGAGTAATTTGTGTTTCTCAAAAGGAGACCAACATGCAATCGCATAGATGCTTCAAGGATTTTTTTTATTATTATTGTATTTTAATATATAAGCAACTGAGAAAAGCATTTAGAGGTGAATGTTAATATATTCCATTCCTCATGGCCCACAGGATTCTCAATTCTCAGTTCAGTTTTTTTCATTATATTTCTGGAATTACTGTGATAGTTTACTGGTTTGAAGGATTTTAGAGTCATAAATAGGAGCAAATCTTAACCTTGAAACTTGAATGACAAAATAATCCTATTTGAAGCAACACTTGAGTGGCACGGGGAAGAGAAAGAAAGAAATAAATTAATTCCATTTTTTCCTGTACATGACTACTTCAAGCTCAAGCTGCTGTTTAAAATTGATCATCTGATAAAATACCAAATTTTAAAATGCCTGGCTCTGGCTTTTTTATGAAGGAACAGAGGTGGGCTGCGGTGTTCATTCCCGGCCTTGGGATCTGTGGGTGCATAACCCTGTTTCCCCCCTTCCTTGAGGACACCAGTGCTTACAGCTTCATGTGCAGGCAGAAATAATTTTGAAAATCTTGGGTTCAGATGTTCACCTGAAAGGTAAATAATGAAATTTTTCTCTTGGGCTACATTTGATTTCTTTAAATATTTTTGTTCTTTGGGTTCTGGCGTGCCTTTGCAGTGAAGCATGGCTCTTTACGCAACCTACCACGCCAGAAGCAGGACCTGAATGGAAGAGCTGCTGCTTTGCAGGGGTCACAGCTACCCTTTGGGCATCTGCCCAGCACCTGGGTAGCTGTGATGGCCAGGTCAAGCCCGGGAAGCAGTATTTTGGGAGGCTGGAGGAGCAGGAGAACCCTCCTTTACATCTTGTGTCTTGGCTCAGACACGGCTATGGGGCATTTCTCTGAAAGCATCCCTGTCCTTGTCGGTCCTGGGGAGCTGGGAGACCTCAGCTGCTCCCCTCAGTGACCCACAACATGGCTTTCTGTGGGAAATGTAAAGCTACAGTCTATCAGCTTTTTACAAACTACTGGAGTGACATTTAGTAGGCCACAACATACAGAAGGACAGATTAGAGAGCATTGTACAGCATTTAGTGTTAATTTTTATTGTGCTGGTAACCTTTATCCTTCCTTATGGGAAACTCTCTCTCCTGATGGTCCCATCTGTACTAAAAATTGGAAAAACAAAAATGTCCTTAGCACAGTAAAGTAAACCAGACAGTAAAACACAATGCCATGAAAGAAGATGTTCAAATAATCAGGCTCTGACTTTCTGCACCTCAGCAGCAGGCAGAAAAGCCAAGAGCTGGTTTGCCCTTTTGTAAGGCAGCCAAGGACACACTACTCAAATCCGATGCCACTTGGGCTGAGATCCCAATATACACTCCTGAGTATTTACATCTGCATTAAGGGCTCCTCTGTACATGCTGGGACAATCCCCATGCTTCAAACTTTGGTATCCTTTTCCAGGTATGCATAAGCCTTCAGGACAAGACACATTTCCAGTGTATCTGTGACAGCTGATAGAAGAAACCAGGAGCTAGTGACAATGACATCTGGAAAATGCTTTCTGAAGAGTTGTTGCAAAGAATTTGGATTTGGCTTGCTTATGCTAGGGAGCTACAGAAAGAATATGTGTTTAGTAAGGAGATACTATGCCAAGAAGTGTATCAGAGGTCTAGCACATCTATGTATTACGTGAGGTAAGAGAATATTGCTGAAATTTTATCAGTGCTTGCACCTAAATAGTGCTGTAGGTCCTTTAGGATCTGTTACAGATAGCCTCATACAACCACTGTAAAACATAATGAAATTATGCTCTTTCCTCCCCAGATTAGTCTAGGAAACAGCTGAGAACACAGTATTCATTTCTGTCTTCCTTATTTTTTGCACTGAGAGTTTTTAACACTTTCAAAGTATTGCTCAGTCAGAAATCTGTAAGCTGCGGGATGCTGGCCGTAAGAAATTAGGATAGGAAATTATTTTCCAAATTATGCCACAGTTTTTCCTCATTTACAGTTAAATTAAAGGGGAAAAGCAATTAGAAAGATATTACTTAAGCCTGAGTAGATACAAGGCAAAGAGACAGTTCTTGCTGCCAACAATGAGGATCTGTCAAATATTGAATGTTGAAGATAGACTCTTAAAAATCTAGGACTAATTTTACATTCAGATAGAATACAATTTAAAAGATACTAGAAATTTCAATTATGTATAAAGATTTAAGAAATGCTACCTATTGTTTTGAGGCTAATATTCATTATTACTTATGCTGAGGGGTGAAAATGTTGAAGAAATGATATCAGCGCTGTATGGCAAATTGAGAAAAGTGCATCCTAAATCTAACTGGTTACCTGATGAAGTTCAGAGGTATTATGATTGTAGATAGGCAGAAGAGTGTATTGTAATAAAACCAAACCTCAAGTGCTTACTGTTGTGAGAGAGAATCTAGCTGAGGGAAAAAATAACACATTCACGCACTCATACATATCTACCCATGTCCTGTGTTTACAGGAAGCTTTAATGATAATCCACCATCAGCATTAATGGGGAAACCTTCCAGCCACATCAAGTAACCGGGAGTGTGTGGGCCGCAGCTGGAGGTACGAAGCCAGCCTTCGGTTCATCATAATTTTCCTGGTAATTCCTTGCTTTTTTTTAGTCAAGGGCCATTTTGTACCTTCATAAACCTGAGGACCAGTCAGTGTTGTCCTGGCCTCCCAGGCCGAAACCAGTACACAAGCCAGGGAATTTCAGGCAGTACTTCCTACATCTTAGGATACTTTGTCCTTGCCTTAGAGCAGGGGATAGCCTTGGGACCTCCTGGAAACTAAGTAGGCACCCAGCTGTGCGGTGATTTCATGATGATTTCTGAAGATGCTAACACCTTCCCCAAAGGGAAAGAAAGTTAACCTATGTTATTAGTAACTACATAAGCAAAAGGAAACAAAGTTAAGAGATACTCAGTATGACTGATAAAATGGAAGTGTTTTCTATCTTTCGGGAAGTGTTTTTAAGTCTGGCTCAGATTAACTGTGATCAAAACACATTTCTATCCTCGGAAGGCAAAGAGAATGCTTTCGTCTCAGGCCTTTGCTCAATGACAAAGGTTATGCTTTTGCATGTGCAAATCTGACCTGAGGCAGCAGAAGTGCTCAAACAGAACGAGGAAAGCAAGGAGGAATTATCTGCAGCTAAAAGGCAAGCCTCCCACCACAGGTTAAACCTTTTTTGCTTTCAGCTGCTGTCTCTTGTCTCATGTTGTCTGATCTAGCATCTAGCTGATAGAAGCTCCCTGCAAAATGAAGCATAACAAAGGCAGGAGACAGAGGGGAATCGCTTCACTCTACATCAATGGTATAGGCTTGGTGCCAGTGAGGAGAGGAAGGCATGGGTGTGCAATCTGAAGGCTTTGTCCCTTGCTAGGTCAAAAGGGAAGAGCCCGTAGAGGGGAGCCTTGAGAAAAAAGACCAGTATTTACAGAGGCCATGAAACAGGGAGGAAAATTGTATATCAAAAAAGAGGGGAACCTCTGTTTGAGCCAGGAGAAAGGCAGAAACTTAATAGTGAATGAAGGATTTTCTTAGAAGGAAAAAGCAGAAGAGGGTGGTGTCCCTGCTTAGAAGAGAAGACCAAAAGGAAAGACAAAGGAAAGAACACTTTTTCTGTTAGGGTGGGAAAAATAATCCTATTAGGAGAAATGATGTCGTTTGCATCATAAAAGCAAGCACTAAATATAGAAGGTGAATGAAACTCCTTGAGAGAGACAGTGGGACTCGGTGCTTGTTACAGGTAATGCCAAGCAGTATTACTTTACCCCACCAGGTATTAGTGAATATTAATATTATGTCATTAGCCAGCTTTCAGTACCACTGGTAGTATGTTATGCCTTTTCTGGGGTAAAATAAAAGAACACAGTTTCTAGCCCTACTAATTTTATATCTTTTACGAGCTCCACATTCTCTTCTAAAAATAAAATACAGCATGTAAAAGTAGTAATTTACAGCTAAAGCAACTATTTTCTGATGTTCTCATTAAGCCTATTTTATGCACCTGTTTTCAATTCACTCTTTTGAAATTGTAAACCACAAATAAGTGTACTGGGAGTGAGTAATTAGCCATAATTATTGTTTCTTTGTAATATTTTGGGATGTTGGGAAGATTTCTTACATGAGGGTGTCCTTCGTGAGAAGGGAAATATTCATAATAATGCTGAAGCTTATGACTTGAACCTACACATCAACAGCAGCCTGCAGTGAGGAGAGAAAAAAAAGAATTATAGCAGGGTGTTTGCAGCAGCAGGTTTCACCAAGGACAAATCCCAGTATGGTTTAATCACTGCTTGGTTTTAAATAGTTTTCATGAAATATTTGCATTTTTATGTCTGCTAAAGGCTTTGATAGTTCCAAGCTCTTTCAGTTCCTAAATATGCTATAATGGTGTGTATGTTTAAATACATCTGTATGCATAATGATCTGTAACGTTGCTGATCCTCTGTGTAATGAATTAGACTTTTCACTGTTGTAAATAGGACTGATGCGAGATAAATAAACCAGGCCAAAGAGTATTGATACATGGAATTGATGTAAACCAGGTTAGAGGAGAAGATAATTAACATACTTGACTGATTTGCAGTCTAATCCTATACAAAATTCTGGAAACCTAACTTGTGAGTTAGGCTAGCCTTGTGAGGCTGAAACAATGAATCCCAGCTTAAGTATTAAAAACAATGCTTCAAATTCTATTTTTTTCAGTGCTTTGTCCCCTAAACACTCCTTAATATTACACTAGGTATGATTTTGCAGGCTAAATATAAGCATTGGTATTTATTTTAAAATTGGATTTAATGTGAAATACGTTTTTCAGGAGGATTTTTAAAGAAATGAGTGGATTTCTCCATCTATTTGCAAATCTAAACTATTCAATTCAAACAGTAACTGTGACAGTGCGAAAAGCTGTTTGCGGGTCTGCAGCCATCTCTGGTTTCATCAATTTGTTTTTCAGTCTTTGTTATTTCTTGTTTCTTATGTATCTCCTGGGACAGCTTCTTGCTTGAGGAGAGAATGTTAATAGCTCATTCGTCCTCCAGGATGTTTCCTCGCAACAATGAGAATACTCCCCAAATTTAATCTAATTCCTTTGCCTCTTCTCTGTAAAATCAAGGAAAAAAAATAGTCAAGAAACATGAACATCATCTGAATAAGGCTGCTGTCTAACAACAGCATGGTTTTGCTTGGTTTGTATAAAAGGATATTAAAATAAATTATAAGTTTCCAAAAAACCGTTAGTGAAATTCCAGTCCATTTTAGGTTGTAATTTCAGAACAGTGTAGGTGCTAAATGAAGTTCATCTGGGAAGGGATTTATGCTTTGGGTTTTTTTTATTTCACTAATATATTCATCGAACTTGCAATTAAAGCTTGTGTACCTGTAGGTCAGTCTGCTGCAATATTTAAGAATTAGTTTTCATTTTCCTGGGACCGTAAGATATTTCTTGGCCCATGCAATATGATGATGCACCGTAGCGTTTGTAGTATTGGAAAAAAAAAAAGTAAGGAAATATGAGCATGAATGCAGACAAGTATTTGTACTCTAGATGGATTCTAGAGAGAAATAAACTTGAATTAGGTGGAGAGCTTAAGTTTTCTTTGATATAATGTATGGGGAAAGCATCTATTGTCTATCTCTTTGTCTACAGTTTATAAGAAAAGATAATTTCCTTTGCTTGGGGCGTATCTACCAGGGGAAATTAACTATGATAACTGTTCTGGATTAATTGTCCAAGCAGATCCTGGATTAATATTGAACAGAAGAAGGGCATTCTTATTCCAGAATTAAAATGCATACGTAAGGAAAAACAGTTTTGCAACTTGCAAACGTTCTGTTCATGCCTGAATTAATCCAGATTAATTTCCTTAGTCATCCTGGAAAAAATATACTCTTTTAGTTTTTAGGACAAGGACTTAGAACTATGGAATAGCTTGGGTCAGAAGGGATCTTAAAAATCCTCTCATTCCAACCCCCCTGCCACGAGCAGGGACACCTCCCACTAGATCAGGTTGCTCAAAGCCCCATCCAACCTGGCCTTGGACACTGCCAGGGATGGGGCATCCACAGCTTTTCTGGGCAATGTGTTCAAGTGTTCTGCCATCTCAGTAAAAAATTTCTTCCTAATATCTTCAGTTTAAAGCCCTCTTTCAGGGCCTTTTTAACTCTTGCGTACTTTCAGATTCCTTACATGGTCAGAGAGCAGTTCTCTATTCTCCCAGTCCCTGTCTTTGCCTTCTGCTCCTTGGGCACTGTGGCTGGAGCACTTGCAGGAGAAGAATGCAAAAAAGTCATTGAGTACCTTAGCCTTCTGCATGGGCTGGTTTACTGGTCTCCTATTTCCTTCTGGAGAGGGACCACATTTTCCCTATCCTTCTTTTCATCACCTATAGAAGCTTTTCTTATTGCCCTTGATGTCCCTGGCCAGATTAAATTCCATCAGGGCTTTGACTTTCCTAACCAGATTCCTGGCTGTTCAGACAATCTCTCTGTATTCATCCCAGGCTACCTGTGCTTCTTTCTTCCTTCTGTAGGCTTCTTTTTTGTTTTTCAGTTTGCTTAGGACCTCCTTGTTTATTCAAGCAAATTTCCTGGCATTTTTGCATGACTTCCTCTTTGTTGACATGTATTGTTCCTGTGTCTGGAGAATGTGATACTTGAACATTGACCAGCTTTCTTTGACCACACTCTGTCAGAAGATCCCGGAAGAGGCAAAGTCTGCTGTCCTGAAATCCAGTGTAATGAGCTTCCTGTGTGCCCTCCTTGCTGCCTTAGGGATCTTGGACTCCACTATTTCATGGTCACTGCAGCCAAGCTACCCTTGAGCTTCACATCCCCCACCAGACCCCTTGCTGGTCCAGCATAACACCTCTCATCACTGGATGCTCTATTACTTGGAGAAGGAAGTTCTGGTAACATCCTGGATTGCTTGCACCTGACTGCGTTGTCCTTTCAACAGATGTCAGAGTGGTTGAAATTCCCCATGAGGGTCAAGTTTTGTGAATGTGAGGCTGCTCCTATCCATCTATAGAGGACCTTATCTGCTTGGTCTTCCTGGTCACGTGGCTTGTAGCAGACCCTCATTATTCTGTCACTCATCCTTGAGCTTCCTTTAATCTTGACCTGTAAGGTCTCGATTAGTTCTTTATCCATCTCCAGGCAGAGTTCCATACATGTCAGCTGGTCACTGACACAGAGGATGATGCCCCCTCTCCATCTCCCTTGCCCCTCCTTCCTAAAGAGCCTGCATCCTTCCATCCCTGCTTGCCAGTCAAAGAGCCATCCCACCACATCTCTGTGACGTCAATAAGATCACAGCCCTGCAGGCCTGCACACATCTTTCACTCCTCTTCTTTGATTCTTGTGCTATATTCCCTTGCATAGAGGTATTTGAGGGGCCCCCATAAGGTAACTCACTGTCTGGAAAGACTGGAATTCCTCTGTGCTGCTCTTTAGGTGCTCTCCTGCTGACCTGCGATCTCTCTCCAGTCTCTGGGTATCTATTGCTGACACTGCCATCATCAAACTGATATGAGCAGGATGGATTGAGATTCCCCTCCCCCAACAACTTGATTTTACCCCCCTTCACCATCTTCATAGAAATTCCCTAAAGCTGGCTCTGAACTCTGAAAAAAGGAGAATTACCTGTGTAATGATTTAAACTATTTCCACGTATTTACTACTTTAGCTCCTATCTGGTTATACTTCTGGGCTTATTGAGCACTGGGATCCTTGGAGCTGCATACAAGAGATATTAGCTTTGCTCTGAACCCATCTGGGAAAAAAAACACCAACAAAATTATGTTCCCTGGAATAGATCTATAGCAAAAAATAATATTAAATTCATAATTAAGTTTGGTGTGATAGTAAAACTGAGACTATGACTTCTCTGTCCACATCTGTACATATTTGTAAAATCTGTGAAATTACTGCACCTTTTATTTTTCTTGACTCTGACGGATTATTTTTCTCTTTGGTAACATAAATGACTACCTGGTAGAGGGACCAGCTTCTCATATTAGTTACTTGATTATTGTCTAGCATATTGTAGCTTAACCTAACTTTTCCTCCCCCTGTTCCCTCAAACAAAAGCCTCTAAAAACCTGTGGGAAATCAGGTGAGAAACTGTATTAGAGAAAATCAGTTCATATATATACAGACCAACAACCTTCTGACCTTTCTTGCCAGAATACACATGATAAGGGTAATTGCCAGCACTGTTATTTGTTCTCATTTTATTAAGTCTGTTTTTACAATAGGTGTTTGAGATAAGTACTCTGATGGCTATTTCTCCAGATGTCTGGTTTAAATGTACCATAAAACATGCTGGATGGCGTATCCACTAACACCATATAGTGATGAGAACAGCAGATTACCATTAAACAATATGTTAAAGGAGAAAATGTTTCTAAATTGCATTTGCTTGGGTTAGTTGCAGCCACCGGAAAGAATTAAAACTGTAATAATTAAAAAAATATTTCCTTCCATACACAGTTTACTATTTTCCTTTCTTTGTTTTTTAAATTCCAGGATGCTTTCAGAGTAAGGATAGTCAGGTTTGGTGCTTCTGATGCTATGCAATGGAGTGAATATGTTTGTGCTTCCAGAGCTGGGAAGGAATCAGATGTTCTGTCTCTACCCCTTCCCCACTCCCTCATTATGTACAGACACTCTCTGCCATTGCATGTCGGGTTATTTTATACACAAGTGAGATGCACAGCATCATGATGAGTGTAAACAGTTGTTAGAAAATAATAGCTTTTATGTTTTCAATATTCCTACTCCAAATTTTCACCTTTGAAAATCTCTTATGTATCCTAAATCTAGGTGTTGGACCTACACTGCTGGGAAACAACTCAGACTTTTATCCTCTGGAAAGAGCCAATAGTATTTAAATCTAAGAACCCATAATGCTTTTTATGAAACATACCTTCATGTGCTCTTCTAAGCAGTATCTCTCCCTTTTGTTACCCCAACACAACATTGAACACTTCATACTTTTTGTGTGTGTTGTTTTGTTGCCATCACCACTACCCTGGTTGTGCATTTCAGCTTTGGTGTTCTCTTAAACAATATTCTCCACCTACTTATTCTTTTTCTCTTTTTTATTTATTTTTTTTTTATTTTAGTTTTTACCACATTATTGGATAATTTTTCCTTTCTGTCTTTTCCACCAAGTATTTTTCAACAACAGCAGTATTTGATTTCTATGATTTCCTTTCCTGGTAACTTGTATAGAGAAAACATACTTTGACAGATACTCCAGGCAGATAACGAGGATTTTGGAGATGGGTGATCATGTGGTACTTGAAATCCCTGCTGTAATGAATAACAGCCTTTCCCCAACCGGATGTGGTCCATTTCACTTTGTTTAAATGTCTGTCTCAGCTTTGCAAGCTGTAGAGTAGGACTGAGTTCTTCTGAAAGGTTTTAAATTAGCACTGTATTCCCAAACTATCAAAGCAGAAATGTATCAAAAAAGGAGGAAAAAAAGCAAACAATTAAAAATTTTATTTTGAAATCCTTAAACAACTTTGGTTACTTAGCATAGCAAGAAACATAATTTGGATGGAGCTGAATGAACTAATTTTGATAGTCCTATGCTTTTCAAACATTGGTTTTTTTCCCTTTAAGTCAATACAGCACATTGCTTTGATTTCTAAGCAGTGAGCAGAAATAAGTGAAACATTTTAATTGAAAACTGAGCTTGTATATTCAGTATAAGGAATAAAACCAAACCAGGGAGAAGAAAATGTTTCCTTTGCATTAACAGACAATGAAAAGTTTTCTTCTCTTCTGTGAGAAAGCAATGTTTTTTCATTTCTCAGCACGATTGTATTATGACCCCTCATAATGCTCCAGAACTTTTGTCTTGACTTTGGATGTTCACCTTCTCGTTAAACCTGAGAACATGGGATGGTAGCACAACACCTACCACACAGGAGACTGGCCCCTGGATTTAAACTATTTGATGAAGTGGGAGCTCCTGGCATGAGGAGGGTAATTATATCAATTGAAACACAGACCTTTGAGACTGGGTAACTGATGACTGCCTTCTGCAGTTTCCTGTCATGTGGAAGCAGGAACAGGCATTACTTTGCTGAGAGGAAAGGTTCCAAGGGATTAGTGTCCTCATACCTGTATGAAGAGATTTGATAAAAAGCTCTTGTCCTCTGAATTGGTAGATTTTTTCTAGCTGTATTTTATTACTTCTCACTAGAGTTGAAAACCCACAAGGCTGATGCCCAAGTCGGGCAGCACCATTTTGCACCCACACCATTCAGCAGAAACACAGGGATTTAGTGGGTAAAAGAGGGGTTTTGAACTTTACAAAGGCAATCTTTTTTCTAAGATCTTTTTTCTATCTTTAACTTCATCCTGAACCTGGGTGTGGGATGGCGGCTGAGTCTAGTTTTCCATGCAGAGTGGCCATTTGTCATCATCTGGAAAAGCTTCCCAGCAGACAGGAATTTGGAGAGATGATGTGAGTTTGACAATGTTTCTTTCTTCCTTGACAGCTCATCAGCCTACCCCATAACATTTAGGAGAGATTTTCAGGACAGTGAAAAGCTATGGCATAAGATTTTCTTTAACAGATTTCACTGCTGGAGCTTATTTTCACTTGTAATAGCCCAGGCATCTCCTGAAACTCCAGTGTTTTCTTGTTGGCTTGGATTTTAAGGCAGTTAACATTAGTATCCTTTCCTCCTGAGCAAATGTGCTGGACTCAGCTAAATTTTTCATCAAAGTTAGCTGATTAAAAAACAGAGTTATGAGAGCTGGGAACTGGGTCTGAGATTTGGGGAAGGAAAGCAGGGGTTGTTATCCACTGATTCTTAAAATCAATTGACAGAAGTTGTTAATTCCTGTGCTTAAGTTCCTTGGAGTGCTTCAGCTTTCTTCAGTGTGTGGTGACTGTTTGTGCTCTCAGTGTTGCACAGACATTTAACAAGAGACCAGTGAAGCCACAGAGGGCAGGAGAGGAGCTGGAGTACCTCAGGACCCATGGTTTTATAACACGAGAGAAGGCAGGTGAATGAAGGTGCAGTCAGGTGAAGAGGAACAGGAGGAAGGGAAAAGAAGATAATGAAGGAATAGTTGCAGTAACACAAAAAGAAGTGGATAAAAGGATCATGCAAGAAAGTGGAAACTGGAGACATAAAACCAGAGTAGAGAACGGACAGGGAAATCTGGCAATCTCTCCATCCTTTGCTGTGACTGCCAAGAATACCATTGTGTCTACAGTGACAGAGAAAGCTTCATTTATACATACAAACTATGTTTTGGGTACTGGAGGAGGAAAACCATTTCTTTCCATAATTACCCATTTAATACAGAAGGGAAATTCATCTAGGATTTTAGAGAATGATATTGTTCTGTTCAACAGTTTTTAAAAAGGTATTCTTTGGAAGTGGTGTAAACTTTCCTGATCACATGCATACAAAAATACAGTCTACTAAGTTATGAATTTGATGCACTGAAAAACTAGAGTATCAAATTGCATAATGCAGAGTGATAAATATAAGGAACTCCATTTAAAGCTGTTATGTTTATAATGGATATATCTTCAGAATAATAGAACAGGTTTATTAGATCAACTTATATGCTGTCCATTTTTTGCTAGTGATGAAAGTTTTTAAGGCTTTCCCATCTTTTTAGTGTGAATGAATTACTTGCTTCGCTTTGCTTGTGGGCATGACTTTTGCCTAAACTGTCTTCATCTCAATCCAAGAGTTTTCTCACTTTTACTCTTCCCATTCTCTCCCCCAGCTTCTGGGAGAATGACTGATTTGCTCTGTGGGGGTTAGTTGCTTGCTGGGTTTAAACCATGACACAGGTTTGCCTTGACTTTCAGCAATAAGCTTCTTTCAAATAAATATCACTTTCCTCAGGTACAAATGGATGTTCAGCAAACACAGAAAAAAGTCAAAACCCAAACGCACAAACACACAGAAGTCTTACGATTTTCAGAAATGTCATGAGTGTGTTTTAAAAGTATATGACAACATGCAGGTTTTGTCCTGGTTTGATAGCATTGAAAGCTCATAACATGAACCAGGAAAGTTTTGAAGCAGTGCCTCTAGACACAGCTTGTTATTGAAGGAACATATTGCTGCTCAACAAGAAATTCCTCTATTGAACTCCTCTGCTCTAAGTTCCCCAGACAAATAAGTAGCAGCTGGACCTAACATGGGCCTTTCACATGCTGGAGAACATACCTGCTTTCACCCAGCTAAGGCGGGAGCATTCATACTCTGCAGCAGCTGGGAAAACACGTGTGCGCTGCCAATTAGGAAACCTTTTGAAGTGAAGCTTTGTAGCTCATCTGTGATCTGCAGACGTCAGCCTGGGAACCATTATTCTCTACTAATGGCACCTGTGGGGCAGGAGGGATGGGAAACTGGGGTTTGAGGGAGCAGAGTCTATTAAATGCTATGGCAACAGGTAGCAAAGCAGTGTTCTCCCTCTTTCCCTTACTAATTAGTAGCTGTTAGCATCTGGAGTTGGCTGTTGGTGGATGTAATTTGCTGCGCTCCATCATGTGATGGTGCAAGGATCAGTGAAGGATGATGCAAGGACCGGTCAGGTCAAGAGACAAAAGAAATATCAGGGATTAGCTGCTCTGTACATACTTTGCAATACCATGTTTAAAATAAAATCATGTTCCTTGAGGCCTGGAAGTAATGTACTTTACATGGCAGTATTTTCTACCCTGTCGTAATCGTTTTGGTTATTTTTGCATTCTTTTGGCAGAAAATAGTCCCATACTGATCTTTTCACTTGTTTGAAATTTCCAGAAAATGAAATTGCTTCTTGAAAAGAAAATTCACATGGTAGATCTGTGTAAAATCTTTCCACTCTTATGAGTGATCCAAATCCCTTGGAAAGGAGAGGTTTCCCAGTAAGCTCTGGTCTGGTGGCATGGTGATAGAGGAGGGCTGGGGAAGGAGCCATAGGTATGGGGTTGCTCCTGTCCATAGGGAGAAGAAGGTTCTATGCAATCAATAGAGTGAAGTCAACAGTGAAGTCTTTCTTCTTACCAAAGCTGAATGTTTTCAGACCACCATCTTTCTATTATATATGCTTATAATAAAATTAACTTGGCCTTTAGGGTTCAATATTGTTTGGAGAGAGAAAAGGAAATTTGTCTGAAGATGTAGTGTATTTGAAACTACATTTCCTCATTTCCTGAGGAAACCAAGATAAAAAAGAAGAATTTCAGCCTTAAATATTGCATATACTTGGTATGTTTGAAGGCAGGAGAGACATTAGACCACTATGTTCAATTGTATTGGTACTTTATGCTTGATTGTATTAATCTCTTTCATTCAGTGCTTGGTTACTACCAAAATCCACAATTTCCTCACTGACTTGTTGGAGAGGAAAAAAGGAGCTGACACCAAGAGATGTCAAAGGAAAGATCTGTGAGCTGAAACTCTGCCCAGAACCATTTTCTGTACAAAATAAAATGGGGTGGTTTCTATTCATTAGTGAAGCACCAGAGTTTGCCAGGTATGATCCTGACATGCTACAAAAAGAGCAATTACAGGTTGCACAGGTCTGCTGGTCCAAAGAATGTTTAGCCTCCCGCCTGCTTCAGTAGCCAGGAGACTGCAGTACAAATTAGTTATGTACCTTTGTGAGGCTTTACAAAAACCTGTGCATTTTGTATGACCCTAATCTGCAAAAATTTATCCATAGCTTTGTTTCTATTGTTGTAAGAAATTCCAGTTATACATATATATCTTTGCAGAATGTAGATGTCTCATGATATATGCCAAAGTACAGCCCCCCAAGTTTTATCAGCTCTTTGTTATCAGCAGATAGACAACATCTACTGATTTAATAAGCACGGTTTTGATTATTCATGTACTTATGTTTTCTTTATGTGAGTTTGGATGAATGATGCAGCACATCTGCAGGAACTTACATACTATGAGAAAC
This sequence comes from Falcunculus frontatus, assembly GCA_013398115.1. Lineage (NCBI taxonomy): Eukaryota > Metazoa > Chordata > Aves > Passeriformes > Falcunculus > Falcunculus frontatus. The sequence continues at coordinate 1,508,794 of VZRV01000612.1, forward strand.
TGTAAGAAAATAGAAATTTCTTTTAAAACCAGAAGTTACAGTTTATTTCTTAGGTAAACAATATGGCTTAATAGAAGGAGGGCTTTTCCATTTTTAACAGTGCCTAAATAGAAATTCCAAATTACAAATGTCATCAGCTTTGCAAAAATGGATTTTATTTTCTCTGTTTGTTTTACTTTGTGTACCAGCTTGACCTTGAAGGCCTGACAAAGCATTAAAACTATCTTCTGAAAATGCAAAAAAAATTATTAAAGTTATGAGATCTAAGTGATGATGGGCATTTAAAAACGCCACTAGATACCCATCTGTGTTTTTAGGCACCTGAACCAGAAATTTATCTTAAACTCTGCAAAACTATCAGTTGCTCATTGGGCATTTGTGACAGCAGATTTAGGGATCTGCAGGTGCACTAATAAGAAATCAGCATGATCTGTAGCAGCACAAATAGCTGTGTTATACAGAAACTGTAAATTAGGGTAGGCTGCAGGAGTGACTCAAAGCAAAAGACTTGTGAAGCTTGAGGAGCAGAAGCTCCATAAGGACCATAGGGAAATATTTGGTTAGGGAGTTTTGGTTGTCACTACTGTTTGGTGCATATGTTTTACAAAAGATGATTTTTTTTTTTCCCAAGCCCAGATTCAGCAGTTCAATGAATGGCAGTGGATTAAAACCCTGTTGACACATATGACAAAGCAATACTGAAGTAATTGCTTGGGATTCAGGCATTGTCCGTGAGATATGCAGATTATAGAGGGGAGAAAAAAATTTGTACAAACCACACCAAAATAGTCTTAATCGCTACACTGGCTTTTAGTGCCCAGATCCTTGAGAAGGAGAAGAATGGCAGACAAAGGGCAAATGAAATGAAGGTGAAATAACACAAAACTAATCCTTATGTTTTCCCTTATCTCCAAGTCCTGCCTGTCATTTTTCTACCTTAAAAAGTTATTTTTGAAGTACCAGTTCATTCAACAGATACATGATACCTATATCAAAGATAGCCTAATGCTTTGCAGGACTAAGATATTCCCAGCTGCAGGATTTTCCTGGCAGAGATTATGGAAATTCATTTTGTACTGCATTTTTAGCTCGGTGGCCCAATATACTTGCACCGCCTTTTTTGCCTGCAAGAACAATGACACTCGTTTTATTAGAATGAGGTTGTAAATTACTTACTTTTTTAGTTCTGTGTTTTTCCCCAGCATTCTCCTCTGACAAATCTGACAGAGCTGGGTCTTGAGGATGCTACTTCACCTCTCAGTCCCTAAGAGCACTGCTGGCTGGTCTTAGAGTCACTGGTTTTTCTTTGCCTGCATGTTTAAGATAGTTCTTCTGAAATTGCAGTCACTGTCATTGAGCAGTGGTCTTTAAAATTCATGCAGAAAGCAATTATCTTTTGCCTGGAATGACATACAAGTTTGACAAGCAGTTTTGGGTTTCCTTCATTAATATAATTCTGATGTGGGTTTTAAAAATCCTATTTAAAAGGATACCAAATTAGTTAAAAACAAAAAAAGGATCTCAAAATCTGGCATGTGTTTACATTATCTGTAAAGAATTTTCTAAAAGATGGTGTTTTATCAATATCCAATCTGTCAGTTATGCCAAACACTGAAAGTCAGAGAACAGCCCAAGGCAGAGAAAATTCAGTAATTACACAACTATAAATAGCAACATTTATTATTATTTTAATTGAGGGGTTCTTAGATTATTTTTTGCTTCTTTTATGCAGATAAATATACAGAATTTCAGCCAGGTTGTGCACTGTGTTATTGCTTCTTATGTCTACAAATTCTTCAAGAGAGAGCATTATCCTACTGTCTAATTTGCCTTATGTGTTACTTTAGAGGTGGAAATGAATAGTGGTGATTTGCTTTAATTCAACCAGAAAGGCACAGCAGTCTACATAGGGACTGAATGTATGATAAACTTTTAAGAGGAGCACACATGTAGTCAGTGTGAGAGTGGTATTGGTCATTTATTACCATTTTTGATTTACTGTACCGTTCTGATATGTTCTGTACTGCAGTTGTTGGTAGATAAGCAATGACATGGTGAACTGTGATGCACAAAGGCATGAGCTTTTTATTAGAGAAGTATTGTGATTGTTACAGTATTAGTATATTTACTGAGTACTAGAAAAAGCAAGAATAGGAGATATGTAGCAGGGCTCAATCAATCTGGAAGATCAAATTCTGTCCTTTTGAAGAGTTTTAACTGCACAGAGAAGTGGTGGAATCACCCAAAAATATCTAAACATGGCACTTGGGGACATGGTTTAGTGGTGAGCACAGTGGAGCTGGGTTAACGGTTGGGTTCAATGCCTTTAGAGGTCTTTTCCAACCTTAATGATTCTCTCGTGCACTGCAGGGACATTTTTTGTGTTCGGTTTACTTGATCTTATTATTTATTACTTATTTTTATTTTTAAACAGAAATGAGAAGAAGCAGAACAGCTTCTCCTTAGCATTATCATATGGCTGTAAACATTGGTCTCCCCTGAGGATAGTTATGAGGAGTAGCTAAGCTGTCCTGACCAGGACCTGAGCATACTGTCATCTCTGCTGCATCAGCCAAAATAAAAGCATGTGCCTTGTATGTATGGTGAGAGGAATTTGCTGCCTTCAGTGTTGCAAGAGTCTCTTCATGAGAAGCAGAGGAATTAGAGAGAAGCAGGGATGGCTGGAGAAGGATGAAGGAGAGAGAAGGAGCACCAAGTGGACTGATCAAGTTTTGAGTGTACAGCCCCAGAGAAGCTCTCAGAGAGAGCTTTGTGGCTGGATGGGAACAAAGGTGGCTTTTAAGATTTCCTGAAGAGCAGCCCTCCAGGGAAGCAGTGCACAGGCTGGGCTTCTGCACCAACTACTGTGCCAAAGGTGGACACAGCTGCAAATGTAGTTGAACTCATCGTAGTCGAGGGAAGCAGGAGTGCTTAGACCACAGCTAATCTGCTGGGGCCTTCCTGAGGAGTAAGGCTGAGTTCTTTCACAAGTACAACAGACATGAAGTGGAGGTTCATTTCTCTTGACACATGATATTTTTTAGTACTTTTCGCTTAGGCTCTCAGGTAACTGACTTAAAAAGGAGGTTCTGGCAGATTTTCAGCACACTTGGGTATCTGGTGATGCTTCCAGGCAGGCACTTATAGGATTGCAGTTGACGGTCAACACAGCACACCAGAGATGATCATCCATGTTCTTCCTGCAGGCACTGCAAAGCCTCCAAGGGCCCTCACATACATTCATAAAATTATAGAATCATTTAGGTTGGAAAAGACCCTTAAGGTCATTGAGTCCAACTGTTACCCAGCACTACTACCAAGTCCACTACTAAACCATGCCCCTAAGCACAACATCTTCACATCTAAATACCTCCAGGGATGAAAATTCCACTACTTCCCTGGGCAGCCAATGCTTGACAACCATTTCAGCGAAGAAATTTTTCCAAATATCCAATCTAAACCTCCTCTGGTGTTACATATCCTTGTTTTCTGTCACTAGATACTTGGGAAGAGATACCCATGTTGCTTCATTCACCTCATTGCTAAGAATCTCAGTGCTTTTTCTACTTCCATCCTGCTGCAAGCCTTCTGGGCTGCCTAAAAGTCTGATATCCATCCCAGAAGCACTTACTCCATTGCCAGCAAGAACTTTCTTGCATTTGTCCTGTCGGTAAGTGGTCTGCAACATACTCATCTGTAATAGTCTCATGAAAGGTCCTGGGGCTGAATGAGGTTTTTTGAGTCCACTCTGACCTCCCTGCAGCAGTACAGGTGAGCAGGCTGAGGCTTGCAAGACCTAAAGTAGATGAATGACATGAGAAGCAGAGAAACCCATGGATCTCACAGCAAGGGAGTGAATATCCCATTGCCAGAGTCAAGCAATTAGCTGTTTTCAGGGACTTTTCAACTGGTGCCAGCTATATTTTGTAGTTAACTGCTTGAAAATACTTTAATGGGACCAACTCATTCCCCAGATTTGTAATGATAGACACTGAGGTGCTAATTTGCAGAATGCAAAACAGAGACAGATGACTTCTGGTTGAGGAGGTACTTTGCCTTCATTTTTGGTTCCCTTCAAGGTCGGGATCTGGGCATATATGCTCTCTGCAAGGTAGCCGTGTTAGACAATTAAGGCACAACAGTTTGGCATCAACTAGGACAGCATCATAGCAGAGGTCTGCAAACCCATATGCCATCTGTTCTGCTCTCTTCAAAGTGTTTGGCTTTGTTATAATTTTGGCAGTCAACTCAAAAAGGAAATGGTTATTGAAATCTGAACTTAAATTTCTTGCCAGCAGATCACTGCTTGCTTAACCTTGAAATACTTGATGAATGATCTCTACTCTGTTTCCAAGCAGTGTAGGTGTAATGGGGGTAAAATAACTTTGTGGTATGACACGCACTGAGTGGACATTTTTTGTACCTGCAGCACTTTCGTGACAGTACTAGGAAGATTCTTTCAGCCCTCGAAGTGGAGGAGGGGGTTAGTAGTAAGGAAAGGACATTACCAAGTCAAGACAACAGAGAAGCAGTGGAGGTAGAAATATTGTTAAGGCAGACTGAAATGAAATCCAGCTTTCCCTTTTCCATCTGTCTCAATACTCTTCATGTTGCTGTCTCAAGGAATCACCTTATACATCTCTTTATATTATACTCCTACCAAAAATGAAGGATATTAATTGCTCATCTGCAACAAACATGGAAATGGAATAATTAATGACAGGTTACAAGACTGGTTTTTCATCCTCAGTCAGTCCTGGACATCTCTGGGTTTGCTTTTTATTTTGCCTGTTTTTACATGTATGCTTCATTTTGTACACAATTTCTCTCCAACCAAGAGGACAGAAAACAGTAGAAATAGAAACATTGGTAATGCAGACTGAAATGAAATTCAGTCTCTTGCTGTACGAGGGGTCTCTGTATTGCTAACATGGTCTACAAGATCCTGACCCAAGTCACAGGTTTCTCTTTTCGGCTGTTAGCTTTTTTAGCCTGAGCTGACCTTCCCTTATAGTGTTTTCTTTAAAGCAGAAGAGACATTGAACTATTAACTTAAAAAAACCACAGCACCCCTTCTCCCTCTCTCCTGAGAAGTTTACAGATTACTAAAGAATGTGAAAAAAAAGTAGTTTGGTTTAGAACAGGGCACCATTCTCACTTCTGTAAGGCAAATCACACTTTTGTGTGTGCATGTGATGAGACACCTGTGAATTGCCTCAGGGACTGTTTTCACCATTCTTCAACCTGATCCTGAGCAAAGGGCATGGGATAGCATCACAGAAGAGCTGGGACTTGACTCTATTCTGCTTACATTTAGCTGAAGATACAAGCATGGTCATAACTGATTTTTCAGATATTTTAAAATTTTTTACTCTTATTACTTAATTTCTAGGAGCTTCACTGTGCAAAATCAAGTCTTACATACAATGTTATGAGTATTATTTTAGGTGTGAAACCAGAATATGTTTTAAATATCTTCACAAGCCACTGAGACTCAAAACATAAGACTTATGTTTAAATATAAGGGAAAGAAAACAGCAAAGGCAAATAAAACACATTTCAGCAGACTTTTCAGAACCAACCTGCCTATGTAAGGGACCTAGAATAGTTGTTTCTCCCACATCAATTTTTTGAAGGTTTATAGAAAGTGTTTTTCAGCTTTGGATGTCTTAACTGGAAAATATTCTGAAGATAATCACTTTTGGCTCCTTGGTTGATTGTCAGTTCCATACTGCACCTTTTTGTAGAGAATTTCTTTTAGTAGAGATTATTAATATTATTTTGATCAAAGTAAATTGAAATCAAAAATAAAGTTCTTAGTATAAATTTTTTCTTGCTTGATGCCTGAACTTTTCAGATTTAGAAGCCAAGAGAAAGATTTCTTCTGAACACAAGCCCGCTTTCACATTTTGTCTCTAGACTAGCAGCAAGTCAAGAAAATAAAGAGGTGACCAGCATGAATGAGCAGGAAACTCCTGATTAAGTGCAGCAGATAAGGGCATGGAAGGAAGAAATAGGAGCACCTACCCAGGGGTAATAGGGAGACATTGCCTGAGCCTGCAGGGATGGAATTAAGAACATTCAACTGGAGCTGAAACTAACAAGGGATGTGAAGGGCAGATAGACGTAAGCTGGTAGCAAAAAAACCCCCATAGCTCAATATACAAAGTCTCTTCATTTAAAAAATCACCTTGATTGTATGCAGCTACCTGTGTAACACCTCAGCCTTAACACCTCAGCCTTGAAAATAACTCTGAATTATCATCCACACTTGAAGAAAGTTGGCATTAATTTTCTTTATTGGAAAATAAATTGGCAGCACATTCCCTCCCACCCTCTCCACCCCCTCCAGTCTCACTCAGTTCATTGCCCAAAGAAAATTTCCTGGAGATCAGCATGCACCACTGGTTCAGGGCATTGTTCAGGAAGACTGGGAAATTTGGCAGGAGGTCCACTTGGCTAAGCAAGGAGCTTCTAAATGAACTAAAATGCAAAGCACATAAGAAGTGGAAACAAGGGCAGACAACAAAGGAAAAGTATAAAAGTACTGCTCAGACATGTTGGGACAAAACCAGAAAGACTAAAGCCCAGTTGGATTTAAAACTGGAGAGGAACATAAAAGCTAACAAGATGTGATTTTACAAGCATGTCAGAGGTGAAAAGAAACTCAGAGAAAATGTGCGTCCATTTCTGAATGGAAGAAAACCTAGTGATGGACAGTATGGAAAACGCTGCTCAATGACTTTTTGTCTCAGGGAAAACCTGCTCCCAGATGTCTGCACACACCAATGCTATATGGGAAGCCAACAGTGTATTAAAGTCTGTAGGGCTGGATGGGACTCCTCAAGAGGTGGCTGAAAGATATGGCTGCTATGCCTGTGAGGCTTGCCGTAATTTTTGAAAAATCGTGGTGTTTGGGGAGCATCCCTGATGGCTGGGCTGAAGTTACCCCCAGTTTTAAGAAAGACAAGAAGGAGGATCTAGATAACTGCAGACTGATCAGCCTCACTTCAGTCCTCAGAAAAATAACAGAGCACGTCCATTTCTGAACACAGGAGGAGCATGGCCCAGAGAAGAGAAGACTACAGGGAAGTCTGATTGTTGTTTTCTTCCACCTGTTGGGTAAGTATAAAGAAGGCAAAGACATAGACTTCTTGGAAGTGTCTGGCAAAAGAACATGCTATAGAAATAGAAATTTTGATCACTGGAATAATCAGACTTGTACAAAGCTCAGTTGGGAAGGTCCTTGACCAATCTGATCTCATTTTGAAGTCAGCCCTGCCTTGAGCAGGATCCTAGACAGTATGATCTTGAGTTCACTTCCAACCAAAACACTCCAATGCTTTTATGATTCTGTGTTTAGACAACCTGATTCCTTCCTGCAGTGAAAGGGCTGGTGACATGGACACTGAGGGGTGCACGCAGGCTTGTATCCTTCCTGTCTGGAATTTGAAGAGGACTTAGTTGCTTAGTTAGACTCCTAACTGCTGAACTGTAGGTTGTCTGGGCCACCAGGCTGAAAAGATAGTAATCAATGACTGAAGGTCAAGGCAGCAGCCAGCAGAATGCTCAAATGTTTGATAATGAGGCTGATACTGCCCAATATCTTCACCAGCAAAATGGATGATGGTGCAGAATGCACTTCCTAAAAGCTGTGGAAGGTTTGGTGGAGTGCACCATGACAGTCCTGAGCCTGGGGCACATGGCCAATAAAAAAGATTAAAGGAACTGAGTTTGTTTAGTCTGCTGAAGAGGACCCATAGAGGGAGAATCCAAGGGTAGCCCACAACAGCTTGAAGGGGAATTGCAAAGCCAACAGAGCCACAATCTTCTAGCAGGCAGCAGATGGTATAAAAACATGCAATGGCCGCAAATCACAGATTCAAATATTGAGAGTGGACATCAGGAATGACATTCATTAAGAGCCTAGGACAACAGCGGAACAGGCTTCCCACAGAGATGTTATATTTCTGTCTTTGCAAGTTTTTTAATACTTGCTTGGCTAGACAGAGCCACAAAGTGTTCTTTGGTGCTTGCCATACACCTGCTTAAGCAGGACTTTCGACTAATTGAGCACTCTTCCAATCAAAATTCCGATGGCTCTGTGAGCCATGCTTCATCTGAGCAACACGTGAGACCTGCCAACATATCTCCATGTCAACAGTTTTAAATGCATCGCTACAGAAGCATCAAAACCTCTGATTCCTGCACAAACACATCCCAGAACACACTATGCACTGTCCAGTGAGGCAGCTACCAAGGCAGTAAAAGCACGGTAACCACACACTGGAAAAACTCACAGAGTTGGTCAGTAAATGACAGAAGAGTCCAGTTAGCAGAATGTTTGGGGCTTTTTTTCTTTCTTTCACAAAATAGCAGTTTCATCTGTGGCTGCTCAGACCTAACCATCCGGGGAGATGTGCAAAACACCTCCAGAAGAAGAGTGTAGGAAGTAAAATACACATCCCAGCTGGACACTAAAAATTACAGACTAAATAGAGAGATTGGCTTTATAGTACATTGTAATTCCCTCCCCAAGCCCCTCTATCTTTCACAGGCAACGAATTACCTGTCTTTTTCTCTTTTTGCCCACTAGGAGCTACTGACCTTTTCAGCTTTTTCATTGCTTACACCACCCATATGCTCCACAGGTACCCACCACTTTCTTGCCCACATAGTTTAACTATTTAAGATAATCAAGTTAGCCTCAGACCAACTGTTGCCTTTAACACTGAAGATGCTGCATTTATTTCAGCTTTGAAAAATGGCTCTCACAGCTGAAAGGCTGTCTGCTTTTTCCAACAATCTGCTGGGTCTAATAAAAGATATTATCTCCCCCTACAAACCTTTCACCAGTTATATCCATAGATTGTCATGATTCAACAACAATGCCACTTCTCTGAATTAAGTCATTTGAAAGAACCATGTTTAAAAAACAAAAAAAGCACAATGCTCTCTTCCACTGCCACCCGTTTCCATATGTGGAGGCACATGCCCAGACTCTGCCTGTAAACTGCATTTTTTAACGGAGTCAGGTGATATAAAAAAAAGTTTAATTTACTCCAATTTGGAATGCTGCTGGCCTTAATCCTGATACAGGTCAAAACTTACCTTTTACAATCTGCTGAAGGCTGTTGTAAGTCAGCCTTTGAAAGTTACCTGTTTGTCTTTATGAACTGCATCAATCTCAGACTCCTTAGTCCAAACCCAGGACTATGTTGTAGCAGATTTCTGTGCCCTTGGAAATTGCAGAGCTCAGCAATTTATACTAGTCAGATGGTCTGTCAAACCTGTATCCTTTGGGGCTAATGATCTTGATTGACAAGAAATCTTTTTAAACATTTAATTTTTAATTTTTTCTCTGCTTTTAAATCAGTCCATTACCTAGTTGCTGGAAATGCAAGGGAACTTCTGAGGCCAAAAAGGAATCACAGTCCTCTCTTGATAGACTGTATCCCACGTCATAGACATGTCATTTCAATGCAAGACTAATTTAAGATGAAAATTTGAATACTGTGTTAAAAGGACTGAAGCAGAGAATAGTTAAAATACCCTAAATTCTGTAACTTTTGTGCTTGTTTATAAACGAATTATAGTCTTGCCAGAAGCCAGCGCCATCCTTGGAGCTGTTCTGGATTTTCACTTTCAACAGTTTTACTGTAGGTCAGAGTTCATTATAAACTGCTCCACTGTATAATGAACCAAGCCAGAGGGGTCGGCTTAGTAGTCTCAGTATCAACTTTGAAATATCCAGACGCCCTGGAAACAAAGGTTTAAATTCCAACAGGGCTGACTCAACCCTTCTACTTTTTGAGGCAGATAAATGGTGTGCAGTGCACTAGACTGCCTATGGACCTCTCTGGTAAGGCGAGACCTGAAAAAGAGACATGCGATCTACTCTGCACACAAGAAAGGGCTTACTGCCTTTTTCTCAGGACAAGTTTGTTTCAAATTCATGTCCAAAAGTTTTCAGCTCCAAGAGCTGTGCAGTTCAACCTGTATTGCTTGTCTGAGTGACTGTTACCCCCTGAGTTTGAGACAGAAATGCTTCAGTGAGACTGACTGCACTTTAGCTTGATCCACAGCCCATCAAAATAAGGTTGTTCTTGTAACCTTTGTATTGATTTTTTTTGGTGTGACACCATCCATAAAACTCTAGGTGTCCCCCCCAACCCAAATATTATTAAGACAATCCCTGTGGTACAGTATATCAGAAGTACAAATGCATGTGTAATACCATATATTCATGACCTCTTAGATATGCAACTGTGCACACACCTAATATGAAAATGAAATCAAACAAATGTGATTCAGTCCTTCTAATACCTCAGCCCACTTGTCCCAGTTGTGTAGCATATTAGCATTCATCTCACAGCAATTTGCCTACAGAAATTTTTCAAGATGAAAGTTTGATGCATAAGAAGAATCTCAGGACAGAGCGGTTCCCTTAGCAACCTTGCAGCCAGCTCCAGCAGCCCTGACCCAGCTACAAAGCCCTTCACAAGCAGAGGAGACACACTTAATGACAGCTGGATGAAATTTGGGAGTACTGATAAACTGCCTTCTTATCTGGAAAACACCTTTGAGGAATATTATCTTTATTGACTTGCTTAAAAAAAAAAAAGCCCACAACTGCTGCTACAAATTAGTACACAATAATAAGCTGCAATACCAATTTATTAGTGTGCCCTCCCTCTCCACCAGTAAAGCACCTGGGGCACTGAATAACAGAGTAAAAATAAACACAGCATAATTAATTAACACTGATTACACTTCCTCCCCTCTAGACCTTCTCAAACATAGCTGTTTAGTCCTATCTGTCTCACCCATGGCTCCCCCCATGCCACCTACACCAGGAATCCCCTCGCCACATCCCCAGCTCTCCATTTCCTCTGCAAGCTCTGGCCTTGCCTTATCTCATGTCTCGGAGTCAGTGTACAACTTTGTCCTTTTGCTATTTTTGCACCTGCCTTCCCTCCCCTGCCACCATTTAATGAAAAAAAGGCCAATTTTGTCTTTTGTTGGACAGGGAAATCAATTATAGGTGTGACTGAATTGGAATCGCAAGGAAATACTTAGAGAATAACATGGGCAAATGTTGCTATAATTTCCCAAGTCTTTCTTTCTGCAATGCTGAAAACAAGTAGTATCAAATTTTTGGCTTTTAATGTATTCACATGGTATCTCTGGGCCAGGTCTGAGCCTCCTGGTTTACTACTGTGTTGTCTAAATTAAGAAAAATAAAACACCTCCTCTACAGTGAGTTTGATGGCATTGACCTCATTGCTCAGTTACAAGGTGCTACCTTCTAGCCAAGTTTCAACGTGAGTTTTGTAAATCTTCCCAACTTCACACTAGGGCTGACTCATGGACAGAGGCAAGCTTTAGCATGTAGGGATTGCAACAGGAAATTTTTGATGTGTTTGTGAATGTGCGTGTAGAATGCAAGGGAGGTTCAAGAGAGCTTTGTCTGACACAACACAAGGAAAGCCATTTTCTATGGGTCAAGGTAATCCCTTTCCATTGTCAAAATAATACTAACAATTTAAGAATATTAAATTTTTAAGTGTCAGGAAAAAATGGCCTTTCGCATCCTAATTTTCTCCAATGGGCTCCTTTTCATGCTTAGCCCCTGTCATCACATGCCAATCTCTGCAAGGATAAACAGCAAAATCCCCACTGAAGACCACTGTGCCAGTGCACAAACCCATGAGAAATTGGCAATGTCTTCCAGACTCCTAGAAATAAAAGTAAGAAAGAATAACTGGAAGTTTTTTTATATGTTATAATAGCTATTGCATGCTGAAAACTGCTCCATGTTGCAACAAATTTGAATGAAGCTTGTAGTTACCTCCATTGCATTATTCATATTACTATTAAGAGAGAATGATAATGAAAAAGTCCTAGCAAGGTTTATAAAATTCTGATGGGGGTGGACCTCCTGTACTCCGAGATAAAAGTTACATATGTAAACAGAAAATCTGCATGTCAAAGGGAGATATTCCCTTTCACAGCTTGTGTTAGGCAGGAAACTGTAGAAGTTTTGCTTGAAAAATGAGCCCTGTGTACCCGTGCAAGACCGTGGCTGGAGATGTGACAGTGCATGTGACAGCAGCTTCAGCATTCCTTCACGCTGGGGTGAGCATGAGCCTTCTTTCCACAAATCTGAAGGCATTGTTTGTGGAAAAGATGAGGTTTTTTAGGGCAAATACGCTCAGCACAAACCACCACTCAATCTAAACCTCAATTCCGCATCTGTAGATGTTTGGAAACAGATATTAGTAGGTTTAGATTAAATGCTGATAAATAGATCAAATTTGCTTCCACATCTCATGTTATTTAATGATATTTTCCCAGCTCACTTGACAGTCTCCAAGGCTAAAAGATATCCCTTATTGCGTGTAGATACACATACACATTTATCATTTCGATTCATCTTTTCACCTTCAGATCAGCTGGGCAAAGTTCAGGCACAGGCAGAGCAGGTGGCTGTAAAATTGTGATCAGCCCTGGTGGCTGCCACAGCTTTGGCACCAGTGCTGGTTTTTGTCTGTCCTTTCTCCTGGAAGGGATGGGAATGGGCTGTCTGAGCCACATGAGCTACCCTCAGAGCAGACATCTCTCTCCCTACACAGCTGGATGTGCCACTGTGGTTGGGGTCGGGGTGTGGTGCTGGCAGAGATTTCACCAGAGAGAGACAGACAGGAGAGAGACAGACAGGCCACTCTCCATGTCTTTATCTTCCCCCTCCTTCCCCATGCCATTAGTGTGAGGGCACAGATTCATGGGGAGAAGGGAGGAGGAGACAGCAAACCATCACCTAACAGCACCAAAGGACTTCTGTAGTCTCCCCAGACCACTGAAACTTTGCAGGCCTCTGCACCATTTAGTCCACTTCCTTCTCTCCCTTCTTCCCAGGTATTGCCCATTCCTGGTCCCTGATATCTCTCTGCCCCAGCCAGCACACACCTTTTCACACAATCCCTACTCTGCACCTGGGTGTGGGTTTCACAGTGGGTTTGTCTGTGCACTTCACATAAACGTTGCTGATCTCTGAGCAAAGCACTGCTATATTGCCCCTCTGATGTCTCAGCTCTGCCCATGCTCTGCCAGCCCGAGCTCTTGCTGAGAAGCCACGGGGAGCAAGTTGGAGCTGTCAGCTGTGCTCCAGCCCCACAGCACCATGATGCCAGCCCTGAAAAGCTGACAAAAGCGCTGGCCATGAAAGCTGCTGCAAAAAAGTATTTACAGTCTCGGCAGACAGGTTGAGCAGAGGTTTGTGAGAAGGGAAACAGGAAAGCAGAGAGAAGAAAAGTGACAGCCCAACACAGAGGACATTGGTAACGTCTTCAGAGCTAGATATGCTAAGATGGACCTGCATCTCAAAAAGAACAGGGTATAGCTAGGCGACCATGACTCACAGAATGCAGGGTTGCAAGATTTTATGATCCACTGTGTGATCCTCAAAAATGTTGAATTCAACTCTCTAAACACCTAGCTCGAATAAAAAATAATTTAGGATGTTACAGTCTGAATAAAACATTAAGACATATTAAATATTCACAGTGGTCTCCTCTGAGTTTATAAGCCATGACTGTTGAAAATTTTAGACAGGGATGTGTCACCTCTGAAGTAGGCCAAAATAATTACAGCATAGATGGTGAAATATATATGGGATAGGAGAAAAGGCATCCTTGCTCTAAATTCAAAGTGATTGAAGAATTTAAGAAGGATATTTGCAATTTTTCATGAAATGGAAATTGAAAGAAAAAAAAGTGTATCTCTCTCAGATATTCTAGTTTTGTGTTGTTTTGCTGATTAGAAACAGCCCAATTTGTTTTATGACACCATTTGTTACTGTACCACAAGGTCCCAATAAATATTTTAATAAACAACATAACCCAAGAACTCATCATCTCTGGTTATGTCTCCATAAAAATTTATGACAGCATCATTCTGCCAGGGTTTCTGACTGAAGAACTTAACTTAGATGGTTATTTATGAGTTTTGGCTGGGGGGCACATATTTGTAGAACAGTTGGATGCAGCTGGCTAATCACATCCTCCCCACACATCTGTAGTGGAAGCCACCTAGACTTCCTTTTGGACGTTTTGTGCCTTTTGCCTCCCACAGTGCCCTGGTGCAAAAGGGGATGAGCAGTGGAGTGGTTGCAAAGCTGAGCCTGAGCTGCAGGTCAAGCCTGTGGGTGAGACACTGTCTGTACCTGGACATTGCCCTGCTGGCTGCAGGTGCTGCTGAGTGAATCCTTCTAGACACTAGAAAATGAATTCCAGTCCAGGCCTCCTGCCTATTGCTTTAGATGTGTCTAGAACCTGCCTGACCTTTATGGTTTAAACACTGATGAGAAAATGCTTGAACTGACTTTACCCTGCAATGCAATTCTGTTCTTTCCTCCCAGTTCATAGCTTCAGCTGGTAAGTTTTGCACCAAGTCATGTTGAAGCAGTGAGATTACTTTCATATATATCTTAGCAATACTTAATGCCATCAAAACCTACAAGATAAGCTCTGGTATAAAGGTTTTCACAGACTACAGGAGTGAAGGAGTAGTTCTGCCAAAAGTGAAGTGGAGACTGGACCTGCCCAAGGCTCTGGGCTTGGTGAGAACCAACAGCACCAATGGAGCAATTCATAAGGAGGAACAGAAAAACAATAAGCAAGCAAGAAAAGGTCCTTCTGTCAGCCATGGTGAGGAAATCAGACACAGTGAGAACCCAGTCCCAGCGCTCTGGGCAGGTGCTGGGTGTCCTCAGCTTCCAATTGCAACTGCATGATGGGTGAGACTGGGAGCCTCAGCTCCATGCAGCATTATCCCTGGGAGCTGCTGCTCAGTCTCCTCTTTTTAACTTCCATTTGTCTTCAGTTTTAGTTGCAGCATGAAAAAGTAAAATAGGAGGAAGGGATTTGATGCACGCAGAGATAGTTCAGTTTAATGGTGGCAACAATCTGCCAAATTCCCAATATTAATTGGCCATGTTTGTCTCCTCAGTTGAAAAGAGACTTTATCAGGAACGTGATTTATATAAAAGATTGCTGGTTTTATACCTCTTTATACAAAGCAGGCAATCTTGGCATAAATCAGCATTAAAGCATTTAAACAATAAGTTGTTAAGTCATAAAACAGTAAGTCAGCTTCCAGCACAAGCCAAAATCAGTCACTGTCAGGTTCTGATCACTTGGTAGGTGTCTCCAGGCAATTTCTCTCACATCTGTGCCTTAAAAATAGATTTATCTCAATGCATGGGGGATTTAGCTCAGATTCTCATCGGAAAGAGGTCCATTTCCAGGCCATTTTTATAGCAAAGTCATAGTCACACACAGGTGTAGGTTTTTTATTAGTTTATTGGCTGGACTTTTTTTGTTTTTATTTTTGGGTCTTTTTTTTTAAAGGAAATGTCACTGTTTTATTTTTCATGAGTATTGCACCACAGAGACCAAAGTATATGGGCTCCACCACTGTGTCTTCATTTGTAAGTGGTTCTGTGGCTCAGTATATGACTGTTCTTTACTATGTTGGCTTATGCAGCTTTTTCCTTTTCAATTTTCTTAGCATTACTTCCTACTGTACAGCTTAAGACTAAAAATAAAGAATAAAATGACAATAAAGGCTCCCAGGGAAAAACAAAAGGGAGGAAACATGAAAAGGACTTGAGAAGAAAAGGGTATAAAAGCACCAAGTACAAAGGAACCTAGAGTTGAAAAGATTATAGAATTAAGGGGGAAAACGTGCTAATGTAATCTTAAAAAAAAAGGGAAATAATTCAAATGAAAAGCCATCAAAAGGAAGATAAAAAGGAGGAACATTTAAAAAAAAAGGAGATATTTTTAGACAGCCTGTTTAACCTGAAGGGACCACCCTCAGGAAAGCCAGATGTAGTTTACTGAAATTATTATCCTAATAAAATATGTAACAGAACAGAGAGCACCATAAAAACACTTTTAATGGAGAACACAAAACGATCTTCTCCTTCCTTGTTGGTAACACCTTTGCTTTGAGCACAGCTTTTGTAAAGGGTACTGGCATTCCCAGCTTGTTAGTTCTCTGCCAAAACCATGCTTGTGCAGCTCATCTGTATTTTTCTACATCAAAAATTCCCTTTTCCTACCTATAAAACATGAGTATTATTTCTGGACTTGTTTCTCCCTGGGGAGAACACGTGTATTAAGGGCCAGTGGGGACCAGTCCTCAAGTCCTCCGCATGTGGAGAGAGCGATGGGGATGCAGCCCTGCAGAGTGAGAGCAGTGTCCCCAGCCCTGCCTGCCCATTGCTCTTTCCCCAGGCTCATCCCAACAGGTACTTTTATTTATGTGATGCTCTTAGCAGGGTTAAAATCAAATGGCCACTCTGAGGGCAGAAGGGGAGAATCGGTTCTGCTTGGTAAAACACAGTCATTAATTTTCTACATGATAATCTTTCATTACAGTGCTCTATTTAAAGCTAGGAAGTCTTCTTTGGTTTTTTTTTCCCCTTTGTTCATAGCCCTTATTTACAGAAATGTCTACATATCCTGAAATACTACGTTTTTGCTGGAAATTACTATGTATCTCTTAATTTCAGAAAAGAGCTGCTCTGAAAGATTAAAAGAAAAAGTGTAACACCTCTGTTCAAGTGATATTAATACAAAATGTAGGAGAGTGAGTAGTCTTATTAGTTAATTCTGCATTTCCCATTTCTTTTCACTGGGGCCATAGTACAAAGCAGTTGAAAGGGCAGTCAGATAAATTAACAAAAGAAACATTCATCAAGGACTATAAACCACAAAGGTGCAAACTCAGTTTTTGGCTTCAGAAGCCAGCAAGTCAAGTCACTAGGAGGAGAGAAAACTGAAATATCACATGGCCCTTGCCTTGACTTAATCTTGCTTTATACCAGAGGGAGATGGCTTAGATGTGCTGTTGCATGCAGCTTGGCATTTTAATGTTGTAAAACCAGAAGGCAAAGAACCAAAAATACCTTTTTAAAGTATTTGTCATGGGGATTTCGTTGGCTTGCGTTGCATCATCAGACACAGGTTGTCGATGCTACACACACCATCAAGGGCTGAGAGTGTGAAGGCCATGTTTTGCACTGCCACACAGAGCTCTGTCTAGGTTAGAGAAGAAGGTTGTCTGTGGATCAACTTCTCATTAGGTCTGCATGCGTGCAGGGAAAGGGACTGACAAGGAAGGTGGAAGGCCACAGAAATGTTCAGAAGTGGTGACTGCAGTTCCCAGACAAGCTGGGAAGCTGCTTCTGACGCTCATGAAAACTTTCCTACCAGGGGTTACACACAGCCAAATCCTATCAGTGGCTGACTTAATCATTGCTGGGATGAGAATAAGGGAGGGGGAGAAAAGCAGAAATCAGGAGAGCCTAGACAACAATTAAAGGTTAAAAATAGACCAGTGTCAAGCTGTATGTGACATCTTCCACATGCAAACCCCTGGTAGCTTCGAGCACTCAGGAGCAGATATAAAACCTCATTTCTGCCCATGGTCTGGTGTTGAAGTTGGGTTATGTCTCTGATGAACCCACGCCGATAAGCCCTGGGAATGACATTGGTGTTATCTAGGGAAGGACACAAACACCTCCGTCACATGTGGCACCATGGAACCAAGATATGCAGCCAAACTAGAGCAGTAATGAAGACAAATCCTACAACAACACTTTGCCTACCTCGTGGGCTGATGTTTGAGTAAGATCACTTATCAAATCCATTAGACAAAATGAGAGCTGTTTTGGGCAATTCTCAGGAATGGAAAAATAGTCTGCTGATCTCAGCTGGATCTTTGGTGAACTATTTGGCAATATGCAGATAGGACTGAACGGGGTGCAGCAGGCAATTTCTCGCAGAAGAAGGTGTTTCGGGAGCAGACAGTAAAGGAGCACAGAGAGAAAGCAACCAGAAGGTGTTGGCTGGTTTACCAGTTCAGGACCCCAAGCCTGGGATTTCACCTGAGCCTGTGAGTCTATTAAGGTAGGACTGTGGCTCCCTCAGTGAAAAAAATAGTTCTGTCTATTGGCATCAGTATAATGATTCTGTGGAAATGAAAATACATGAAGCATTTCCCAAATGGTCGTGCATATGGTTATGCTTGACTTCAAAGCTGAGTGCATTTCTGTGACCTCTCTCCCCGCACTTTCCCTTTTCCCAAGGGAAGAAATTCTCCGATCCTTTTGCACCTTTCTTTACATTCCTAATGTTAACTCCATTCTTTAGCAACATATTCTCCTTCCTTTAAGAAGTCTGAAAGCAAACTCCCATGTGAAGAATGGTGTCAATATTCCCCTCCACAACCTCCTTGTCTTTAAACAGTAAAATTGTTGACGCATGGCTCAGAATATGAATATTTGATCAAAATGAAGCTTCAGTGATTCCAGAAATTTCACGTCCCCAAGCATCTTTTTGGCAGATGGCCAGTAATCATCTACATTTTTTTCCATTTGGATCCACCTTGTTTCAGGTTTAATGCCCTTAGAATAGAACAACCATTATGGAAATTAGTTAGCAGCTGCTGTACATCAATGTTTAGAAAATTAATATTACCCACATTACATAGCACAGAAGCTGAATTTTAATGAAGCATGGAAACTATAAGCAAATTGACCTTTCACCTCATCAGAGAAATAGTTGAACACTACTTTTTCTGAGAAAACTTATAATTTTCGCCAGAATTCTCTGGACACGATAGCAGAAATACAGTATTGTCATTATAACAAAAGGAATTAAACGCTTCAGCAGATTAAAGATGACAATAGAATCTAAACTACTATATCTTCTTACTGCTAAGCTTTAGAAATATTTTCTCTTAGTTGTATGACAGTGGAAATTACAATGACTTATAATAACAGCTCTAACGCATGAAATGATCAGATATATGCTGGGAAGAAAACCGATCTAAGCAGTCAGCTGAGATTTGAGGTTTCCTCTGGCTTAGGAACCATTACCAGCCTGTACCAAGAAGGCAGCAGCATCAGTCCCTCACTGACTTTTTGGTAGCTGGCTTCTTTGCTTTGCAGCTTTTCATCACCATTTTCTTCTCCTTTTCATTGAACTCTCAAAAATGTTCAATTCTGACCTTTGTAATTTGAATCATGTATCTTCTTTTATATTCTAAGACAGTTATAACTAGATCACAGGAAAAACAGAAGGGGTGAATTTATTATACTCAAGCAATGTATCATGGACATTTTAATTTCAGCTAGAAGCATTTGGTTAATGCATTTTTCTCTGCTTTTTAAAAAAAAAAAATACAAAACCCACTTAGAAAAACTTGCAGGATATCTTTCTGCAAAGACTTTCTAAAAATAATTTTATAACCTTTTTGAAACACTTAGTGTGTGTTTCCGTGTATGTGCTTGTATGGTGGTGTGCATTTTGTAAACACGCATCAAGGCTGCCAGTATAAATTTACCTTGAGGGTACATTCATTCTATAAATGGCAGTGAGTACAAGAAAGTCTTTCGATAGAAAATTATGCTGTTTCTAGAAGAACTACTTGCTGGAATACAAAGTTAGAGGAACAGGTCTGAACGCTGTAGTAGCCAAATTTAGTTTTTATTCACATTTAGTTGGCAATAAAAAAGGTCTGAAACTCTCAAAAGTTAATAAATGTGAAATAAAAAAAGGCATCAGGAAGACATTACGAGACTCAAATAACTGTACTATAAGCTGACTCACCTGGCTGCAGTAGGAATGCTTGGTGTGTAGGGATTCAAATTAACAGAATTTTGGAGGAATAAGAAAGTCTGCTTATCATTTCCCTCAGACACAATGCTGATTAGAAGACTGCAGCAGAACCACAAAGTGCTATAAAATTACTTAAAGGTCATCGCATGTTGTAATAAACTGTAACCTAATTTATTTTTTCTTTAATGCTGACATGAATCTGCTGAAACTAAAAAAGCAGGTAACTTTCTCAATTAATGTCAAAATGTTCCATTTTTTTTTATAGGTTGTTTTACCCATTCTAAGTTGAAATGATGCTTTATTATGGCATCATTTTATGAGCCCAAAGAGACATTTTGACATTTAGCATAATCTTCCAGAAAATCAGTAGAGAAATTGTTACAAAAGATGTACTGAAACATAATGTAAGAAAGATTACATTTTAAATAGGTGTGGTGAATAAAGTATTGTTTTTTTCCCCACTTCAGATGTGGGGGTCGTATTTCCCCCTGCTTTCTCTATACTCTTCAGCACTGTCTTTGAAATAAAAGGCAAGCAACTTGCAAGAGACCTTTTAAAAGCAATGAAAACCCTTCTTCAGCCTTCATTTTTGTCTCGTTATTTTACCTGTAACCATTTGATGACAGTCTAGTGCAGAGGTATTATGGATTTAAACTGCAATTTATGGGCAGTCTCTGCTCCTTGCTGGGGCACTGTGGGTGAAGAGACGAGACATAAAGGGTTGAATAGTCTCATTTAAAGGGCTTTTTTCTCGTGGCCCTCTCTGTGACTGGGCGCTCGAGCACCCCCATTCACGCCACCACAATGCAAAGGCGGGAGGATGCTGGCAGCCCCTCTCCCTCCCCCGGCCTTTGTCCCCTGCTTCTCTGCTGCTTCCCCACTCAGCTGTAATTCATTGCTGCGGCTCATGGGCCGGCAGAGATGACTGACCTGCTCTGCTTCGGCTCTTTCAAGGACGTGGCCACACTGTCCCCCCCGCCAGCCCCCTCCCTGGCTCCCAGCCAGGATTGGGATTGGCAGAGTATCAGTCTTTCCTAATTAAAAGTTTTAATTTACTTTTGAGCCACCTCTTAGGTCCCCAGAACAATCCTGGTTTACTCTGTGTCTTCAGAAGGGCATTTCTCATTTTCCTGTGACCACTAGAGACCTAAGAGCTGGAAGTGACTCTGGGAAGATGCTTTGTTCTGGAGGCAGAGGTTGGAGGAGTAGATGGAAGGCAGTGGCAGCAGTCTGGACATACCCCCAGGAATCAGGGCTAAGCCCAGAAGGGTCTCGCCATCCTTGGATCTTCATCTCTTCTCACTGGCAAGGAAATGGGAGGTTGTACTTCATTAAGTATTAATCACTAAATGCTGATGTCATGTCAGGGGTTTCTCTGTTTTAACAGCAGCTGTTTCCAGGGACCCAGTAGCAGCTCACAGTTGCCTGAGACCAATGGCTCCTGTCTGCCAATGGACATCAAATGTTTTAAAGCACAGGATGTGTGAGGAGCCAGCAGTCCAGAAGGGTGAGGGGAGAGGTGTAAGGAAACTCCAGTGCCAGTTCTGCCTAGGGGGCCACGAACATCTGCTCGGTGCCAGAGGTGCAAGGAAACGCCAGTGCCAGTTCTGCCTAGGGGGCCACGAACATCTGCTCGGTGCCAGAGGTGCCCTGTGCTATGTCTGGGGTTGGGAAGAGATGGGGAGAGCAAGCCATGGAGGGCTGGACATTAGAGGGGACACTATGAACACAAAATTCAATCCCTACACAGCTGACATGGTATCTGGGAGACCCAAATAAACTGTGTCTTAGGCAGTGTTAGAAATAAGATCAAGACCTACAGTGTGCGTGGTGAGTGGCCAAGGACAACCACTCAGAAAAGCCACCACTGGGGAGAAAGTGTGGAGCTCACACCCAGAACAATGTCACTCTTTTCTTGCACTGGGAAGGAGCAAGTTCAGAGAGTACCATGCACTTCTGCACACACTTTGGAGATCTGGAGCTCAAGTCAGCTGGGCAGGGAAAAGTCTCCACCAATCTCAGCACCACAGGAAGGGTGGTTGCTGGGTGGTTGGAGAGGGATGTGGTGGATCACCATCACCTCCCCCTGCCAGGTACGTGTAATTTGGGGTTTTGCATGGTGAGAGCACCCGGTCCCTGCATGCTGGTCAAACTGCCAGCAGCATTTTCCTTTGGGAATTCAAAAACTGCCAAGTGATACAGAGGACAGTGAAACCATCATTCCGGACAAAGAAAATTTCTGCTGGGTGAATTACCTTTGGTTTCCCTTTAAACCTCAGGTATTTTCTGGTCTGGTGGTGCTAACTGGAAAGGCATGAAAATGCACTGACGGAGCAGAAGGAGGGGTTAAAAAAAGAGAGAAAAGAGGAAAAAAGAGGAATGTGTGGGTGTTGCACAGTAAAAGGTGAATGTTAGAGGAGAGGGCATATAATTTGAGGTATAAGGCTGGAATCCCCATTGATCTAATGAGCCTCACAAGCTGCTTTCTCACCATGTGTTAAATCACCAGATCCCTTCCCCAGCACACCTTGTAATGCACAGCCAGCCGGTTTCCATCCTGAATGATACGCTTGCAAAATCTCCAGTAGGCCTCATTAGCAGGGAGCTGCTAGCATGTGCGGACATCTTGGATTGAACTTGTATTTCACAGGCACATTTTTAATGTCCTTGCTATGACTGCACCTGCAATTTTGAAAGATTATACCAGCTCCAAGTGATCGCAACTTTCTGTCGGCCCCAAGGGAGAGGACAGCAGTCACAGGTCAGCCAGGACATGGGCGAGTTCTATTTTTCTTTGTTAATAAGAAGGCGATATCTGAAGGGCCACTTCTGTAAAGAACCCTGTGTCCAGTTTTCCTTCAGCCCTGATGCTGAACTGATCAATACTAAATCTAAATTATAATGATGGCCCCTGTGAAGCTTGCAAATGTTATGTCAACATGTCTTAATAGCTTTGGCTTCCTGAGTAGCCTTATTAGCTGCAACCTTCTCTGCTTCTGCTTTTTTCTTAACTACTTCCACCTGTGGAGCCCCATCTCTAACAATACTGACCACTTCTTCCATCCTTCTTGCTCTCTTCTGCCGGTGGTGGCTTCTGTGCTGTTGGTTCCTGTCATATGAGAGCTCTCTGACAAGGACATGCAAGAAAAAGAGAAGAAGAGGGAAGAAAACAAAATTAATTCCCCTGCCTATTCTCCCCCTCCCTGCAACTGATGAACCAAAGAAGGAAATAATTGCTACTCTCTTTTAATAACACCACGTTTACAGAAATTTCCATAAAGATGATTCAGAAAGGAATGCATGGATTTCTTCTCTGTGGGGTGTCAAAAACGGTTTGCATTGTTCTGTAATGTAATGTTATTAGTGCTCCATCTAATTTATATTTGCATTTCCCTGTCTCCAGGGCAAATTTTTACAACTCACTTGCAAAGCACTAAATGAAGAAGTGCTGCAGTGCTAAAGAACATTTTCTAGCAAGCTTTCAAGCCACTCATTGATTGCCAAGGGGCCAAACCTGAAAGGTGTTGAAGGACTCCAAAGAAACACTGAGTTTTCTCCATTCTCATACGGAGTGCAGAGCACACAGCACTGCAGAAGTGTTTGATCATTACGGCTGTAACACGAAAAGTGGAAACGAATGGACTCTGTGTCTGCAGCCTGAATTTGCTGTAAATGAGAAGGGTTGCTTCCCTGCTTACCACTGGAAAGGAAGTTGAAAGTGAAACAGAGGCAGGTGAAAGATGAGTGACAGCTGGAGAATCTCTATTTTTTCCGAGGTGTCTCATTGCCAGGGCATGTGCCACATCCACATGTATGGCGGGATAGTTTAGGCAAACAAGCTTCCATTAATTGAATACTTACAAACTCTAAACTGTACAAATTCTAATTGTAGCAGAGTTTCTCCTGCCAGTTACGGTGTAGGCACAGGGTCTCTATCCCAACAGAGCAACACAGGGAAGATAGGAAATAATATTAATGTTATTAATGAATGATTCTGAAGTAGCTGTAAACTCCCCTTTGTGTGCACTGGGAAACAGATGCAAAGAGATGTAAATAACTTGCTCAAAGGTCAGATGGGAAGTCAGTGGCAGTGGGGAGGAGGACATGAATCCCATGAATCTTAGTCAAATTCTTTACACTCAAATAATTTTCCACTTTTCCAATATAATCTGTATAAAGAGTATAAATGTCTGTACATAAAAACCCCTACATAAATTAAACACCACAAAGTGGATTCTTAATTCTGAGAAGAAGTGTATGGTATTTCAAGAATTTGCCCAGCACCTCAGGTCAAGCTAATTTGGGTATAACAACAAAAACTGCAGACACACCTGATCAGTCACCGAGGGACAATGGTTACTTTCTTCTTCCAGAAAAGAGCTCAGGCTTCACAGCCCGTGGAAGGAAAAAAGGTACTGAAAATCACCAGGGCTGGGAGAGAAAGGAACATAATGTGAGGTTTCTGCTGTAAATACCTGATCAAAAGGCAAGAAAAGAAGAAAGCAGCAGCTTCCTAACCTTTCTGGGCAGCAGAAAATCGTGATGATTTCTGTGCCTGTGATGCCGAGGTGGCTGCTTTGCTTTCTAACAAGAGAGTATTATAGTCCAATTAAAACAGGATAAGCTTGTTCCACCTGTTCTTTAATGTCAATAAGTTATGACTGCAGTTTATGGCAAACTCTATTCACATAACAGGGAAGCTGCACCTGCTTAAACATCAGGTCTTAATTTGGATAAGAATCTTTATGGATGCACCTCAGATTTTGTTTCATTAAGATGACTCTGCATGGTTCACTGGGTGCTAACCTTTCAGATATATTTGCAGAGCAGAAAAGTGTAATATTTCAAGACTTAACTGTGTGTCTTACTTAGCAACTCAAGCTTTATATTCCAATATTTTAAGAAAATCCTTAATTAATTAAAGGTAAGGAGTCAGAATCATGTAATTTTTTCTTAATAGGGATTCAAAGAATTCATCCATCTGTTCAAAAGAGAGGATGAACCAAAATTTCATATTGGAGTAACAATTATGTCTGTCAAAGAAAAAAAGGTTCCTCCACTCCCCTTTTTATTTGGCCCATCGTTTCTGTTCTGGAGTGAAGGTGTAATCTGTAGAACCAGTCTTCAGCAAATCCAGCAAGTATCATTTGAAAAATCATGCCAAGTTAAAAACAGAAACTAATTTCCACTTCAGCAGCTTAGGTCAGAGGTGAAGCAATGCAGACACTTGTGTTCATAAATATTATGGAGCTCTAGCACATAATGAAAGTGATATTTTAAAACTGAGATAAACAGTGGTCAAAGGAATGTCCTGTTATGCAGCTGCTTGGACTCCAAAAATAATGAGAACAGCTTTCACAATGGAAAAGAACATCCACCTGAGGGCTGGCCTCTCCCTCTGGTCACTTCTCCGTAGATCCACCTCTTTCTGTTCCTCTGGCTTTGGTAGTCAACAAGCAATTTTGCCTTTGGCAGGAGGGTTTCTGTATGATGATGATAAACATCTTGCCACTCACAACAGTGAGATTCTTCATAAGGAAGAAAAACCTCATACAGCGTCGTCATAAATGAAGTTTCAATGTACTGGGATCCTAAGGGCAATGGAGACTATATACAGTTTATAACATTTAGGACCAAGTCCCTGAGATAAGAATTTAATAGCTGGGCCGTGTTTTCAAGAGGAAGCTTGAAAACTCACAGTAAAACATGGAAACTGACCTTCAGCTCAACATTTACAATTTCTACAAGCTGGGTACCTGCAGGCTTTGATTATGACTTTCAGTGGACTCAAATTCTGGCTCTGTGTGAAGAGTGCCTAAATGAATTCTTGAGGATCATGGACATGGCAAGACAAAGCACCGTGTGCACGTTTTCGACTCACCTCCCTGGCTGCATGTATCTGCCCCCATGTTCTTTGAGGGCTTTCTTTTCTCCAATATTTGCTCCAGGTACAAACCTGCAGTTCTACCTCAGAAAAGACTCTCACCAAGGTCTTTTTTTGCTAAGCTGATCAAACAGACACCACACAAAGAATTTTTTCTGTCTGAGTCATGTGCAGAGGTTTCCATGCTCTTCCTCTGCCTCAGTGCAGTATCTGCTGGCTTAGTTTGGGCAAGGTTAGTGGTACCTTGAGTTAATTCAGCAATCAAACGGGGAAAAATCTGATGTGATGCTTTCAGCTGCAAAGGAACAAAGAACTGGTGTCTGGCAGTAATACCCAGTGCCCTCATAGCCACTGAAGCAGTGGCTGACCAGGGCCATGGACATCTGGGACACAGTAGATAGGTCAAATCAGTATTTGTTACAGGCATTCTGCCTTAAAAGTGCCCGAATTTTCACACAGGTTAGAAAGGGTGAGCAAACATTTGCAAATGAATCCCCTACGGATCCTAGTCTAGACAAAGCCAGTGAATGGGTGTTTAAGTTGGATTTGGAGGATTTGGCAACCAGCCAGGCCACTTCTTCCTTATTTGTAGCAAGCTGTAAAAATAGGATAAAGTTCAGAAGGCTCAGATCTGCCCTTCAAAAAAATCCATATAATTGAGGAGTTTCTCTCACTGACACGTTTCTATTTCTGTTGTCAAAAGGAAAGAAAAACTAATAATGTTGGGGTTTAATAAGAGAATATCCCTGACATACAGAAGGTCTTTAGATTTTGATTGGGAGATTACAAGGTAGGCTGCTGTTACCTGTGCGTAGTAAATGGTGCACAGTGAAATCATAACTGAAGGGCTGAGGTGCAAGTCAGACATGCCACAAATAAAAACATAAAAGAGGGAGAGAGCTGTAATATCTTTCATTTCTCTTCCACCCTACAGGGATTTAGGAACAGTAATAAGTAAATAGGTTTACAGCTGTCCACAGCTGAGGGGTTTTTGAACAGCAATATGGCTGTATTTTACAGACATGGTAAGTTTAGGACCAGGGTTTTTTAAGGATCAGAACTGGTCCAAATTTCAGCCTTAGTATCTCAACAGAAGTTCACGATTGCTGTCTAAAACACCAACAAGAATGAAAGTGGTAAAATACCCATTATAGGATCTGATTCGCTGCCTTGTATACTTATTATTGGTGTCAGGTAAAAACAAACAAAAAAAGTACCCATCTTAAAATGGAAGCTCAGTGCTATAAATAACTATTCCCTGTGAGACTTCTGAAAGATATGCATTCAGTTTACGGAAAAAAACCCCATATTTTTCTTTCTGTCACCAGAGCAGGGACAAGATAGCTACACATGAACATACTGCATTCTGACTCAAACACTTCCCTAGAGAATTTTCAGTTAAGTTTTTGTTTTACAATTTTTATAGTCAGCAATGATACTTAAAGAACAGAAATAACACAGTTTAACTTGAAGTTATCAGGCTGAATCTCCACTCTTGTTCAAAAAATCCTGAACTGACTTTAAAAATGAGTAAATTCATATGGCATTTATGGTGCAGAAATATGTAGGGAGTGTTTGGATGTCATTTTTATAAGGACACTTCTTATAGTAACTGAAGCTGCTATAAATTGAATTATGGAATATGAAAGTCCTTAAGGTTTATGGCAGAGTTTGTGACTGCTGAAATGAAGACAAAGAACTTGAGATAACAGGAGTATCAGCAGCACAGAGGCTAAATATGATTCATTTTGTTGTAAAATTAAAATACAGTATTTTCTGTGAATATTTGAATCCATTCTGATGAGTAAATACTGGTTTTCTATTAATTCATACTGAAAGAGATACTTTGCCTCTTTGACGTTGAATAGACTATATTGCACTATAAAATGTTAGTGCTGTTATTTCTTTTACCACTAATACTTTTACAGTTTCACAGCTATTACACTGCCATACTCCTTGGACTTGAAAATATGTTCTGTGCACTGATCCCACAGAATCTGTTTATGCATTTCACTCTCCTGAGTTTGTTCATTAGAGCAGTAATTACTTTCAGGAGCAGAGCTTGCCTTTTCAGGTCCTAAAACATGCTACTCTACTCTAATTAGGTTCTTTGAAGCCACCACATCCTGTAAATAATTCAAATATATCTGATTCATGCAAACACATCCAAATGACCTGTAAATGTAATTTCATACAGAACAGATATTGGGATACAATTTCCTAGATCTCTGCCTCTTCTGAAGTGCTGGGGATGAAACAGGGACTGCTGTTTTACTGGGATCTTTTGGGGTCAAGAAGTGGCCTGGTGTCCCAGGTGCCTCCATGCCAGCATCAGGCAGGGTCCAGCTTCAGCTTCAGCAGCAAGACAGCAACTTGATATCCACAGAATCACAGGAGTACACAGTAAGCTGAGTTGGAAGTGATCCACAAGGATCATTGAGTCCAGCTCCCGGCCCCGCACAGGACCATCGCCAAGAGTCACACCCTGTGCCTGAGAACATTGTCCGAAAGCTTCTTGGGGAAGCCCATTCCAGTGCCCTTCTGGGAGAAGAAACTTTTTCTAATATTCAATCTAAACCTTACCTGACACAACTTCAGGCCACTCCCTTGCATCCTGTCACTGGTCACAGGAGTGAAGAGATCAGTGCCTGCCCATCCTCTTCCCCTCATGAGGAAGTTGCAGACTGCAATAAGACCTTCCCTCAGTCTCCTCTACTCCAGGCTGAACAGACCAGGTGACCTCAGCTGCTCCTCATATGGCTTCCCCTCGAGGGCCTTCATCATCTTTGTTGCCCTCCTTTGGATGCTCTCTAACAGTCTAATGTCTGTTTTATATTGTGGCACCCAAAGCTGCCCCCAGCACTCGAGGTGAGGCCGCCCCAGTGCAGAGCAGAGGGGACAATCCCCTCCCTTGCCCAGCTGGTGATGCTGTGCCTGATACAGCATCCTGTGCCAGGACACGCTTGGCCCTCCTGGCTGCCAGGGCACTGCTGGATCATGTTCAACCTGCCATCAACCAGGACCCCCAGGTCACTTTCCACAGCTCTGCTTTCCAGCATCTCATTCCCCAGTCTGTCTGTTCATCCAGGGTTGCCCCATTCCACATGCAGAATCCAGCACTTTCCCTTGTTGAATGAACTTCCTATGGTTGGTGACTGCCCATCTCTCTAATTTGCCAGGGTCTCTCTGCGGGGCCTCCCTGCCTTCAAGGGAGTTAACAGCTCCTCCCAGTTTTGTATTATCTTCAAACTTGCTTAGTATCCCTTCCAGTCCTGTGTCCCAGTCATTTATTAGTACGGGTGCATTTGTCAAGCAAGAAGCTTAGCTGAAGTTTTGCAAAAGGCTTTGAGATCTGTGGTGGATAGGGAGAGGAGCAAACTTCGGATACCTGAAGAGGCAAGATCGAGACAAGTGTCAGCTGAATGACAAATATGATGACTGATACTGCATTTAGTTACCACAGTAAGAAGTATTAATTTTCAAAGTAAAATTGGCAAGATATTTAATGTTGGTGAACACAGTGCCTCTGAAAGACACCGCAATGGAAACTCTGACTTCTGCCCACCCCCAAACAAATGCACCAAAGGTACCAGTAAAATACTGCAAAAGTAGCAGCCAGACCAACCCAGCAGTGCGCTGCCCACTGACCCTGGAGAAACTTCAAAGACATAAAAATTGCTCGCTTCTATGGCCCACCTAATCTCTGACTTGTCCATTTAAAAGGTGCTATTGAAGATTACAGTAATGTTTTGTTGTTGTTCTGGGTTCTTTCTGTTC
>VZRV01000612.1:1538160-1630140 GCA_013398115.1 Falcunculus frontatus
AATTTTTTTCTTTTCTTCGAGCCAATTCCTGCACCTGTAGGAAGCAAGCAATCCCATTTCTCACATAGCACTAAAATATTCACAAAAAATAATTTGTTGTTAGCATCAACTTAGGCTACAGTTGAATACCCAAACATGAACACCACCTGCTCGTCTCTCATGTTAAGTGGACCATTCATGTGCTTCCAGCTATATGTTTTTAACTGTCTCAGTGGATCTGTTCCACTGAAGTGGAACATCTTAAAGATCTACCTTAAAGATCTTGATTCAAACATGCCTTTTCAACTTGCTTCTTTAATGTTAAACAGCAGCTCCTTGAGAAGGCAAGGAAGTCCAAGCAGGGGTGATATCTTCTAGATATTAAAAGTGAGTATAGAAAAGTATCAAAAAATATACAGTGAAGCAGAAATTACAGAAATTCTGATACATTTTTCATAATGAAAAGAGAAATATGATAATTTAAGATACTTTACAAAAATGTTTAAAAAATTGGATGGAATAGTTGCATTAAAATTACAACTTGATTTTTAATTCCATTGGCACAGTTTCAATTATTTAGACATTTCTAAGCATTTACCACAGAAATATTTTGTGGTCATGTCTTCTGAAACCGTGCTGAAACCCATTGTAGGGCTGGTGCTGATACCTTTTAACTCTACAGCAGGGATCTCAACAGTAGTAGATGTCTGAGCATGTTTGGATACGTTTTACATAATGAAAGTTTAAGGGGGTACAATTGCACAAAACAACAGTAGAGTTTTTCATTACAAAGATAACCCTAACAAGACAAAAAAAAGTCCAGTGTTTAGATTTTGGAAAAGAGATAAACTGTTCCCATACATTCTACAAGGATCCTTCTGATTTTCTTCTGTGACCTACTTTCAAGCTCTAGCCACGTTGCCTTGTGACCATCTCTGCGAGCTTGAGGACAGACAAAAAAGTGCCCAGTAAGAGCTGCCTACCACACAAATGCACAAGAGCTCTGAAATGCATTTATTGGACTTGTTTTTGTAACTCAAAGCCAATCTTCCTTGTTCAGCTTCTCTATGAAAAGGACAGCTGAAGCACACAACTATACAAGAAATTCTTACTTCTTGCCTCATCAACAAAATCACAGGACAGATGGGATTTTGTGACCTTCCGATTATATCCTAAACTGTCCTTTCTCTCAGTCCAACCTGCATGCAAGTGCTCACATCTGTGACCTTGGGGATAGCTGGGGAATTTGCCACCGTGTGTGTGCTTTCACTTGTGCTGTGCGGCTGGATGCTGCTGTGTGCACTAGCCATGCTCACCACAAGGAAGGATAAGAAAGATTTTACAAAGGGTTATGATTTTGGTGTGGGGTTGGATCCCATAACCTCGAAGGTAAGAGCTCTCCCTGCTCCACTACCAGAAACACACTGGTTGGCACAATTAGTAAAGTAATCTACAGAAAGAAAGGTTGCAGTAGAATTGAGCAGTCTAAACCTAATATCTTAGAAACCCTGAAGTCATCTGTTTAAAATCAGCTATGTTTAAGGAACTGGTGAAATACAAATTATTTTAAGATGAAGCTGACCTATAACTGCAGTATGCCACTTCGGCATTTTCTCTTAAACAAATAAAACTCCCAAGTACATAACATCGTAAAATAGTGGGAATTTAGAGCCCGATAAATTATTAAAAACAGCTAAACAGATAATGAAAAGCAATACACGAATGATCTACATTTCAAAAGCGGAAACACAGCCGTGCTGTATTCCTTACAATTAGTTTTGCTGTCATGCTCATCCTGTGCAGAACTTAGGAGATCCACCGTAACAGTGAACTTTCCAAGTATGTATTCTACAAAAGGCCATCTCATTACGCAGCCAATTAAAACGATTTGTTTGTTCATGATGGAATCTAATGTGGAGATTTTTTTTCTTCCAATAGATACCTTCTGCTAAGAAGCCAATTTGGCACAACTTTATAATTGTGCTAGTTCCACTGGGAGCTACAAAGAAGTTTGTGAAGCTGATAATTCTTTAGTGCAAATGAACAAACAATAAAGACAAGACGCTTATGAAATTTTCCACAGTGAAAATTCAGAAACATTGCAGCATCCAAAGAAAATGTTAGAGATTAAAAACCCTAGGACTGTGTTATATTGCCATCTTTATTGTATTACTTATGTTATAATATTTATGGTATTATATTAGCATATATATTATATTATCAGCTTCATTGTTGATGCATCAATGAAGTCTTTGTCTTGAGGATTTTAAGACAAACAAATCGATATTGCAAAACCTTGTTCTTTCCCAAGCAAGACACCAAAGATGCTGTAAAAGTTCTCACAGTGACAAAGTTTTGAGCTCTGTTTCTCAGATAAACACATTAAAAATCAAAGCCAATCTGGGCATAAAATTCAGTAACTTATATGAATGCATTTTCAAATTGCAAAGAAAAACCTGTAGAACCTTATAGCCTTTGCTTGTAATGAATGTAAATAGAAATTTGTTATGAGGCACTCAGAGCAATATGCACCT
Source organism: Falcunculus frontatus (assembly GCA_013398115.1). Taxonomy (NCBI): domain Eukaryota; kingdom Metazoa; phylum Chordata; class Aves; order Passeriformes; genus Falcunculus; species Falcunculus frontatus. The sequence goes on from VZRV01000612.1 coordinate 1,540,674, forward strand.
CGCACAGTGTAGCCTGTTCATCAAGACTGCAGTGTGTACAAACCTGCAGATTAAAGCACTAGGCATAGCGAGTACAAGAGGAAAGAGGCTGCTGTTTCTTAAAAACTGAGCTGAAACTGAACCAGGCACACTTTCTGGGGAAAAAATAAGGGTTTGTCTAGCTCACAGTGGAGTTGACTTTGGCATAGAAGCTTAACCGGTGTCATTGCTGCAATAGAAGCATTCATGAAACACTCAGGTATTTTTTTGGCTCCAAAGCTTGTTTTTCTTTTCCTAGTTTCGGGGGGGGGGAAAGCAGTAGAATGAAGATCATCAATATGATCAGGGACAGATCTGATCTCCCAAAGCTGGTGGAGAGATTGATAGTCCTTGTTGCAGACCACATAATCCCAGAGGAAATTCTGAGAAAGCCTGACATGAAGGACTTATCATTCTTCTGGGCACGGGTCACTCTGCAGCAGTGGCAGCAAACTACCTTGGGGATGATTCTCACACTGCTATCAAAGTGATGAGAAAAGATGGGTGCTGTTGGCAGTGATGGGGAGAGGATGTGACCCCTGATGGTCCTTACAAGTTGTATTTATGGGCATCCAGAACCTCATACTCTTCTCTCCAGGACAGTTAGTATGTCAGGAGAGACAAAAAAATAAATACTAGTAATGAAACACATGTACAGAAAGAATAAATACCAGTACTGTAAGTACTCCCTTTCATCCCTTCTCCTTAGCCCTGGGAATCCAGCCCAAGAATGACGGAGGTGAAGGAGGTCTCTGACAGCTCTGGGGAAGAGCTGCTGCTCACCTTGAAGCTAAGGAAAACTCGTAGGGTGAGACACAGGTGTCATCACAAGTGATTCAGTGGCCCAGGCCTGAGGGTTTTATCCATACTGCAGCATTAATCAGAGAAGCATGTTTCCTTTTCTTGGAGGCAAAAGTTTGGTTTATATCATTAGAGGATTAAAATTAGAAACTAAAAATGTGGTGTATGCTCATATATATCCAAAGGTAGGAATTTTCCTCAGGGTATTTAAATTGCCTCAAGCAGACCTCCTTTTGTAGCCACAAGTGTGTGGAACTAGCATTTCCCTTACCTTGTGACTTTATCATCTTTCAAGTCAGTGCAAAGTAGCAGTCAAGTACCACAAACCCAGAAGTTTGTAACATTGCAGTTTGGGTCGGTAACTCTCCAAGGTGCAGAAAAAAAGATGTTTTTTTACAGTATTTGAGCTATTTTCTTTTGGACAATAAATGGCAGTTTGAAACATCATTACTATTCTTATTGTGGATAAAATTGGAATTTAAACTTGTAAAATATATGGCAAAAGCTGATGATATAATAAAATGAAGTTTTGGAGCTGATGAATAGTTTATACTGTGAATGCTCAAACAAGATAAAGAATGGAGTTAATGCTGAAAAAAATGAGCTGGATACATCTCATTAAGAGCTTACTGCTGTATTTGCATTTTTGTTTAATACTCAAATCCTGAAGCACTGCAAATGAGCTGTAACTTCGCAGTCTTTAAAAAATAAATAAAGATTAGATAAATGCAGATGCTATGCAAATAGTCAAGCAGCAGCAGGCTACTGGGCAGCCATTAACGAGTCCTGGAAGTTACAAAGGTGATCATGAAAAACCTTTACAGGAAGACTAAATACCACAGTGATGTGTTATTTCCTTCTGCTTCTTTCCTTGAATTTGTCATACAGGTTATTCAGAAGTAATCTGGAGTTATGCCTTGTTAGTTAGGGAAAGTTGATGTTATCTGTAGGTGGGGAAATACATGTAGCATTGCAGTCATGTACCGAAGAGACAAATACTGTAATTGCACAATGCCTGAATTATTGCAAAGGAAAAGAAACAACCTTTTCTGTTATTTCTAGTTCTTCTTCATTATCAAGTAACATATGAGTATCTCCTGAATTCACAATCATACCTAGACCTTCTAAAATTACTTTTCCTAGATCAGATGAGACAGTTGCTCATTTACACCCCAGATTACAAAAGCATTTTAAAACTCTTTCTTTCACTATCCATTTATTTGTCTTCCCCATATGTTCCTATTGGTTGTTCGTTATGAAAGAGATTGATAGTTTAAAACTCCATCTTATTTATCCCCTTCCTTTTAATGAGTAACTATAAAATAAGCATCATTTTCCTAATGTGCATTTGGAGTATCAGAAATAGGCAATTTAAATGTGAAGCTTCAAAGCGCTATTAATGCTGCAATTTAGTGACAAAATATTTCTCAGTTTTCAGTGCCTCTTGCCACTCTTTCTTCATTTCAGTGATTTATAGTATTATTTCTCTGCCTGTAATAGTTAGTGTCCTAAGTAACCGGTTTATTTTTGTATTTTGCTGCACATTAATACCCTTTGGTAATGGCTGGCTCTACCTTTGTTTGACAATCAGCCAAGAGGAATGCGACATAAGCCTCACATTGTACCAGGCCCTTTGTGACACCTTTTTGAGATTGTCTCTCCATTCACTGGCTGTGTATGACTCCTGAATGCTAACTTGGAAAGGCTCAGCCTGCCATAAATGGCTCCAGTCTCGCCAGAGAGCGCCAACCACTGCTTTCTCCCCCTGATGACAAGGGGGAAAAGCTGTCACAATGACTAACATGAAAACCTAAGTAATGATAGAGATTAGAGGGTTTCTTGATGATTAGCTCAGCTTCATCTGTTCTGAAGCCTTTAGAGAGGATGAACTCTGTCTCAAGAAAGGCACTGTTGCTCAGTGAATTTAGCAGCCTCTTCTCTCAAACACACTACAAACACAAGTAAGTTCTTAGCACTCAGTGTGTGGCAGGCACAGTTTCAGGGTGCTGGATTTTATGCCTGCCTGCATGAGGCACAGTGTAAATTATCCATCATCCTGCTGCTATTTGAAGATATTGAAAGTTTTTTTCCATTTTAAATGTGCGCTCAAAATCCAGAGACTGTACCACCGTGCCTGCATTAGATATACATTTGTGCTGAGAATGTTTTCAGACAGCTTCATATGAACAGTTCTTTTGTGAGAATATATTGTGGTGCTCTGAAAGCTGCAAAAGGACAAATTATGCTTGTCAAAGTCCTTCCACAATCTTCTCCTCTTCTCCTCCCAGACTTCAAAGCCTATAAAACAGTACAGGTAGCCTCATCGTATACAAACTGTGTATGATGCAGGGATGGCTTAGCATCAGTGTTGCCATTTCGGGCTGAGGAATTTAACCCCAGAGTTGTGAGGTACCTGTCCTAGTGTTGTACAGCAGATCTATTACAAAATTTCCTTGCTCTGTGCCCTAATCTAATATTGCTACTTGGCTGACATGAATGCATTCTGGTGATGGTGTTTCCCAACAGCAAAATCAAGTAAACAGCAATATTTGCCGCTGGGAAAAATAGCTGTTGCCACAAATTTGGTTCTGAATTTGACTCCTGTATCCCAGCAGATCACTAAGTCCATTTGCTTTGGGATTTTGTCCTAAAGTTGAAATGTCTGCAGAAATGCAGGACTCCAGTTCTGGGGAATAAGTACAGGGAAAGAATAACCTCTTCCTCTGCCTGAGCGTTTAAAAAGACTGGGGGGTTATTCCTAGAGAAGGACGGAAGTGTTCACTAATGATGTAAAATAAAAAAAAGATGGCCTTACTGGGAAACTGAATAATATATTGTGATCAACAGCCCATTTTGATGCCACAAGAGCAAATTTCTTTTCAACTTATTGGAAGGATAATGTCCCACTGATATAGCAGAGGATGTGATGGGCATATGTCTCATGGGTGGTGAGGGAGGTTGTTGCTAAACTAAGTTCCCTAAAGGAAAAATCAATGCTCTTGCACCCAGAAAAAAAATCTGCCACCATATCTGAAAAATCTACCTAGGCTTGTCAATTTTACTTCTACTTAGATGTAAGTCTGTACAGTATTTAGCATTGGAACACACTTTTTGTTTAATCCCAAACTGCATTTCTTCCAGGAGTAGGAAGCCCCCCCTTATTACTTTAGCTGGACCATCCCCAAAGCCAAAGCACTCTGAGGTTCAGGAGAGACCGGCTGCATAGGAAAATCATTAGCGTAGCTAGAAATTTGTTAGCATATGGATTTGACAATGGCATAGAATGAGCTTTGTGTAAATCTCCCAAAGCTTCAAGATCCTGTGCAAAATTTGGATCACCTGGCAGTTGAAATACACTTGCCCTTTGTCCACTTCTTGAATTTTAAAAGACTATACGTGCCTGAAATTCTGGCATTACGACTCCAGTTTATCCCCATCTGCTCTTCAGTCTTACACCAGGTTTTACTGTGAGAATGCTTAAGTTTCCATAGACCCTGAAACAATAGCCTGAAAAACATATATTCTCCACCTGCAATAAAAAAAATACTGAAATTTTCGAAGAGAAGTACGAAATGTCACTTCACTGAATGAGTTCACCTGAAAGAACAGATCAACCAGAAAATTGTTCTCCACATGCACCTGAATGCTCTTTGATTGCCACAGTCAGTCACAGACCATCACATTAGTCTTTGAAAGAAGAAACTGCAGACTGACTGGGGAGACTTGAGGACATTAGGCCAGCAGGGCTTGTAGACACTCTGAAAGTTTCTCTCCTCGCTCATACAGTGATTCACTGCTGAGCATTTTGCAGTTTAGCTGACCACAGAGAAGGCTGTCAACTATTTTTCCAAGTGCTAATCATTACACTTTTGTGGAGAATAAAAGAGGGACATAATAGTAATGAGCAGTGCCTTAGAACAGGAAGATGAAGCTGGGCCATCTGAGAGCACCATTTCAGGCACACATACAAGATCCGTGAACCTAGGCTGGTCCTTCTGCATGGCAGGATTACCTTTCTTTTTCTCATGTGAAAGAGTCATTTATATTTTACTCATTTTATTTATGGGGTAAATCAGTAATTTTCTTATTCTGGCATTTTAATTTTCTCTGAAGAGACAGATTTGTTAAAGAAAAGCTACAAAAATCATCTTGTAGCAGTGCCCCTCAAGAAGAGAGCAATCTTTTTCCCTTTGAGTGGAGTTTGCACAATGTTCTGAGAAGAGAAAGATCTTAATGACTCAGTCCATCGTATTCAAAAGCCTCATGGGCTGTACAAAAAGTATTTCATATTTTTAACATATTTTCACCATATTTTTCAGTAGAAAAGGAAAATCTAGAAATAAATGTGGAACGATGTAGTTCAAGTTTATTAAGTCTACTTGACCCGTGTGTCATACACTGACATTTTAATTTTATTGCCTGACATTTAACAAATCCTTAGCAGTCCTAGAAAAGTTAATGATTAAAAAAGTAAAAAAAAATCTCTCTGTGGAGTTAACTAAAATATATGCAAATAAAATAAAATAATTAGCAGCATCTTTTGTTTTATCATATAAAATTGTTCACTATCATGATTTTTAATTGCATATTTAGCATGTACTTATCTGCAGCATCTTGACTAACAACTTGTCCTATTTATTCAAATAGTAGTTGTTTCTTTAAATAGGAAAAATAAGAAGAGACCAATATAACAAGGATTTATAATATTCCTATCATGTATCAGACTTTTCCTTCCTTCACACTACTGACCTGGAGAGCCTCTATTACAGGAATGAAAATACTACATTGCCTTTGCATATTTCCTACAATAGGATCATGTCCCTCCCAGCTATTTGCAAGAAGTCCTGTAGGAACAATTATGAAATACTCTCATTCATTTGGCACAATGGCATATGGAAATTTCCTGCAACACTAATTACTATGGTTGCAATCTTTAGCCAAAAATGTCAGTGTCTAGGATTTAATTAGGCTGCAGCAGGATTTTAAAACTGACCTTCTAGTTTAGTTAATTAATTTGCCAGTTCCTTTCTTTTTTCTTTTTTTTTTTTCAGAGAATCCTGTCACATTAGTTTTTAAGAGATTTTAATTAAAAAGAAATCACTACTTCTAATGCTAGCAGAATGTCTAAAAGCAGTTGTTAAAACATTTTTAGCAAATAACGCAATGAGGTCAAGTCCCTATTGCTTCAGAGTGCCCTGCTAGGCATTGCCCACGAGTGCTAAGATTGCCACCCAGGTATTGGTGAAAGGCAGCTTGCAAAGTGTAAAAGTGTAATGAAGTTCTTCCCCAATTAACTGCTCTTCCCTATGCTTGCATCATCACTCTCTGCTGGTAGTGATTTCTTTACAGGAATCTTTTACAGTATTAATTAGAGATCTGTTTGAATCAAAATACAGAAAACAACACACTGAAAGTCTTGGAAAGATTGAATTATTCCAGAATCTCCAATGAATGTCTGAGGCCGGTTTCTCATTTGGACCAGAAATCTTGATATAAATTCATTTTCAGAGTTTTAAAGACAGAACTGCAAGAGAGATTTTTTTGTTCAGTTTTATCTTGACATGAGCCAAAATATGCCTTTTATTCTATCCTCTTTCTTTGTGACAGTTACTCTGCTGAGAAGTTACACATTACTCTTTCCTGTGGAGAAAATTAAAAACAAGCCATCTAGCAGTCCCAGCTCTGCAGCACATTCCAGCTACTGAACTGTGTCATACTGTTTTAAAAGAAGAACTATAGTACATCTCCTGAAATGGAAGCAGCTGTGGCTTTTTAGGTGCCGAGGAATCAATAAAAGGATGAAAAAATACATGGACGTGGCTGAGACTGCTCTTGACACGCGCACCCGGACACAATTACCAGCTATAGTGAACTGTAATGGTAAGGGTTTTACAGCTAGGATTTAATCACCAGGAGCGTGCATGTTGCCAGCTAAACCACACACATGAACCTTGTGCTTATGCAAAATGGAAAACGTCGGCTGGAGACATTAATTTGCTTCTAAAAGCCAGAGTGTATTACATCGGCTGAAACTCTTTAATAAAACAATGCAACTTCCAGGAATTCTGTTTGTCGTTTTGTGGTGGTGACATACCTAGAAGGAAAGTACACTAGGTCTGTAATAAGCCTTGAGTAGTAGATTGCATTTCTTCTCCATCAGTGGTGTCACCCTGGAAGGACCATGTGCCCCACTGTCAGCCCTTTCTGTCCTGCTGACATTGAGACACGGGCCCTTCTGACTTCCTCTTGACTGGTTTTGTATTCAGCTTCAGTTTTGGTGTGTTCTTTCTTTTTCCACAGTAATACACCACCTTTCTGAGACATTTTATTTGGGGCTTTCAGAACACTTTTTCTTACTTAATTTTTTTTTTTTTTCCCCAGAAAAGAGAAGAAAGCAAGTACATTCATCTGAGTCACTGAATCTGAGATACTTTGTGGAGATAGTTACCACAACCTGGACACTTTCCAAAGAGCATTTCTGGCCTACCTGTTAAATTCCAAAAAAAAGGATGAGAAGCTCCATGTGAGATGAAACATTTCTACCTGTGGACAGATAAGTTTGACTTGGCTTTTCAGTAGCTCTTCAAAAGCTGACAGTTCCCTGCTAAGCCCTACTGCGTGTCTTACTGCATTTTGCTACGTAACTTTGCTAGATGAACTGAGGTGTTCTCCTCGTTCAGTGTTTGCGTGAGTGGCTGAGGATCTTCCAAAAGGTCTCAAGAATCTAGTGATAGATTCCCAGGGAGTTTCACTGTCAGTATTATTCAGCCATCAAAGTCCAGAACACAGCTACAAACTAGTTAACCTCCAGGAACTGCCTTTTTGCAAAACTGTGGTAACCTTTAATCTCTATGGCAATACTTGTGGTAGATTCCTAGTCATAGGTCCACCGTGTTTTCCCCATACCCTGGATGAGACAAAGGACTTAAAAAACGAACAGAAGAATGTCATCTTGTGATAGAGTCATCATCTTGCCAAAAAGTTCCAGCCATATATTATCCTAGAGCTATCACCTGGGATAACTCATCATGCCACTAGGAAGAGCAATAGCTATATCCATGTATATCTGCAGCTCAGCCTGCCTGTATCTGTCATCTTTCCATTGCAGAGAAATGCTTCCCTTGCTACCACAAAATTCTACTACACTTTAGAAGCAGAGGAAATGAAACCATTTTTGAAAGGAGACCAGGTTGTTGGAGAGGTGATAAATAGAAAGGAAAAAACAGAGTTAGAAAGGACACGAGATTTGAAAGACATGAGAAAAGAAATATCGGAGAAAATAATTTCAGAGAATATTCCTGTTTAAATGTCAGAAAAAAATAACAAGAGGACTGGAACACCTCTCTCCTGTAAAAGGGTTGAGAATCGGGGTTGTTCAGCCTGGAGAAAAGTAGGTGCTGGGGACCTTGTTGCAGCCATTCAATACAAAAAGACTTTTACCAAGGCCTGTAGGGACAGGACAAGAGATAATGGTTTTAAACTGCAAGAGACTAGATTTAGGTTGGATATAAAGAAGAAATTCTTTACCACGAGGACGACAAGAAGCTGAAATAAGTTGCCCAGAGAAGTTGTGGATGCCCTATCCCTGGAAGTGCTCAAGGCCAGGGTGGATGGGGTTTTGAGCAACCTTCTCTGGTGAAAGTTGTCCCTTCCATAGCAGGAGGGTTGGACTACTTGATCTTCAAAGGTCACTTCCAACCCAAACCATTCTGTAATTCTCCAACCTGCCAGTGAGCAAGCCTGATGGTGAGCTGAGGGCCCACTGTCCTCAGTTTGGTTGCTCAGTAGATTGTAGCTCATCGGTGGTGAATTACGAATATCATGTCAACTCACTTTCTGTACAAAATCCCTCTCAAGTATCATGAAACCTCCAAAATGCAGGAACCTCTATCAGGTGTTCCATGATTTCAAGGAATGTGCTTTTGATGTTGCCCTGTTATTCATTCATCAAAAGCAGCTCTCTAGACCTTTACAAACTGCACATGCCTGTTTTCATTTCTCAGCAGTGAGCTTGCCTGAAGACACGAATTGTCGTCAGGTATATTTTTTTCCTCATGTTACTGGTCTCTTCCTGCATTATTGCATGACGCTAAGCTCCACTGCAAGGACTACCAAAAATGAGATGAACTCTCTCTCCTATTTTAACTGGTTTAACTATTGAACACACTCTCTTCACACAGCCAGAGAGGCTTTGTTTAACGCAGTGGCTGCACGGTTGCTGTGTTTGTTGACTTCATCCTCAGCAGGGGAGGGTATTTCATAGCTCACAGATTTAACTGAATATTTCACAGGCAGCATCACTAAGTAAAAACCAAGTAATTTCTTTCCCTTTGAAAGAAGAACCACGAGGAAGTTATGGCCTTTCAGTTGTGTGGTAACTGTTGATCATTTAACAGTTCAAAGCAAGTTCTGAATAACATTAACCATAAATGAATGGGTGACTGTTTCTGTCTCAGAAACCATAGAGCAGACTAGCAGTAATGACTTGTGAAATGAAATTAAGCTTACAGGGAGCTGGACCGAACACCTCATTTCTCCACTACCATTAAAAATTTTGACTGCATTGTACAATGTGTGTTCCAAGGGCAGAATTTCATTTACCTGAACATATTTTGGACTCATCAAGTTAAAAATCAAATAAGCCAAATAAAGAAGCATTAGTGCATCTTTCATAACATTTGTACTGTTAGAAGCTCCAAGGCTTTGAGGATTTGGCTGAAATCATTAGCTGATTTTCTCATTACCTTCACAGTGTGGAAGGAAAATTCCCTCTGTACCAGCTTTGACTGTCTACAAGTTTATCACAAAGGACCCAGTAGACTTCCTGTACCCGTAGTTGCATTAACTTTCATGTCCCTTCAATAGCTTGAGGTACCTTTCTGCCTTCAATAAAATCACTCCTTACCAATCAATAAAAAACCCAGAGAATATGAATCTTTCAAAATCAATTATTATGTACAATAATCACACAAGTGTGCTAGCGACAGCTGGAGTGTCAAAGAAAATCCCAGGACCAATGATCTCAAAGCCTCCAGAAAGCAGCAGAAAATGATGTCGTTTTATTCACTCGTACTTTTTTCGTGTGAGCCAGTGTCAAGGTTAGATGATGAGTGGGTGTATTAACTCCTCAGCCTGTTCCCTCAACTTTCACAAAACAAACTCCACCTAAATGTGAGGATTTTCAGTTTGATTAAAAACTTTCTACTGCTGGCTACTGATTGAAATGGCAGAGTTCACACAAGGTGGAAAAGAACAAAATAGTGTATGCGAATGCTAACCTCTCACACTAGCTATTTATGTGGTGCAAGGGGGATTCATGAGGCAGTCTTACAGAAGTGAAAAGTACAAGGCCAGTTAGAAATGATTGCAACAACGCAAGCTGAAAGCAGATTGGAAAGTCCACATTTGGCAAGAAGCCCCCTTGGGTGAAGGGCTGGGGTTTTCGTCTTCTTCATAACATTTTTGGTCATATTGGAAAGCTGGCTGGTGGATGCTCTAGGGATGGCACTGATTCCTAAATAATATATTTAAGTAATGTGTTTTTAAGAAACCTGCAGCCTTCCAATTCCAAGGTATCAAATAATTGCCATGTAACTGTTCAACCTTTTCAAATGCAGATGCTTTTCTGAATCTGAGATATTTGCAAGCTGGGGCTGGGTTTTTAAAAGTTTTCCCTAGAGCTCATTCTGAGCTCTACACTCATATAAGTTTGCTTTCCTGCAAAGAATGTTCTAAGAAACTGACAGTAGGAAATGGTGAGAGGTAAGGGTGCCTGGCACAAAAGTATGTGTTCTCACATTTGCCCACAGTGCTCAGCAGTGCTTTTTCAAGTCGAGCCTCAGTTTCTGGTGTTGTGCTTTCTGTTGGGTTGGTGTGTAACACTGAAAGACCTTGCACACCAGCTTGGTCTTCCTTGCTTTTGACCATTTCCAAAATACAGCACAACACGGGGGACAGCCTCGTCAGCCCTGCCCTCCATGTGCCAGGGCAGCATAATTTCGAATGGACATCTAAACTGCATTGTCACTTCATCACTCAACTATGCTCAGATCCAGGAGTGTAACAAGCATCTTACAAACAGCTTCTTCCACTCGCCAATCCTCTTCCCTCCACCCTCCATCCCCCTTTTTTTCCCCCTTGCGAATATAGATTTTTACTTACACCTTTACAGAGTCACAAAAATACATGGATTACATTTAGCTATTTCAAACTGAACATACTACCCAGAAAGTATGCTGAAAAATCCTCTCTGGGGAAGGTGCAAGAAGATTTACATAAACAGCAGCCACATCTTGGTTATTCATGTATATTGTTGCCCAAAACTGTAATGGAATAGAAGCAACATGAGAAATGGAATAAGAGAAGATTTTAGAAGTTAAAAAAAAAAATTAAAAGTACATCTATATTGACATTTCAAAGCACCACATTAGAGCTCAAGTTTATCAGCAGGAAACTGGATACACTGATATCAAACAGCAGCTCTAGCCTGTCAGTCAAGAGTTCAGCCAAATCTTGTTTAGAAGTGTGTGCAGTTCTTAGGAATCCTTTGGTGATAAAGTGTGCTTGGATGTAGCTCCCATTCCTTGTGTCCTTGGTCTCCAGGGAGAGTGATAAATGTGTGTGAAAGAAAACTTTCCAGAGCTAAAAACATCTGCCCTTTGATCATTTTTCTAGACAATCAAACATAAGTCAGATCAGGCAGCAGAATAAATATGGATGTAATCAAAACATAAGAGAAAGGGAATCAATTTGAAGAAGCAAGTGATAAAATGAAATAAAACTTTAGCATGAAGACAACTTTCTCTTTAATCCATATATGGCTTTCTAATGCTATTTTCATTGTTCTTAGATGTTACATCCTACATTATCAACCTCCTGTTTGTGTCTTCCCCATTTTTCCTTCTTGTTTTATGTTTTCCAGGATTTTTTAAGGTCTCTGCCTTTACAGACAGGAAAGACTGGAAAATTACACTACAGAAGCCGGAGATATAGGCCTCTAATCAGCAGGAGGGAGGGTTTTTCTGAAAGACTGCAAATCCGAATAAAACCTAACTTTTACTCAGTACTTTCCGTATGCAGTCGTCTTATTTCCTCAGGGCCTTATTCTCCTACTTGTGCTATTTTGTGCAGGGACCTGAACCACCAAAAAAACCACCAAAACCGAAAAACCAGGCAAGCAGAGATGAGTTTATCCACAGGGCTCTTTTGATACAACCGTGTTTGTCTCCCTACAGCGTTGCAACTCCTCTGTGAACTGTCCCTATTCATTTCTTCAGCAGGTTTCAGGACCAAAGAATTTCCTAATTAAAAGTTCCCAATTTCATACAAACACAGTTCTTACGAGATATAGATATAGATGTACAGATTTGATGGATTTAATTTCTTCTTCAGAACTATGGAAAGAATAAACCTGAGTTAAAGATGCAGGCAAGTGAACCTTGAGTCTGAAAGAATATTGAGGGAGTTCAAATCTTTGAGTACAACTGCCTGTCAAAACAATACTGAAGACCTCTTTTAGAAAGAAGAAAACAAAGAAGCATGCAAAACTTCATTTGGCTCAGTTTGGTTTTTCAGCTCACAGTTGCAGTTTACTGCCATATTACCATGCAAAGAGTGACAGACCTATAGACTGGATAAATTAGATTTGCAATTAAGTCCTCATTGAAAAAAATGCCAAAATTCACCAGAAGGACTCTGCAAAGAATTCCATCCCTTTTAAAACCAGTTCTAATAAATGAGGTGACAGATGGCCCCAGATCCAATACAAGGTTGCACTGGCTCAGGGGGCTCTGCTTGTTCACGGGTAGCAGCTGAACTCCAGGACTGGGCTGCACCCTGGGAGGCACCATTTGTTTTAATGGGCAGTGCTTCATATCCGTGTGTGTGTCCCCTTTTTTTTGTGCCACATGCACACAATGGCTTGTAAACGATTCCTCACTAGGTTTCCTTTTTTGTACCATTGGCAATGGTTTTGTCCTCCACCAGTTGTTAGGGGAAAAGGCTTGCACAGCTTTTCCATAATGGCCTTCTTATCTGTGCAGCCAGGAGCAGCATTGGCAATGGGGGAAATTGGGTTTTATAATTAAACTAGTGCTCCCTCTGTTGGCTGGATGTCAGGGCCCAGAAACAAGGACTTGCATAGCCAGGGATTGCACTGATTGTGAAAGAAAATTAAAAAAATATTGAAGTATTATTCCAACTCTTTGCAAAGTATGATTTCTCCTTTTTGAGTGTGCCTGCCAAAATTCCTTCCCCTCCCTTTACATGCACATCAGTCACAAATAATGTAGAGAGTCTGAAGTTTACCTGACAAAGAGAAATAATTCAGACCTTTCATGTCTTATATGGAAAGAAGTTTGAGCACTGAATTTATTCTATGTCACTTCGGGCTGTGCCCAAATTCAGCTCAGGGAGGTTTCAGAGACAAAACTCATCAACTAGCTGCAGTTCTGTCTTCCAAGTAGCTCCACAACTGCCAAAGAATGTGGATGAATGATACATACAGATAAGGCTAAACAGGGAAAAAAATGCACCTCATTCAAGTTGCTTAAGACCTGCATATCAAACCTGCATACCACTCTGTGAAAAATTATCTACAGTCCTCTTTGCTCATGTTTGAGGGTTCTCCTGTCTCAGTGGTTTCCCTCCACAGTGGCAGAAAAAGAATGAACTTTCCACCAAACAACTAAATAACACATCTGGAAACTGATGGAGCATTTTGGGTCCCTGTGTTTATCTCGCTCACATTGATGGAAGGGGAGTCAAAAGACTGTAATGAAGTTTTGCCCTCTGTGTTCTGTTACGACACAGTGACAGAGAGCCTCATTATTACCTTGTTCTGTTTACAAGGATGGGACTAGACTTTTGAAAAACTGTAATCAACCAGGCTTTCCACAGAATGTTGAATATCTTTACTAAATTACAAATCTTATGTTTCAGAACTAATGCTGTTCTCCATTTCAAAAAAGCTGTGTGTATCAGCTTTTAAATTAATTACTTACCTGGTGCTCTGTTGCAAGATAGATACGTTTGGGGTTGCATTATTAGCAAACAGCATTATCTTGTATGCAGCCCACTGAGTTGTCAAGCACTGCTTGCATTAGAGTGCGTCTCTGCTTTTTTGGCACAGTGGAGTTTAGGATATTTTGGACTTCATAAAATGAAGGGGAGGCAAGACAAACTAAAAAAAAATGCCAAGAAGTGCTTCAATTGAGCTCAGGAATTCCTGTAATCTTACCTCTTTGTAGGACGCTGCCACCTGCAGAGGTGTTTCTTGGCAGGGTTCTGGCACTGGCTGTTTTCCAGAGCCTCTGACCTTCCAACAGGGTGTTGTAGCATCTCATTGGATCTTGCTGGACATGAGCTTTTTTGGACATTTGGATGTTCCCAACCAAATCCATTCCCGAAGCTTGTTCACAGCTAGCTCACTAAAAGGATGTCCTTACTCTTTAGAAAACTTAATGTTTTTCCTTACTCCATATGTTTTTTTTTCTGTTTCTCTCCTGCTAAAGCCATTTATCATCTCCATTTCAATCTCAGACTGTTTTATACTTGCTCCCCTTGTAAAAACCATTTCCTTTATTTGATGATGAAGCCATACCTGATGCCAACCCTTACCCTTCCCCACCACCTTTTTTGGTGTCAATCTTTCTCTCCATTTCCCATTTCTCTTAGCTCAAATCCTGCTGAAATAATTTCTCTCATTTCAGGTACCACAAGGAAGATCAATACCAATTAGGAGAGTGTATTGTAATAGAGATGTATTAAAATTTTTCATTCTTATAGGCCAATTTTATTCCCACTGAAGGATAAAATAAGGCAACAATTTAGAGACAATTCCCTTTTTCTGAAAAGGGCTATATATCAAGTTAGCTGAGAGCTTAGCAGGGCATGCTGCATTTGCCTACAGTGAAAGTATTATTTCTTCCCATCAAAACTCTCACTCATGGTTACTTCTGGATATAGAATAGCACATTAAACAGATCTTGGTTATGACCTAAATGTAGGAAATAGCCGATACATGGCTTAAAACCCTGAATACTATTGAGAAATTATTTTAATGAATACCTATGAGGGCTTTTTGTTATCTTTATTGGAAAAATTTTATAATCATAGTACTGTTTTCTTACTTCTGCACAAATGCAGAAGTCCCATTCACTTCCTTGGGGTGCAAATCCTTGACACAGAATTTGGGACATATTTTTTCAATTTGGTCAGAGAAAGGAACACACATGGCTCCTAAGCTTTTAAGCTTGGATATTATTTCAGAAAAGAGTCAACTGCATCAAGATGCTCAGTCAGCTTCTGAGGAAAGGATCTTGACAGGGAAGATATTTGTCCTGTTTGCATTAGGGAAGGCATCTGTGGAGATTCCATCAAAAAAGGACAGGGAGACCTGTTTGTCTTCCACCACCAGGAGGGGCCATAGCTGCAACCAAGAACTTGCCTTGACTCGTACCACACCC
Source organism: Falcunculus frontatus (assembly GCA_013398115.1). Classification (NCBI taxonomy): domain Eukaryota; kingdom Metazoa; phylum Chordata; class Aves; order Passeriformes; genus Falcunculus; species Falcunculus frontatus. The sequence goes on from VZRV01000612.1 coordinate 1,555,958, forward strand.
CTGCCTTCCTACATCAAAACCAAAAACGACTTAATTTTTCTTTCATGTCCTTTCCAAAACCTCAAACCCAATGAATTTGCCTGCTCTACCACCACAAACTCTCTTTAATGGAGAACTTAAAGCACACTATGCTATCCCTCTGCTATTAAGAGTGCCTCAGAAAGCAGAATAGAGTCATAGCACAGAATAAGGACAGGCAATGCTGTTTACTGCAAATGAAAGTGGGGGGCTGGGCTGGGGGTGAGCTTTTCACAGCCTGGTATTAAAAGGTAACTGTTTGCATCTCTGCTGCTGTCAGGAAGAGCTATTCTCTAAAGCAAATGGATTCCTGACAGTGTTTATTCTGGCAGCTCGAGTTTAAAATAATGATCTCAGACGTTAGTTAAGCATTTAACAAACAGCGAATTAAGATTTGCATTCTCAGAGAAATTACTGGAACAGGCCTAATTTCTGGTCTGCCAGTCAGACAGAGGAAAAACATTAAAGGAATAAATTGCTTTCTCCCATCCTCCTGCCTGCCTTCAGACAGGCAGACCCACCATTCAGGAGAATGTGCTTCACCCACGTGTGTCCTCCAAGGCACTGGACTTTACTGGGCACCATTTCCCCAGTAAAGGCCATCGTTTTGTAACATGCAGTACCAGTTGTAGGGGAAAACCTGTGCGTGCAGCCATGTTTGCACTAGCCCAGCTGCCCCCTTTCCTTCTGCTCCTAAACTGGAGCTGACTCCTTCCTATGGAACTTCGCTTAGGTGCCTTTGCTATCATCACTGCCCACAGATACACCAGACTAACAGAGCAGAGACTTAGGCACTTTTTTACTAAAAATTTGCTGTCTCCCTCTTGCAAATCAGTACTTGTGCCTTACTTTTGTTTTGCTTGCTTCTTTTATTTTGTTTAAAAAGCGCTGGCAGCAATCTAGTCAACTCATTCTCTTTCGTCTCTTCTCAGAGCAGCTCTTCCTTTTTTCTCCCCTTCCTCTCCTCCCTACCCCCTACCACAGCAGCAACATGTAGCTCAAGTCATCAAAGCATGTCCATGTCACAGATCTGAAACTGTGTTCTCCAAAATACTGCTGCTAAATTTCAACCGAAAATATACAGTGGGCAAGGAAAGAGGCTGGACTGCAGTGTCAGAAGGCTTGAAAGACTCATCACATTTTTATTCCAGTTACAAAACTAATACCCTGGGAGGGGAGGTTGGGGGGTGCTGGGATGAGGGCGGAAGTTGATGAAGTCTGAGCTGTAGAAAAGTGCAGCGTGACTGGTGCTAGACCAGTCTATCTGGTGGTTCAGCTTCTTTATGGCTTGCTGCAAGAGGATTGAACGGCTCTACTCATGCATGAAAAAAGCAGAAGACAGAGAGTCGCTGCTGTGATCTGAAACACAGTGCTGTCTGACAGTCTGATTGCCACCCCAACCTAGCAGGACCAAAGTCAGAGAGCAGTGAGAGAGGGGCAGGAAAATCTGAGAGGGAATGAGAGATCAATGTACTTTTCTTCGCTGACACACAAGATTCCCAATTGTCAGTGTTAGCTGGACAACTGTTTTTCCCCTGCAAATGACTATTAACAGTTGGTGAGAATTCTCAAATAAAATTAATATAAATGTTAATTTATGCTTCGGCTGTGCTTGGCAACTCCATGGCTTCTGATTTCCTGTCAGGCTTCCTTTGCACAGGCTCCCTTTTGCCCCTTGCAGAGACAGGGGCACAGGGTGTGATTGCTGTGGACCACTGATCACCTTTCACTGCTTAACCGAAGACTTCCCCATTGTACAAGACTTGCAGGCTCTTTGATTTGCCATGCGATTCTCCAAGTGAAGAAATCCAACGGGACTTGAGGAGGTTTCTAACCACACTGCTCTGACACATAAAGATTGCACAGGGAATATATATATGTAAAGTAGCCCAACTCCTACCTGCTGTTCTCTGATTCAGTTTTCTTATCAATTTAAAGCATCAGAATCTTTTAAAGCATTCAGGAAGCATCTTTTCCTCTGTCCTCGGACCTCCTTCTGTGCCCCTCTCTCCTTGGGCTGTGAAATAAACCTATCCTTCATAAAATCATACAATCACAGAATGGTTCGGGTTGGAAGGGATTTAGAAGATCATCTGGTACCAATCCTCCTGCAGTGGGCAGGAACACCTTCCTCTAGACCAGGTTGCACAAAGGCCCATCCAGCCTGGCCTTGAACACTTCTGGGGATGGGGCATCAACAACTTTTGTGGGAAACTGTTCCAGTGTCACACCACCTTCATGGCTTCACATTGTGCTCCTTTGTTCCTAGGAAGACTCATCCAAATCCCCCACCATGTTATGAGGCTGTAAGCAGACTGGCTTTTTTTAAGCTGGCTACCATTTGATGAAGAATGCTTCATTTCAAAAGTAAATTACCAAAGTGTAACCTTTCTCTACAGTCAGCTCCCCTCTTTGTCTCTGAAATGTTCCCAAACTGAACATGAAAACACCCTGGAGAAGGTAAACGAGTCTGACTCAATGTGTGTATTGCATGGTGGGTATAAGGCTATATATATGGTATAAGGCTATATATAATTGTACTTTTGAGTTTGCGAGAACTTCTGACTAGGAAATAAACTAACAGGTATTACTAGAGCAAAAACAGAGTAAGTGAATATAGAGCATTTTGTTATAAAAATTAAATAGAAAAAAAAATAAACCCAGAAGCCAAATAACATTATGTTTCATTGCTTTTCAATAGAAAAGATTTATTTAAAAAGTTCCAGCTACTCATTTTAGTGATTTCTATTGTTTATCAGGATTTGTTTTAATTTCTTTTAAATCACAAAATAGTCCTTAATTCTTGAAAAAAACCACCTTAATTTCTTGGCAAGAATTTTGTTCTTGCTGTTAAAAATATCTGACACTGACAATCCTATTCAGTGAGTAATAGGACTAAAATAATTGTGATAGGGGTCAAGATACAGTCTTGTTTGCATATCTCAATCTTCCTTTTAAATGCTTACGCTGTTTTCCAAGAGCAGTGATGTAATGAGTAGAAATAACCACACCCCCAGAATGTTAGACTAACACTTCTGAAACCATCATTTCAGAGACAATAATTTTGGATTTTATATATATAACTTTTAAGTGCTATTCATTCATCAGTGACCTCCAAGAGTCTGTATTTTCAAACTATGGAGGGATGGTAAGATATCAAGGGAAGTAACAAAGAGTGGTGGATAAAATATGTTACAGAAACTGAAAGAAACTGAGACCAAGAGAAGGAGAGAGAGAAATACAGCTAGAATCCTTTCCCAGTTCCACACTGACTGTGTGAGAGACCAAGGGGCCCTTTCGGTGCTGCCTTTGAGGGGAAGAAACAATCAGTAACTGCCTGGTATCTATCTGAAGAATCGACCAGGGCAGCACAAACGGTGTCGTCTTGCATCATGTAAGGAAGGATTTGTGTGTGACAAGGCCACTGAGAAGAGGGACAGAGAAGAAAAACACATCTAAATCTCATACAGACTATACAAGCTCTATCATGATAGTCAGGGATGGACGAATACATTCAAACCTCCTGTAAATCAGAAAGTAAGGAATGCACAGAGATGCACCTGTTTCCATCACAGCTCAGTGTTCACAGAGGTTTGGCAAACTCAGTGGCAAGGTACAAATCAAGAGAAAGAAAGATGTTTCTGAGATGAATTTTGTCTCCCCTTTCCTATCCTTTGGACAGTTTGAACAGCTTTCTCAGGAGGAATTGCAATCAACAGAAGAACGGTGCACTCTCTTCCATTCCACACTTCTAAAATAGTACATTAGATGATGGGAGACTAAAAAGATTAAAACTCTGAAACTTTCCTATGTGTAAATATTCTCCAAAACCTAAAAACCAAGAAATAACTGAAACATATTTTTCTTTTCCTATTTTTGTGCCTGTCAAGTAAGTTGTCTCATTAATAGATCAAGTATAAATAGACTACACATTTAGCTCTGGCAATTTAAAAAATGCGATATAAATAAATTTAACTTCATAATCTCATGGTATGTATGACTGCATGAAGAAATAATAAATTTTACATCTTCAGAAGCTGCTGAAATTTTTTATTGCCTTTGCAAGATTCATAGCATCTATTTCATGAGGAGTAAGGGGAAAATGTTTTGCTTTTTCTTCTGTGCCCTACAGAGAACTCGAACCATTTGCAACAATCCTTTTTCATGTAGCTCAGCTTATTTTCTCTGTCCACATTGGGGATTGAACACTGAGTTCAGCCTGGAGAAGGTAGGGACAATTGCCAGGGACCAAATGTTGTTGGTTTCACATCTATGACTTCTCAGAACCACATGAGAGAGAAGAGTATGAAATGCTATATCTAAAATTGAAAAAGTGTGACTCGGGGGGTTCATTTTTGAAAAACAGAGGTTGAAAAGAAAGCAAGGGGGAAAATTGGCAGGGTAGGAACAGAGGAGGGATGGGTATAGGGACAGGATGTAGTAGATGAAAAGTTGCAGAGAAGTCAGTCAATCTCCACCCAAGTTTTCCACATTTCATGACATTTTTTTGTTCATTAGCTGAACTAAAACCCCAAACCCCATATGTGTACATCCTTGGGATTGCTTTGCTCCACAGACACTGCTGTGACTACTGTCTTCAGAGCCATGCTTGAACCCATATTAAATGAGTTAGCTCAGGTAACACTATTCTACTGTGACAGCTCAAGCAGCAGAGACAACAAAATAGCACAGACAACTAAGCATTTGCACAGATCCTTAGGCAGGATTTGCAGCTCATGCAAAGCCCATGCAAAGCCCTGTGTTGCTGTGAATGCCCTTCCAGTAGCTTCAAGCTACTTCTCATGTGCATCAATGGGGGCAGCAGGAAGTCCACCCTCAGGCTCAGCCCTGACACCAGGGCAGAGCAGCACTTGCCTGTCTGCTCTGAGTACAGTTGCACAGGTCTGCAATGCAATCTGTAATGCTCAAGACCTCTTGTCCTCACTAGGCATGGCTAGTGAGTTAGGATTTTTTATCTCTTATCGAAATGAACAGACTGCAGCTATCTCTGGGTTAGACTCTGCTGCAGTCTTCAAACAAAGCCGCAGGATTCTTAAGGGATGGACATGGAGGGGGAAAAGACTTGTCCTAATGAAATAAATGAAAGAAAACCTGTTGATTCAATGAACAACTGGTATGATGGAAAGTCCCACACGGTGGATTGCTTCCCTACTGTGTTCATATCTACATAAAATGGCACAAACCTCCACAGATCTACTTGGTATTGCATGACGTTACATTAACTATAATCATGTATATATATATGCGTACATACATGTATACATAGAGAGAGAGAGAGAAGAAGAGATAAATATATACATACGTGCCTGTTTCTTTCTTCTTGAAGTGATTAGAAGCAAGTAGTGGACAGATGAACAGCTGGTTTTTGATTAAACCAGGATACCTGTGTGATATTTACAGGAAGGGAAAATACTGCACAGAATGTGCCAAAATTCTGACCTTTTTGTTGTGTAATATCTCCTGGGTCTTATGGGATACGTGGATGCAAGAAGTGTGTCAGGAAAGCCTTCTGTCGTCTTTGTCTGGCTGACATACTTTCATTTGCTCATCCGCAACAAGACCTGGCGTTTGTGCATTTGTCTGCCCTGGGACGGACCACAGATTCTTACTCTGCCTGGAGGTGAACATGACTGTCTCAGATGGGTTGAGTCAAACAGCCCAGTAATTCAACCCCCCATGTGATTTACACAGGACCTGGTGAACACATCTTCCTTTATGGAATTCTTCCCTCACACATTCCTTCACACCGAGTTCAAATGCCAATTCCTGCTTAATGAAAAAACTTCCAAAATCAGGAGTGATCCATCTAAGAAACACATCCACTAAGTTTCTTGTCGACCACTAAAACTGCATCATGGAAAAGCCATAGTGTTAAAGCAATATAAATTGAGGATATAAGACTGGCTGCTCAACCACTGGCTGTAGGACCTCCTTCTGAAAGAAATCAGACTGCGCTATACCGCATTTAAATTTAACCTTTTTAACACAATTTTTGTCAGGGACAGTAATGGTAAATGAGGAGATCAAGGCTCATGTACAGGGAAGAAGACAAATGAGAGAGAATGCAAAACAAAAAGAGACTCACACAAGTGAATTGTGATTCACACAAGTGGTTTTTTTTTTCTTGCATCAGGAAAAAACAGGGTTCTGTCATTATGGGGAAAGCTACCCACCTCACAGTATGTATCTTAAGGCAGGATTTTTTCCTTTTCATTTCCGCACGTCCCATGCATTTCTTCACTCCTATTAGCTTTCAGCTTTCTGTTTCATGTTCCTTATTTTGGCACTTCAGAGCCAGTTTGCAACATATGGTCTATTAGGTGTAGACCTGTGACTGCTTGCATAACTCAAGGCTTGCTGGAGTACAAAGACCTTGGTGCACAACAGATGTACAAATGAACACATGGACGAACGTGCTGTGGATACAAAAGGATAATGATACTGCTCGGAATCAGATTTATTCTGCTTCTCCTGTGGAGTACACCTGTCTTCTGCTGGCAATACGTGTGGCTCCAGCCAGCAAGGCTTCATCATCCAAAACTAAGCTTAGATCTTCTTTCCCTCATAACTGCACTGTGATTCGCCCTCCTATACCTCATTTGCACAGGGCATCTACTTGTCCATCTAAGCATTTCATTAACGTATTCAAGACAAACCCCCAGCAGGCTTGAAAGCGATACACACAGATGCAAACAAATAAACCTAGATGAGCAAACACAAGTGTACCCATGGGTTCACAACAGGTTTTAAACAAATTCCCAGAAAGGAGATTAAAAGTCATGACACCCTTAGTTGTAAAAAAATGAGTCATGTTTGTTAATTCCTTCTGGCAGTTCACAATCTCCTTTAAAGAGTGCCATGTTACTTCTGCCGTGGAGGGATCTTCCTCAAAGGAGTCTCAACTGTGGTCTTCTGCCAGATGGAGGCTATTCCAGAGGTCAGACATAAGGCCCTGCCTCCTGCTCCTTCACCTTGTGTGGATAGTGCAAAGGTGATGGAGCTACTCACATCCAGCTGGCAGTTAATTGAGGAGTCTTCATGTGGGATAATTCTGATATGAATGAGTTTATACCATCTGCTTTTCCCTCTGACAGAGGTGTTTGGGAGCATTCAAGGTGGTCTGAGCTTGGTATGTTGGGCTCCAGCAGTTTGGAGGGGGATCTTTAGGGGACTGAAACTTACAGAAGGACAGTCCAGTAGAGAAATGAAAATAAGCTGTGAAGCAGAATGTCCAGGCAAGTAGCTGCAAAACTCTCTTGAATATTTATTAGAATAAAAATTACTTATTCCATAGCCTGGGAAACCAAGTGACCTTTCACCACTTTATCCAGCTTTACAGCTTCAGGTTCCCTAATACGTCCTCCCACCCCAATACCCCACCACATAACACGTGTGCCCACTTCTGCACCACTCCCATCCATCCCTTACTGGGGTCACACCTTCTGTGTTTGGGATGCTTTGACATCTCTGAGACTGCAATCACTGTGTCAAAACTGGCTCACAAGTTCTCAGGGAGCAGGAGCTGATGGATAATGAAAATACAGGAGCATGATTTCCTTGGGACTTCTTACCCGCATGAAATCAGGAACTTTTCTCCTTGTCTGCAGTTATCTCACAGATAGTGTGACAGAAATCAGCCTCTGAGGCAGTAGTGGGTCTTTTACTAGCAAATCTTTCCTATTTAGCATCCTCAATGGCTTTGCCACCAACAGTTTAATCACCTTACAAAGCCATGGTTCCCTCTGACAGTAAAGGATACTACCTAGAATTACCTCATCTGCTTCTTCCTGTGGCTATATTGTCAGACATTATCAGCAAATATTTGCTTGTTATAAACTGTCATTGGGGGAAAAAACATGCCAGTCTTCCTGCCTCCCAGGTAACTAATGCTTTGTTGTTTTTATCCGGCGAAGACCATCTTGCTCGAATTGTTCTTTCTGTGTATATTGCTCATCCAGACAGGCTGACAAGTGACAAGCTGCACCCACAAGCACAAGTAATTCTGAGTATATAAAGGAGCAAAACCTTTGTGTTTCAAATGGCATGAGTTTGTTTTCTCATTGTCCCCATCTGCTTCTTCCTAACCTCCATCTCATGCCTTTTACAGAGGGTAGGGGAGGCTGAGCATTTCTGACAATGAAAAGCCTTATTGTTCCTAAAAGGAAAGAAACTCTGCTGTATTTGTCAGAAAACAAGGGATTTTGGAGCAGGAAAATTCCATGCATTTCAATCGCACTATCCCAAGTTCAGTATAAAATGGTAAAAAGGTCCTACCTAATGCTTTAAGCTTCAAGTGCGAATTCACTTTTAAAATATTAAGAAACCTTCTACAGTTTTGCGAAAACATCAGATTTGAAAACACCCACATTTCTCATTTTCTATTTCTTTACTCTTTTGTATTGCGCTACAGAAAAGCTGAAGCCTTTATTTCATTTGATTTAGGGTAAAAAGAAAGGTAGGAGTTCCAATTGAAATGCAGACAGTACCTGTCAACTTCCATGCCTCTCTCCTGAAAAGCACAGAGGGATCACAGTCTGAGACTGCCATGTAAAGTTGTAATACAATGTTAAACATGCATTACTAGAAAACAAGATTTTCAGTACAGTAATGTGTCTAATGAGAGGTTTAAGCATAATTGCGAACTAGAGTAATAATAAATCATGCAAGAAGCACCAGTTCTTAATTAACAGCCCATTATTTTGGTTAAAGTGTAGCTGCATTATACCTTAGGTGTATATAATTAAGTGTATCATAAAGTATGGTTACATTTTTCTAATAGCTGGGCTCTGTAAAGGCTAAGTGCTAGACTAGGTGCTATTTTACTTTTCCTGTTCCAAATTAGGGGTTTTTTTTAAAGCTGTGGATTAAGTAGGCTCACTTTTAAACAACAGATACTTATTTTATGTTCATATATACGAGATGTAAACAAGAGAGATTTTGAAGTCTTTCTGACAACCAGTATTACCACAAATCATGCAGAAAAGTGCCTGAGTCTATTACACACTCTTCTTCTAAACACTGACTGCGCTTTAGAAAAGTATCTTCAGCTGCATTCCAACCTCAAAGTCATTTGCTGAAAGACAAATTATTTTATTTCAGTCCTTAACAACCAGGAACTAAAAATTTATTTGAAAGTGTTTTGTGCTGGCTTAAATACTGACGGTGTTTTCTCAAAAACACAACAATGCATGTTGTGCCTTTCTCCCATATAGGCTTGGCATTCTCATGCTGTAATTCACTGCAACATATAAGCCTTTATTCCTTTTCCTATACAGGGAGCCATGTAACTCAGAGCGTTTTCCTGTTGTGACTGAGAAGATGAGGAATTATAAAAGACTAACACTACAATTTAACGCTTCAGAGAAACAGTGTATATCATTACTCCTCTGTAGCCAAGCACACTAATTAATATTTATTGCACCTGTCAAACCAGTAGCCATGGTCAATCCATTGCTGCAGCAGTTCAATGGGAGGCTGGGCACCATATTTCTCCTTGGCAGGCATGTTTAGGTCATCAACAAAGACAAAAGCCCTTTTCCCTGGTGGAGTGCTGTAAACCCTCTTCTTGCTCCTGCAAAATTAAACCATTAATTTTATTCATGTTAATTTTCATCTTACTTTGAAAAAGTAGAAAAAGAGAGAGGGAGATTGGAAGAAGAAAAGAAGGAAAGAAAAGAAAGAAGGGAAATCACACACTTTCTGGGGAGCCTGCCTGACATTATTATTAGAACCAGTTCTTTTGGAATCCATGACCTTTTATTTTTATCAGATGTGCCGTAAAGGTCACAGAAACATGGGGAGGACATAGTTATAAATCCACATGGAGTTTAATCAAAGGTGGCATGTTGTTCTGAAGTAAACAAGCTAATAAAACTATTCCAGTTTAAACAAAGGAAAAAAAAGGAAAAGAAAAAACCCTTTGTTAAACACTGTCAACAGAACTCTGATGAACTTGAATGTATCAATGGAATTAATTAGGCAAGAAGGATTATAATAAGTGAATTTCGGTGTTGCACCTACAGTAGGCTCTTTGGCACCCTGAGTAAAACGCTTTTTTTTCCAGTCCTGCACCTCATTCCAAAGCATGTTGTGATGCACAGTGTGCTGCCGGGGAGATGTATTCACTCCAGCTAATTACAAGACAAAGAGAACTTGAACGAAAGGCAACCGCAGAGCAGACTGCTTCAGGTCCTACCAGCCTGTGTCCTGATTGATCACAAACACTTGGGACTCTGTGAAGTAACGACATAAATGGAAGAGAGCTATGACACCCTGCATTTCTACCTGTAGTATGACAATAAATTTTAATTATAGGCCTTGAAAGAATTCCGCCCAATTTCTTTCCCCCATCAAAAATATCGGGTCGGGATGTCATAAAAAGGATAGTGTGCTCCAGTGTGGGTACTATATACACTAAGGAGTCAAAAGTAAGGTATTGGTTCTACTTCTTCTCAAACTGAACTGGTTGTGCTGGGTCCCTGGGAAATGTCTAACATACAAGAAGGTCTAGCAATGAAGAGACAGGAGGCAGAGTTGAAATGTCAGCTACCAAGTGTGAAAGTGGTGAAACAACCTGAACTTACTGGCTACAAGAGGAGTAAAGCATTTGCTTCTTTTGGAGAATATGTAGATCATCTTGGCAAAGCCCTTTCCTGCACTAGTCCTTGTGAACACTGAATCAGATGCCAAGACTTATAGAATACGTTATAAAATGGTCAGTGAATGGGTGTTTTAATGTTATAGATGCATATTAATAGCATCATGCTTCTCCCTGCAAAAGACTCTAGGCTGGGTTTTTCAGTACAATACTCAGAGAAATAGATAAACGCTTTGAAAATCTCACTGGCTGTCTAAATAACTCTTTGAAATAAGAACTGGCTGTCAAACCTACTAAGGTACATTTGAAAATCACTTTAGCAGTTACATGACTCAACAGATGTCTAAATACCTTAGGAAATACAATCCTTTATGGTTAGATATACAAGGACAGATGTATACATATTTTGTCTCTTATACTAAGGCTTGTTACTCAGATGGGTCTGGATCCACTGGGAAGATTTAGGTCATGCCACACACAGCTTTTAGGCACTCTGCCTTCTTAAGGAAACCACAGCTCAAAGCTGGGTGCTTGAGGCTTCTCCTTGTAGTAAGAAAAACAGTTTCCAAGCCACCACCTGCCAATGCTTCTATACAAAGACCTTGTACACCAGGAGACTTCGAGTGTCACAGCAAGGCAAAATTAACTTAAGGAAAGTTAGGCACCCCTCCACTCTTGTAATAGCTGGTTGCTTAACACAAGAACCAGGAACTATGTCAGCCCCAGGAAAATGCCCTGGGTGGGGCAGGTCTCCTGAGAAATGGCGTAAGTCCCTGCCCAAGCGGAAGTGTGGTCTGAGCCTGGGTCCCCAGCTCCCAGCAGGGAAGCACAGGCAGCTGGGGAGCCAGACTCAGAGCAGGGGAGGCAGGATGCAAACACTGGGGGGGATTGAAATGAGTGCTAAGTGCCCGTGTCTGTCTTGCGAATCTAACCTATATTTCTTGGCTCTTTAATTCCTCCACAGGGTTTATTACACGAGGCTGGTGAAATGTATCAAGAAGAACACCATAGTCTGACTGTGGAAAGAAGCCATTTTCCCTGTGCAAATAATTATAGAACTAATTCTAGGGTCTTTTGTCAGCTGTCTCGCCTCTCTCTTAAATGCTCTTGGATGGTTGTAGAGCCATAAAATGGGTTCAAAATAATACTTGAAATTAATACAGTTTGATTTAGATGACCATTTATTTTATAGCCCTAGTTAAAATGTCAGGGAGATTTAACAGAAGATAAACTTTGTGTTTGGCCCTTTATGCTAGAATAATTCTAGCAGCTCAAAGCCATGTTTTGAGGGCCTAGTGTTAACAACATTTCCTATTTTCTTTTGCAAATGAGCTGTAAGTTAGCCATCAGTTAATTATTGACAGATAGAGGTGATATATCAGATAATATTTGGTATCAGAGAATCATGGGAACTAGATGCAGAAGAGTCTTCTTATGCCATTCATGTCCCTACCGATATGGAGCTGTTCTGTATTCTATATATCTGCACAGTTCATTTTACATGACCTAAGAAACGCTGCTTTCTTTGTTTCTCCCGGAGTCTATTCATTAACAGGAGCTTTTTTCTAATATGCAGCTTAAACGTTCATTACTTTATTATGCTTCACAATGAAGTGAACTCAGTGCTTTCAGCATATAGTCATAATTTTTACCTATCAGCTGGAAGTGTACTCTACTCTATGAAAACGTCAGAATTATCATACAGCCACTGCCTGATAAAACATTACTCAAATCCTGCAATGTTTTCAAATCTTGAGCTATTAATAATTTAACATAATTAATTCAAAACACTTCACTCAATGTGAACCACAGAGAGACGATGGGGAAATGATGCATATTCCATCTTTCAAGGGTGGAATTAAATATGGAAAACAAGGGAAAGATAAAGAGCTGCCAACACTTACTTGGAGTGTAATTCGCCTGTTTTGAACTTACTATAAATTTCACGTTTCTAAGACTTTCAACTAACTTCACAGGCATAAATGAAAAAACCCTTTCCCCCATCACAAGCAAACAATTTAACATGGTTAGAGCTGTTTGTCAGGCATAAGAAGAAAAGAAACAAATTAACAAATGGGTGAGATTTTTCTACAAAGGGGAGTAACAATTAAGCAAACGAACCGTCTTGTAGAAAATCCTTTAAACTTCAGTACACGGAGATGCCTTCCTCTTTTTGTTAAAGCTTATCAACTCAGAGTATTGTATTGCTAACACTTTTGCTTGATTAAACCTTCTTTAAAAGCACGTTGTTGTTGCTCTTTTCATGATGGGGTTGTTTTTTAAAATTTTATTTATTTAAATCAAGGTTGGACTCAACCTTTGTTTTCCTGGCTGGAATTTCTTGCTGTTAGAAAGAACTGCAGGTGCTAAATTATGGCACAATACATCGCAGCTGCAGAAGTGCACCTGGAAAAAATTAGACTAGTAATGAAAATTTCACCTGAAAAGTGCCAAATTGGAAGTCTCAGAGATTGAATGCTTCCATTAAGCCACCACTCAGGAACAAACTGAGTAATAAATATTGAAACTTTCTTCTTTACTTTGACCGTGAAGACTTATTTCAGATGTGTTTTCCTCTCTATTTGGGGAAAGAAGGGAAGAGCTCAGAGAGAGTATGTTCATCTCTCATCTCCATTAAATCCCTAGCCAACCTCTACTGCCAATAGAGGTACCAATTAGTACTAATTGTAGTAGACGCTAATAGTGTAGACACCTGTCACTATCTATTGAGCTGGGACTGTCAGTAAATTCACAAAGGCCACCAGAAAAACATCTGGAATAATAATGATCATCATTTTGGTACCGACCCAGTCTAAAATTAAACTGTTGATTCTGAGGTAAAAAGCTGAGCAATGCTTTTTGAAGGTACCATAATCTAATAAAAGTAATGCACATATAGATATAGTTTTTTATTACAGAAACACACAAAAAATGATACAGAACTTGTTACCATAGCAACAGTGCTTTCTGCACTGCATGGACCAACGATCCTCACTATTTTGGAGCATTACAACGGATTCATGCTTTATGAAAAGCTGCCCCCCCTCTGGACAGTGACAGGACCTGTGTGAGTAGAATGATGAACCCCGGCCTGCCCTGATCCCCTCCACAGCTGACACGTGCATCACTCATGCCTACATAGGGCAATGCTCAGGTTCTCCTATTTCACGTGTAATAATGTGGTAATTTTGTATGTAATATGTCACAACGCGATGAAAGGCGGCCACCTTTCATTTTGACAAAAAGCATGCGGAGTCTGTCAGCCTCAGCACAACAAGGGCAGTTCAAGGGCCGAGCCTGAGCGTCATTTCCAGGCCACCTACTGATTACGTGATGTAAGTCATTCCTGTAAATGCTCCCTTCCCTCAAAGCGGTTGTGGGAAGGACAAAGCCCCCCACGATGTGAATCCTACTAAACCAGCCAGACACAGGACATGTACTGCTTGGCCTGGGAATGGGGACCAGCACCTGTTGGTCTTGGGGGAATTTTTGATTCCCACTGTTATTCTGCAAGCACTCCAGGCATGCACTGCAAACAGTGCAAGTGATAACAAGCCCATAAAACACTGAATGTTAGAGATTACATGTAAGCATGATAGAGAAAAATTAAATCCATTAAAAATCCCTGCCAAGCCATGATTAGCCATTATTATTTTTTAATTCATTGTAATATACACTGTGCATAAGAGAAGAGCTAACAAACATAAATAAGAGGGAAGTTAACAAACACACTAATTTTCATCTTAACTTAGGCCTCTTGCTTGAAATAAATGGAAGTGGTAACTCATGTAGATGAGTAAGATATGTTCTAAAATCTTCTGGAGGAGGGAGCCCTGCAGAAATACCAACAGGATGCTGTTTGTGAGTGGCTTCTCTCTGGCCATGAAGAGAATTGCCTGCAGTACTCAGAGCAGGTCGTTTTTCCTCCATGTGGAGCAGCTGGACAGCCATGGATTCTCAAACAGTTTCCTTGCATCAAAGGAAAAAGGGGGCATTGGGAGTTCAGAGAATTCCTGCAAACTGTGTTCAGCTTGAAGTTGAGCACCAAAGAAATCCACAGGAATATATATGGAGAAGTCTTTGAGAAAGGCTTTTCCCAAAGACAGACATGTTTCATTTTGAGTTCACAGAGTACCTTTTTGAGTTTCTGCAGGTTGGGAAATCCACCATGAAGCTTCTGTCTATATTCTAATCTCTCATAAGGTTGCATCTCAGGGCCAGCAACACACATCAGCTCCAGCAGTGCCTGGTGGGCCCAACGATGCTCATAAGGATGGTCACTTTTCTTCATCTCTCTTTTGGAGGAAACACAGCAAAGGTTTGCATTAATCACTAACTCTCCAGGGAGGACAAGCATAAAAAAGTATTGGTTTGCTCCTTGCCTTTCAGTACAGCACTTCATATTCCCCAAGCAGGCATGAAGTGATGGCTTTAGCAGTGCAACCTGCCTATATGCTCTGAGAGAAATTATTGCTGCATGCAGCCAAGTTTCCACTCAGGGGCCTGAGTGTACACCCTGAAAAGACCCGTCTGTGAGAGAAGTTACTTGGCAAAGACATCCCTCTTTTTTTATTGTGAATTAATTAAATGTGGTCACCAAGGGATGGTGAAAGAGATCAGCAAATAACTTCAAAACAGAAGCTGTAATCAAACTATGGAAATCACTCAACCCACATTTGCTCCAGCAGGTGGGTAAATGCAATCTGCTCTGAGAGAGAGGCAGCACAAGAAAAGCTCCACAGAAGGAGATGAAGTTGTTTCTCCAGCCCCTGAAGAGCACCCTTCCGCATCTCGTGTTCCAGGCCAGAGTATTTTGACTGACACAGAAGAGGGTACACTGCAGCCCTTGCCTTTCCCTCACTGCCCTTCAGCATTGAGGATTTGGACAAGTTACAAATCAAGCAGACACAGGCAAAGAAGTATGGGGTGTCCTTCCTCACCTGTTGAAAAAAGGGAAAGCCAATCTTTGTCAGGAGGGGTGAAAGAAACCTCATTTTTGAGAGCACAGAGTGTACTATCTGTTAGACCCCTTATTTATTTGACTGTTTAACTCAGTACATGACTTCAGTCATGTAGTCAGATATCAGGTGTTCATTTTCAGTCAGTTGACAAACTGCCTGAAAGTTTGAGTCATTTGATCAAATACTTAATGAAATAATCACTGGCTGAACCATGCTGACAGATCCAGGTTGGGTTCTCCTTTAGCTGATTTCTTTGTAGACTAGAAAGTTACCTTGTGCTGAATGTAGTTTAAATGTCTCTTTGATCAGGCAGTTTGGCACTGTTTGTTACACTGACGGTACGTTGTGCACCTCTGTCTGAACAGCCTCCTCCTGCCTCCACTCTGCCTGAAAACCACGACCCTCTCTCTCCTCCTCCCTCCTCTGGGGCCACCATCACCCTCCTCCCTGTTCTCAGCTGATGACTGCCCAGATGGACTTGTATTCATTTGGCTTTCTTCATCTTACTCCAGTACTTCTTTGCCCCCAAGAGAGCCTTGCATGCTGTCCAGCCTCACCCTTGGTCCTCACCCACGAGGATCTGCACTGGAGATGTTTTGTGGGGGTTTCCCAAGTGCCATGACCACCCACAGCCTTCTTTTACCAGTTAGGCTGCATTTTTCAAATTGTTTCCGCACATCTAACTTTCACTGCACCTGCTTCAAGGTGCGAGCCATCTACACCATGTGGGCCAATTTGGGTGCTGTGTTATTCCATCATTGACATTTTCAACACTAGATTGTGTTGATTGCTACATAAAATAGAACATCCTTGGTGCTGGGGCTTCGAGCTTAGTGGCAGATGCGTAGCAATTAAAACGTTAATAAAATACAATGACCTTTATTATAAAAATATTTTCTCTGTTCTTTACTTCTACAAATCTCTGTGATCAGCTGGAAACCTTAAAATTAAGCCCTGCAACACCCATAATAAAGTTTGATTTCATTCCCAGGAATGCTTGTAGATGCATACGTTAAAGATTTGCTCACTCTGAGTAAATTTTTCTGCAATGTTCACTATCTGCTTCAGCTGAGGAGGTTAAAGTAACTCTGGGAAATGATTCTGGCTTCTGAGAAATAATCCTGAGTGACCCTGGCCAAGCATAATCAGGGAAGAAACCACATCTAGGCCATAAAACTATCTAAACTGGGCTGTTGGTACTTCTCATTAAGAAAAAAAAGCTATTTCTCTAATATTGTTTTGGAACACCACCTTTCAGGTCCTTCAGCAGCTTTTGGCTCAGAAATAGATATGAAAAGACCATGAAAGGCACTTAAAAAAATATTTAACAGTTTTTTTAGACGTTTATTACATTTTTCAGAATCTGCATATTCTCACTCATTTCATACCTAATCCACTGCAATCCATCAACCAAACAGATGGACTTTTCTAATAATTTTTATGGACTGGAAAATCAAAATGATAGTAATCAAAAATTCACCAGTTTTACCATCCCTATGTTGAACCAGCACTTTGCTAGAATCTGCTCTGCTCTTGCATATGTACTTTGACAAATTGAAAAGAGTCCTCTCCTGAGAATTTTTCTCTTTTGCGAGAAAATTCCTTTTTTAGTGTGGGCTAAAATAGTGCAGCTGCTGAGAGAGTTTATGATGACCTTGTCAGGATGGGGACAGATCATTTTTGGATGTCTAGTTATTCCAAACCTTCTGCCTAGGCTACTTTAATTTTTTTTTTAATGACGGACTGAAAACACGGGTCATAGAAAAACACAAATATAAAACAAAAATACATAGAGCAAGTGGTTTTATCTTGACTACCCAGAGATTAAAATGATCATGACTTGTGAGCCTCACAGCAAATACCCTTATGGCATTTTCTAGTCCTTTGTATTGTTAGTAGGATATATTTCTCCATTCACTAGAGCCTGCCAGTTGTCATAATAGCATTTATCAAACTCCAGTGTGCATAAAAAAGCATTCTTTATGTAGTTGAACTATTTATGTCACAGCTGAGTCAAATTCTTTGTTTTGTTTGGTTAGGGAAGCTACAATTATTACAGTAAGTTTTAGCACTTATAAAATATAATCTATAATGATCCTAAAGACTCATGCATGCACTGAGCATTTTCAGTACCTTCTCTCACTTTAAAAAAAATTATTTATTTATTTTTGCATTCATTGAGGTGTGATACTGACCACAGATCTCATTTCTGGTGCTTGCAAATACGAAGTTCGAAGTTTTGTCTAGGCTGTCTGGCAAGCGAGGCTCTCCGTATTGAAAGGTGCAGAATACGCTATGAGCTCCCTTTTATCATGCCAATTAACGTTTGACTTGTTTGTCTGCCATGTGATGAATTAAAAATGCATGATTTAGATGCTGGAGAGCTAACCATTTTCTAGATGTAATCCCCTGGATGCTGCCATTCTTCCAGTTGATCTTTTTGCCCTCCGTGGGTTGGCAAGTACCATATATAGCCTACTGCTCAGATCTTTCCCTAACAGATGGCTCTCTTTACTAGTTGGGACTCAATCTGGTGATTCCCTTTAATATGCTTTAGGCTGAAGAATATCCAGGGACAGGGAGCTGATTCACTCTCCTAAAGCAAAAACATCTAAGAAGATAAAGTTAAGCAGACATGCTTTCTGGACTATGCGCTGTTCTATATATGCCATAAATCAGAATATTTGTCAACATCAATTAAAATGTAGTTTCCCCAGTAATAAACAGTACGTAGAGAAACAAATCAGCTTTCATTTATTCTGTCAGAAATGGAGGAGGAGCATTTCATATTATTTTGTGGATCATCTCTGTGGAGTAAACCGAGCACAATTACATATTTGATTTTAATTAAAACTCAGGATACCCTTCGAGTTTTGTTAGGAAGATGTCCTGGGTATGATTAGCTGAGACCTGTGCTGAGAAGTTAATTTGACATACAACATATTTTTCATGAGGTAACTGTCGCAGGAAGTTGTTTGTAATAGCTATCTTTCCCAGGCCTGTGGGGGCAACAAAAAGTAATGGCTTATCCTGAAGCAGCAACTTCTCCAGTATGAAGCACATCTGCATAACAGTCCCAGTGGTGCTCACAGTAATGTCATTAAGCTGAGAGGAAAAAAGAAAGAACCAAAAGATGCAGATACAGATAAAGGTGTTTCATTACCCACTGTACACAGAACAACAGTAGAACTCAGTCGTAAAATAGTTTCAGGTCACAATAAAAGCGAAACCCACAGAAAATACCTGGGAATGACAAAGGAGTTACAGTTTATGAGGATTGAGCTGGGTGGAATTGCCAAGTTGGAGAGTTAAGCACAAAAGAGCACTAAGAAATCCTGTTTGGTATGAGGGAGGGAGGCTATTATACCCAAAGCTGGTAATGAGAATGCAGTGTCGTTAACTGTTTTCTTTTACAATATTTGACACCGGGATGGCTTAATGCTATGTTGTTTTCTCTTCAAGCTACAGTTTTCCTTTGCAAGAGTGTGAGAGCAGAATTCTAATGGAGGTATACACTGGGAAAAAAGGGCCTCACTGCTCTGCTTTGTCTTTTTCAATCTCTTACACTTTAACTGGAAGGTCATTTCATTTATTACACACAGAAAAGGGCAGGAGCCAGGCTTAAAACTTGCTATGTACTCGTATATCAAACTGGCACTTATTTTGTTCTCCCCTGTCTGGCTTAGCTTCCTGCCCTCCTTGCTGCAATAGGTACATGGTCTGGCTAGAGAGAGGTGAAAATGGCTTCATTGCAGGCACTCCTCCTACACACCCTTCCAAAGGAGTTGCCTGAACTTGGAGTATGGGTGGCAGAATTTTTTGACTGTTCCACAGGGCATTTGCTAACCTCAGCAGCTATTCCTCTGCATGAGAAAGCTACAAAGAATGTGTGCTCCATGCAGCAGGTTCACAAAGCAATTTCATCTATTCACAGCTGGCTTATTAAGGGAATCTAGCAAATGACAGTGTCATTGAAGCATTACGTTTTCTGCCCTTTTCCTTTCGAACATAGCTTTGAAAATGTAACCAATATAAGCTGATAGAAACCAATTGCTGGGGTTGATAGGTTGTCACTTATGTTTCCTGAAAACTAGAAGTTATTCAGTCCCCTCTACCAGGGTCCAAATTGTGCTTTGAGCAACAGCGGCTGCAAGTACATTTTCCATGCCTGTCCAGGGCTAAATGCAGCACCATGTCTGCGTTGCCTTCCCCATTTTGTGGGCTGACAGCTCTCCTCCCAGCTCAGCCTGGCCACAGCACAACCACCACACCGCCGAGCAGCCAGTGGTACAGTACTGTACCAGGCCCTGGTATAGCAGGGTCAAGGTGTGGAAGTGCAGAGGACTGAAGAAAGAAACCCTCTTACATAATGCTCTGTCTCTTTTATATGAGCTCTCTTTGGCTGAGGTCAAACCACTCAGGTCTCCTCCTTCATTCTCCTGGATTACCACTGACAATGCATTTGCCCCACAGTGGGTATATTGCGTGCAGCAACATTTTGCTAGGCAGCATGCAGACATAGAGATAAAGCTAACCCACCTCCTGCAAGAGCCTGAGTTGGGAACAGAAAAAGCAGCTAAAAGGTTGGAGGGAAAGCCAGAGAGGTGGTATGGTGTCCCAGGGTCAAAATAGCAATTCTGGAGCAAAATACAGCATCCCCGGCTGGCTGCGACGGGGTCCCTCCCAGCAGGATACTTTAGTGAGCAGCACAGGTGGGTAAGACCCATTATCCTCTACTGAGGATGTCTGTAACATTTATAGAGAACCATGGCCAAATAGACAAAATACATCAGCACTTAGGCAGTTAACAACAGCCTTTTCATTTTGACAAGAAGCCTTTGAAGCCTTTTAAAGCTGCAGACTGAAGAGGAGGCAGTTGGCCACTACTCCTGGAGTAGAATATGGCCTCTCCTCTGGGATTCCTACCCATTTTTGTAAAAAAACCGAATTAGTTGTGTTTGGAGTGTGTCCTGAAGCACTGTCTCTCTAATCGGCCCTTTCCCTGACCAGAAGCTGTCTGTAGGCCTGGCTATATATTACTGTTGGGCTGGAATTAGATGTCCTTGCAGATGGACAACCATTTTTAGTAGTGCCTCATCCCTGCACAAAGCATGTACCGGGGACCTTGTTGTGCTGCCACAGAAAGGGGGAAAGGGAAGAATCAAAAGCTAGTTAATTATCACAGGAATTCTGTGGCTCCAGAGATGTGCACTGTACACATGTGAGGGTACACAATTAAGCTGTGAATTAGGCACAGTTTGGCCTGTACAATATTGCTAGCTGTCTTACAGATTGGTTTCACTCCAGTCCAAATTCTCTGCCTAAAAGGTTAAATATATAATACGCCATATTGTCAATAATCCATTTTTCCTGCTTTCAGCAGTAGGAAGAAGGTGAACACATAGCTAATTAAAATACATTTGTTGAAAAGGTCATGCAGTGATCTACAGTTCAACTGAATTGAAGGATTATGATCCTATTCACCCAGTCTGGTGACAAACATACTGAATTCTGTAATTTGCACAGTGCAGCCACATATTAGTGACTTCTACCTCCTGGCAAATAACTAAGTAATTAAAATCTATTCTCGGTTTGAAACCACTGATCATATTCTTCATCCTGGGAGAAAACTTACAACAAACAAAGTTATGCATGCCTACATCTTCTGTGGAGTCTGATCTCAGTTCAGGAGTCTGATATTTGACTTTATCAAAGACAGGAACTGTTTTATGTTTGGATTTCAGCAGCCACTAGAGGAATCTAAAGTTATCTCCTCTGCATGAACACGTAAAAAAAAGAAGTTGTGAACCTCGCATTTTTCATGCTACACACTGTTCTGAGTCAGACACCTCCATGATGCCATAGACCCGAGAAGATTTTTATGCCAAGGATAGTTGAACATTAAAGAGAAAAAGATTACATTCATCAGCCTCTCATATTACCCAGAAGAGGTTTGAAAAGCCACATACTTGTGCTGCTTGTGATCATCATTCACCCCGGGGCTTTTTGTTGAAGTGCCAGCTCCCTATCCAAGTCAAACTTTATCATGGGGGTTCCTGCAGAAACTGAAGGAGCTCAGCAGTTCACAGAGCCTCTACACGTGTGTGACCTATGAGGTGATGCTGCAGGACTGTATGACACATGCATTCCTGAGTAGTCACCCTGTACCAGGGAAAAAGGTGCAGCTGTCATTCACAATGGAGTGAATCCAGTACACCAGAAGAAACAGTAATGAAGTGAAAACATGCTACCTACTTGATTATGCTCAGAGGTAAAAATGCAAACAGGCAGACAGCAAACAGCCACAGGTAGTGTGATTGCTGAAAAGGAAAGGCAGCCCAAGACAAAATCTATCTATAGGTCTTCAGGTTGAAGGAAGTTTGAATTCATTATACAACTACAAAGACTGAC
Source organism: Falcunculus frontatus (assembly GCA_013398115.1). NCBI lineage: Eukaryota > Metazoa > Chordata > Aves > Passeriformes > Falcunculus > Falcunculus frontatus. The sequence continues at coordinate 1,577,966 of VZRV01000612.1, forward strand.
AGAATTATGGAGTTTAATTTGTGAAAACACAGATGGTCAATGACCAGGATTAAAAGTTAGGTTAAAAATGCAGTGGACCAAAAGCTAGATGCCACAGTGCTGAGTTCTTAACTGCCTCCTCCTTCTGTGAGTCAAGATTTCTTATACAACCTAAAAGGTTGCTGGTACAGGTGATCTTGTACGTCGTCGTCATGCAAAGCAACAAAACATGCAAAGTTTTGCCCAGCTATCTTCAAAGTTTGAAGCAGCCTTGAGAAAGAAGGTAAATTAGCATGAGCTACAATGCTTCTGCTCTGCAGTGGTTAAACAACAGATCCATTTCCAACAGGGCACGGTAGAGACTCAGATGGCCGTGAAGTGCCCTGCACAACTACACCCTACTGGCATGATACACAGGGCCATTTCCCCAGCTGACAGTGCATCCAGCCTGGTCTCCAGTAGCGCCACAAAACCATGTGTCACACAGGCATCCTCATATGCAAAATGGGCTCACAAATAGCCGGCATGCTGGGCAGGAAGCTGCCTAGAGCTAATCGACACATGCAGCTAATGACAACAATAAGTCTTAAATCCTGACCCTCAGGCAGAAGTTGCCACCAGATCTCTCCCGTGAAGATTGACATCTGTACTTTCTTTCTTCCCAAGTCCTAAGCAAGATCTCAGTTTCACTGCTAAAGTAATCCTTATTATCCTCCTCACACAAACTCAAAACCAGGAAGCTGTAGGCTAGCATGGAAAAGGATGCTAAGCAGCTCCTATGTCGAAAGTGTGTAACTATATAAAAATAATGCAAGATACGTACAGGAATCAGGAAGAAGGGGTTGATTAAACATATTTGATTATATTATAAACCTCATAGCTTAAGGAAAAAATGTTCGGCTGTGAGAAGAGAGGCCTGGGTTCCAGTATGGTTTAATCCAACAACCCAGAGCAAGAATTCAAGAGAGGTGTTATCCCATGTGAGCCTCTGAACAAATACAGGCTATAGCTTTATACCCAGTCTATCACATCATTTCTGAACTTGTTCAGTGCACACTGGCACAGCCCCAGAGGTACCTCTGTCCTTGCCCCAGAGCAACCCTGGCTTGAAAGTTAGAGGATTTTGGAGGGTCCTTCAGACAAAGCAGAATTGAGCAGTGATCAGTCGACCACTTGGTAGACGAACACAGAAGCCACAAGCAAAGACCGTACGTGAAGAGAAGGAGGAGGCAGCAGTGCTCTCAGGGCTGTTCTGAAGGAGGCCACAGCTGGGCTGGCCTCCCCACGGAGCCCAGTCTGGCTGCCCATGGCCTCTGAAGGCTGGTCACATTGGCCTGTAGATGATTTCTCAGAGAGAAAGTTTCCTCTGGGTTTGATCTCAGGTGGAGATGGGTTGCTCTTCTCTTTCAAAACAGAGGGAAGCTGATAGGGAACAAACCGAGTCTTTAAGCATTTTCAGAGTCATATGAATAAAATTATTAACTAAACTAAAAATAGAGTAAAAGGAGAAATTCTGTGAGCAATATTACAAAAAGCTCTTTTCTTTTTTGGATTATCTACTCTCTGACAGAATATGAGTTCTGACTTGAGATTTCTGAGACCACAGCTGGGATTTGTGATTCTCTTCTCTCTCATAGAGACTTCAGTGTCTAATAAGGATCAAGCTCATGCTGCAGGCTTTATCACAGTGGGCACCCTAATTACAGTCCTACTCCTCTACACAGCTGTTTATTTTCATCACACTTGTGGAATTTAATATATTTCAGACTGTCTTTCCACTTTGAAATATGGTTGAAACTAAATAAGTTCAAAGTGTACTCAAACAGAATCTGTAGGTAAAAAAAATGTATTCTGAATGATATCAGTCAAAGTTTCCTAAGAAAGTAGGAAAAAATCTGCAGTACCAGTGAAGCAAAAGTACTTCCAAAGGTAAGGTGTAGGGAAGGGAAGTCTTCAAAGGTATCTTTTGGAATCAGATGCTCAAGTTTGATTAAGTCCCACCAGAAGATCTATATCTGGGAGATTTTTCTTCATTGCAAAACAAATTTAACAAGCACTCCAGAGGACAGGACTCATTTGTTTTCTTACCATGTTGAATAGAAATCCTCTTCTTTCGACCCACATGACCCTGCATAACATGAGCTGTACTAATTGTAAACAAAAGTCACACTGTCAGAATAAAAGGGAGATGAATTAGCGACAAAAGAGTTCATTAAAGCTTGTTAATCTTTAAGAGGATGGGTGCAATACAACTGGAAGAAAGGCTAAGAGCTATGTGGATAAACTATTTCAAGGGAATATATTTCACTTCAAATGACAAAATATAATTAAAAGTGAGCCGTTAAATCAACTGTCAAAAGCCCAGTTACAGCTGCCTTTCTTTTTTTCTTTGCATTTTAAATACGGTGATATTCTTCAGCCAGCTCTCCCAGCCTGTCTGACCTACTGTGCTCTGCTCCAGTTTTAGCTGCAGGCTCTGTCAGGCAAGTTCTTATTGCTCCAAGGGAGACTATACCCCTTGTGTATTTTCCACTCTTTTCCTCCTTAGTTTCCTACTCCCTCCACTTAGCTACCAGGGCATCCTCGTAACAACATCTGCTGCAGCTTTTCTTTTACTCACTGACCTCTATTTTCCTTCCATAGCAAACCTGATATTCCTGACAGCCAGCCACAAAATCTAGTCTTTGCAAGTGGCTCTCTCCTGTCTGTAAGCCAAATATACAGGGATCTGCAGTCTTCTGCTTCAGTCCCTGAGGGATCCCACTATGTCAGATGTCACAGCCTATTCTCCTGGACTCTTTCTATTTTAATTCTTTGCCCAGTAGTCCTTGTCTCCTTCTCTGCAACTTTGTAGTCATAATATTTTATCAACTATTAGTTCTTCTTCATCTTCCTATTAGAGATGCCTGAACTTCTGCTAACAGTGCTTTTGTCGTTTGAATATCTTCTCTCTTCCATTGGGCACAGAAGTCTCATGGTTATGGCTCAGGTTCTCCCAGCCAGAGCAGTGCTCTGTTCCCCGGACAACCTCTACTATCACTGCAGCACCAGCCTTGTCCATCAGCCCATATGGAAGAAAACCTGGGAAGTATAAGCTTAAAGCTGCAACATCTGCACCCACAGCATTCACTCACCAAGAGGATTTTCCTTGTCTCCCTTTGCATTATTGCATGCTATCTCATCTCTCAGTTTAATGCTGCTTCTGCTGGTACGGCCTATCTCAGCTAGACAGTGAGCGCCTTGAATCACAAGCTTTTATGTGTAAGCTATCTAAGCAGCACACACACACTCAAGGTGTCTCTTCCTTCAAACATAAGCACATTATATTACTCTTACAGTCAAAGTAGGCACTTCCCAGGGAGGGAGGAGAGATGAGACTAAATAGCAGCATAAGGTAATTTCCCCACCATATCGTTACTTCTAAGTGCTCTCTCATACTTCTGAGGTCTGGTTTGTAACTACAGACTGGGTGCTTACACACATCTGCCTTTGTCTGAATGTGCACACAGAGAGCTGCCAGTGACTATTGCCTGGGCCTTGAGAGCACCCGCAGCACCCCCTGGCTGTGTCTGAGCCCCTGAGGTTCCCCCTCCACCCTGCTTATGTTCCAGCACCCAATTTCAGCCATCGGTCCCTGTCCCAGCAAAGCTGGTGACCCTTGTCTGCCCTGCTCCTGGCAGGAGGGATGGCATGGGCCCTGGCTTTCCCACAGAGAGCTCTCAGCCCCGTCATGGCTCTGGCAGTTGTACCCAAGGGTCCAGAGTTTTCCTCTGGCTTTTACAGAGAAAATACGAGGAATGGTTGAATCTCTGCTGCAAGAGCTGCACCTGGGTCACCATGTCTGTGATCACACTGAAATGAGCATAATCTGTTAAATTTTCATGCAATATGCAGAATTGTGGTGCTTATATTTGTGGAGGGCTTTTTGTAGGGGGTTGTTGCAGAGGAACCACCCACCCTGTATCTTTCAGCACCTTGTATTTGCCTGGTTTCCAGGCTTGCCACACTGCCTCCTGGTCACGGCCTCACCAGTCCATGCTCCTCAAGTGCCAGATTCTCCCTTCCTTACACCATGTCGAGGTTTGAGAGCAAACCAGTGAGAGACTCCAAGTCAGAAATACAATTTAATAGGGAAAGGTAAAAATAAATGCAGTAGTACGAAGAAGGAAAGAAATAACACTGACAGAGTCAGAATACAACCTGGCACCCTGTCGGTCAGGATGTTGGTAACAGTCCAGATGGTCCTGCTGAAGCAGTGATCCTGTAGAAAAGAGTCTGGTCTTCACCTGAAGGTCCAGTGGTGTAGCTCTAGTCCTCCGGGAATCCCGTAGGTAAGGGCAATCTGTGCTATTCCAAACCTCTGATTATATACAGATGGGAACTCTCAGCTCCTCCTCCTGGGCGGAGCATCTCACAATGGGATGGTGAGTCACAAGGCAAGGCATTGATGGGCCCATTAACAGGAGATAACCCCCGGAGGGAGTTATCAAGGGTGAGTCATGGTAGCAGATAACAAACACTGCCCCACCTGTTTATGAAGATGGTGATAGAATACATGCTTTTGGTTACATCTTATATTGTAACCTAGGACACACCACTATCACAGACACCTCTCATGTTTGGCTAGAATGCTGAGTGCTGATTGCAAATAGTAATTGTGGAGGAATCACTCAATAAGCAATATATTGTGAAACTGCTGTTCTATTAAACCCCTCTGGTCCCACAGCTGTCAGTAAGCTAATTTTCTGTCATTTTTTACGGGAGTCACCTATTACAAAGCACCTCCAGGTCTATGGGCAGCATTTGAAATATGCCCCATTGACCAGCAGCAAAAATATTGTCTCTGCAAATAAAGCAAATGTCAGCCACTCCACTAGCATACAGTTTCTGGGAAAGGCACAAGAGTAATTTTTCCTCATACCAAAGCAACAAGCTTTTTATTCTTCTATTGTCTTGGAGTAACCAGCTCCCACCTAAACTCTGGGAACTACCTGAGCACCTCAGGTTCTCAGGGCTCTGGAGCTGAGCATCAGCCTACCTCTTTTGCATGCCAGTGGCATTGCTTCATCTCCTCAGCTCCAAGGAACTGCTTGTGATGGGCTTCAGCCTCAGTCACGCTGTCAGGATTCACATGAGTGTCAAGCTAGAACTTGGGTGAGCCAGACACTGTGGTCAGCCTTCCACAAAGATGCACCTCTAGACTGTGCTGTGAGACCCAGTGCTGGAATGAGTGGTGGAGGTCACAGGTCCCCTAGGCATGGCCTTAGCTTCTGCCTCCGATGTGATGATCTCAACCAGCTCAGCATCTCCCAATGACATCTGTTGGTAACTTATCATCCCATAGGACACCCCCTGTGCCTCGGAAGCACACTAAAGAGCTGGGACCAGCAGCTGCTATGGTGTCTCCTGGCTGCTTTCACCACGTACAGAGCATGGGCACAGTTGGCTGTAAAATTAGATGGGGTGGGGAAATGAGAGAGAATACTGAAAGAGCAAAAGAATCAACAACAAATATTTCAGCCATGAGTTTGTATGCTTGTATCCTGTCCGAGTCATCTCCTACTTATTAGCAATAACTCCTCGGTAACAACTCTGACTTTAGAAACGGGAAGTAGTCTGATTATGTGCATATTAAATGTCTAGCACCCTGTGCATGCTATATATAAATAATTCATAATGTTCCTAATAATATGACAATACTATTCACAATTTTCACAATTGTCATTTTCATCCTAGCCAAATAGGCAGCGAGAAGCCTCATCCATACTAAATGAAAAACACCTTAAAATATGTATATATATGAACAGAAGCCAAAAGAAGCCAAAGTGTCCTTCTTTCTAAGACATCTGAATCCTTGACCTATAAGCTGTAAACACATCAGTTTCATGTTCAGGATTACAGTACAAAATGACTACAACCAAAACTCTGCCTAAATATGAAGATTTAAGGTGTCCCCAAAAGTTATCCATTCAATTTATGGTAGAAAAATAGTGTGCCAGCTGAGGTAAATGTTTTAGTTCACTGATATTTATACTGTCAGTTTAGGCCGCCTTCCAGATCAGGAATGTAAAATAGTAATAACAAAGATTATTACTTCAGGTTAATTGCATAACTACAAGGGTGTACAGGTTGTTGAAATAATCCTGCTGTGAACACAGATCTGCTTGCCCACTATCACTATATTTTAATATGGTTTCTTGCGGTTTAAATTATGATTAATGAATTTCTAGGTGAATGAAATACAGTATTGTGATTAAATGCAATACATTAAAATGTCTCTGCTGGCATCTCTGTTCTAGAAGGAAATTAGGGTGATTCTTTAGTCTTTGCTTGTGCAAAGGATTCTAAAACATATTTTGGGAACAGCATATGTGATAAATTTTGAAAATAGGAAGGGATTGCTTCAAAATAAAACTTATCATTAAAAAGAATTAGTAGGGAAGAAACTCTGCCATCCTTTTAGAGGTTCTGAACTGTGACTTTTGGCACAGGTGCATTCAGTCTTTGGGGACTTGATAAAGAATTTTTCATTTGCTTTCTTTAAGTCAGACCTTGGTGTACTAAAGCAAACCCATGTTATAACGTTATAACCCACATTATATAACAGCAGTCCAATGAAATGCTTGAATACCATTTATCTCCTCTACTGTCATATACATAGTGTTGTATAGGGTTAATTTTCTCACAAGAGCAAGGAAGTTATGATCATTTCTAGCTTACTGAAAAAATACCTTGTGTTAAGAGGCTTATCATTAAGTCTAGCAACAAATCTGACTTAACTCAGCCACAATTAAATATGGAACTATTGACTATAAATAATACATAAAGAATTCAATTATTTTAAATACTTAATATTTTTATAAAGAAGAGAGTTTAATTTTGTATGAAGCCCTGTAGTTTTCTTTGCACTGCTTTAATGAAAATATTATTGTTCACCCTATTTTCTGATTAGAAATATGTAAAAAGAAACACACGCATACTGATTTTTTAAGTTGGTTTTTTTTTTCTGTCCGATGGTAAGAACATGAACGGCATTTTCCCTTTGACTTTTTGTTTTGTTTCTGTTTTACTCTGGTACACATAAGCCACTTAAAAACAAAAACCTAAACAACTGTTGCAGTCCAAGGATACAGACCAAAGACTGACAAAAAAAAATTATTCTGAAAGATCTATATTTCAAAGGATGATGTACTATATTGCAAGTATGGTTGATGCAGTATATTCTCCTTAAATACTGCATTCCAGTCCTAAAAGTCAAAAAGGTGCAACTCCTCTGCAAGATATTGATGAAAAACTCCACTAAATTGTTTGTGCCACCTTCAATTCCCTGAACAGTGGCCCTTTAATATTTTTTCTAATAGGAATCATAGACCCAGGCAGCAGCATACTAATGAGTCTAAGGCTACCAATTACATTTCGCTCTCCATTTCAGATTAAATGACTGTCTGTCTACGCACTCATGCATCCCACCCCCTCCCCACACCGCTGTGTCCTGGTTTTCAAAAATAGAAATAATAACAATAATAATGTACTGTATCTTTCCAGTTAGCTACAACTCTATATGCTTTGTTAGGTTAATGATAAAGAAAATGCCTGAATCTCAATGTTATGGTAGCTGCTTCATGAGGATAATCAACTTGCCATGCATCCCTGATGCTTTGCAAAGCAGAACAGAGAGATAGGCTTTAAGGAGTCAGAAATAGCAAAGTGCACAGAGAAAACAAAAATAACCCACAGATGAAAGAGTAGAAGAAAGTCAGTGGGTAAAAACAGTAGAACTGCTTGGAATTTTCCACTTCACTCTTTTCCTCTGGAGGCTTTTTTTACCATGATGTGCCCTTTCCACTATCTTCCTATAGAAGAAGGAGCCTTCCTGCTTTCTGGCAACACTTTTCTCCATATTCCTGGATCAGAAGGCCACTGGGATATCAGCTGACTATACTCTGTTCAGTCAGGTGCCAGGAAACCAGTAGTTTGGGGCACTCAGCCTCCAGCAACACATGGAAGGCTGTTCTCAATCTCTCTGTTTGCCTGCCAGATGCAGGTGGACACCCAGGCATGCAAAAACATTACACCTCCTTTGAGCTCACACCCTCTACATCAGGAAAAACAAGGAGGTTGAACCAGACCATGCGTCTCATGATCTGCCCTCTACCTCTGTATGTCTGGCCCCATTTCGGACACCAACAACGTACTTGGTACTTTACTGCTTGTGCTGAAAACCAGCCACATCAGCCTGGGACCTCTGAAATAACACAGGCTTGCTGTCAACAGAAAAGTGCTCCCCATCTCAAGGCTTAGCCTCTTGGGTTTCACAGCAAATTGGGAAGTGAGAGAAGGAGAGGGAGGCTACAATGACAGGCTACTTTTATTAGAGACAGCGACTGGGTTTATATGGAATAGATGTAGGGAAAGTTTGACAAAGACATGTTTATAGTATTTCATAATTTAAAATTCACACGCATCCAGGAATATCATGGACAGGGTTAAGGCAGGACTGCAAATAGACAGGTTTCACAAGATCAGAGGCAGACTAAAGCCTCTCAGTATGTTTGTCTTCACACGCACACATGCCCCATTGCCTTCACATACATTCAGTCCCTGATCTGCAGGAAGTGGAAAGCAGGCCTTCAAGGGATATTTCTCACAGCTTTTCCCCATAGGCAGTAGCCTAGTTCATTCCTTCCATACTGGGAGGATGTTCTGTGCTAGGGGGATAAGTACTTAGTCCAATGGAATCGCAGCAGCCTTCCTGCTCTGGAATTTTAGATGAAACAGAACAGTTTGGGGAGATTTGGTGCACCCATCTTCATAGCAGAGAGGGTCACTATCGCCCTCTGAAACCTCCCAACACTCACTTAATACGTGGTAGGAGGAAAAAAAAATTTTAGGTTGATATCTTCACTTGACCATGGGTAGTTGAGGTCTGTGTTGACATTTTGCTGAAAAAGATCCTGTGCAGCTAGGGACCAGAGAAACACACTGAGCAAAGAAATATCCCTATTGTTTGGTGAGATGCTTATCTATTGCTGTGCACAGAAGGACAGAGCTTGGGCTATCATGAAAATTTTTCCTTGCCTCTATGTGACATAGCCTTGCATTGCCCTTATCTCAGCTGCGAGCCCCTGTTCATTGTTAATTAATTAATTTCTCCTGAGCATAACATGCATTTCCCTTTCTTACTTTTTCCTGTCTCGCCACAGGTGGACTCCTGTGCTGTGCCAAAGTCTTTTGTTCTGTTTCCAAAGCAAGAAGAAGACACCTCTCTCCAGTCTAACAGCTCATGCGTGAAGAGAAAAATGGGATACTGACAACAGGTTGGCATGATGCTTGAAGAGTGGATGCAGCAGCCCTCAATTTGGCTAAAATTAATGAAGAAGAGTGGCTGACCTATACTTTAAAGCCATTCCTGGATTGCTTAGTGATGATGAGGGAAGGTAATAAACTTGCTGCCTAAACCATCTTTTTCTTACCTTGTCCTGAGCCTCTGAAACATTGAAAGATTGGATGGGAAGGATGATTCTCTTTGCCAGTTCTTTTCCAAGGCTGCTAATATGTTCCCAAACTTCTTGCTGACTACTGTACAAATGTGCTGGCTGGTCAGAAAGGGCCAGGTATCCAATTTCATCCCCATTTAATTCTCATATGGCCAGTTCATTTAGAGGATTCTTGGACCATCTTCTAGAATAGATTTGCACAAAGACTTTGATTGCCTTCTCTGCACAGATTCCATAATGAGAGAAGAATTCACCCAACTGACGCACAGGAGGGTGCATGATTACCCTGCTGGAAGCAGTGGCAAAACTCCACATGTGGGAGACATAGGTAAGTTTTAGAGAAATCACTGTTAGGTTACAAGTCACTAAATGACTCCCACTGGTTTTGAATCAAGCACAAAGACTGCAAGAGAACTAACAGAGTTAACCTACTCTGCAGTTGTTAATTTTGCCTGGTAGGTAAAACTGAAAAAAAAATCCCACTGCAAAACATAAAAATCACAGGTATTTATACACCCCTTTGGAGTTCAACCATATAAACTTCCAAACTGGTACAACTACAGGAGCAGAAAGACCTCACAGGGGAGGGAAAGGTGTGGAGGCTTGGTGGTTTGAATTCAGAGTTTTCTAGGGCAGATCCACGGTTGCTGGATGAATACTGTTCCATTGGAGAACACTGCCTTTGACTCCATTCATCATGTTCATCTTCCCCTGCCTCCGGGGTGCCAAATGTCATATCATGCAGTTTGATACTTATAGAGAGGCAGGATCATGGGACCTTCAAAAGAATAAGCAAAAGAAAAAAAGGATTATTGTTTCTGAAAGTGATAATTGGAAGTCAACTGCCCACCTAACAGCCCTTATTTGGAGATGATTGAACACCTTTGTTGGAAAGAGAATCCTCAGGGGCAACTTAACTTGGATTACAGGCGTAAAGAGACATCACAGCCAGTTGCAGTTTGTCTTTTGACTTCAGTGGGACTAGCATTTCACCCAGCAAGCCTGTTTAATTGACATTTACCCTACTCAGATACTTTTTGCCTTTCATTCCATTCAAATCTACTGCTGTGAATTTCCAGTCAGGAGTACGGCACCAGATGAAGCCTTCAGCATGGTTAACTCTGAAGAAACAATTTTATTCTCAGGTAAAGTCTTGCACAACTGCATCAACAACCTATTTGGAAGAAGGGTCATTTGCTAGGAAAGGTTGGTAGGCAATCAGAAAGTCTGACTGATACGGAAAGGTACAAAACCTAAATATGACTAGGTTTGCCGAGTACCAAGTATGAGTGTGAGGATACTTGCACCACCCAGAAGTTCCAGAAACCCCTGAACCCCAAGAATGGAAAGGAGTTGATTAAAGCAGTGTCATAGGTAAGAGCAGGAACAGTAGCAGGATCATATTTTCAGAAATTACACGTTCACAGCTAAATATAAAGCCAAGCTTTGATAATATATAGGAGAACAGCTTTTCACAGTAAGCCATTAAGCCCTGTCTACTGAGACCTTAAACCTACGCTCAGAAAGTACCTTAAAAGAAAGGGACAAAGCTACCACAGCTTCCAGCATGGAAAAGATGACCCAATATATCTTTTTTTGTCCATAATTTCTATAATTTCATGAGCTTTCATATTTGGAAGATAAAATTTCTGTTCATTGAATGCTGCTGCTGTCTTTTGCCTTGTGAAAGTAGAAACATCTCCCCAAAAAGTTTCAGCTGCCCTTTATTGCAGTCTTCCGTCACTGTCACATCTTCCTCTTCAGGCAATCTGCACCACAAAAAAAATAATTGTTGAGGAACTAAGATTAATAACAGTTTTATTGAAAGGGGTGAAAATGCAGTAGGATGCATGATTTTTAGCCTCTAGCTGTTAATGTGGCATCTTACACACACTGGCATTCTCTGCCTTTGGAAAACAGGAATGCTGTTTCTGATCCTGGAAACGGAGCATGTTAGCAATACTGTTCTGAGAAGACAAGTGGTTGTTGACCAGTTGCTATTAATAAACAAAGAAACCCTGACTCAGAATATAGCAGTGCTTTCTGAGAAGGACATTTTTTCCAGTTTATCTAAGTTACCATTTTTTTTCCTGGTTTATCTAACTTGCCTTTTTTTTTTCTTTTGCCCCAGCACTCCTGAAATGGACTGTGTCATTTAAAAAATGAATTAAGGTTGAAATGAAGCAGAACAGTAAAAGAAACAGTGGGAATGGAAAGGAATTTTTAATCAAAACAGGAATGACTGAAGTTAGATATATTATTGTGGAAGAAAACTGCATTAACTGTAGGAACTGACTAGCTCTTACTATGAACTCAGAGAAAAATCAGAATTTGAACAGGACTCAGTAGGGCCAGAAAGGTGACACAAAGGAAAGCTGGGCAACCAACCGTGAATAAATTCCCTGAATATTTTCTTCTGCCCTCTCTTACCCCCTTAGTGACAACAAATCTTCGTCTTACCTATTTACTCATCCTTGGGTATTGCGTGCTAAGTAGTCCAAATTTCGTGGAGTGAAATTCGTTCCACTGGGAAATAATTGCTCAGCTGGGGGTGAGGAAGGGGAATGTTTTATTACACATCTTGGAAAACGAGATGTGTTTGGGTCATTAAGCCATTCTTTTCTGTCTGGATAAAATCAGATCAGAGGGCATTGGAAACATGACAGCAACAGTAGCAAAGATAGATGGACATATACAGAGATAAGATGGATAGACAGATATGACAGATGCTGATAACAGGGTGTTAATATATGAGGTAGAAGACATTGCAAAAACCACAATCTTTCTCTGGCCAGATGTGGAAACTGTTTTATGGAATTTTACCTCTGCTGTTAAGAATTCTGTAAAAACATTAAAGTGATCTGATGTATATGATTTATAATAACTATAAAGAAGCTACCAGCCTGTTAATGGAAAAATGGAAAGGCTCTGAGGAGCAGAAAATCATGGGACAACAGAAATAATTTGAAAAATAGTATCCTCAACTAGTATAGACACTTTCTCACAGGTATCTCCAGAGAAGAAACTTCTTGCTGAAATACATAGCAATCTTGTATCTAGTCCCTGTAACGGATTACATCATCTGCTATATTTAGAATACCTCCAGAGTAACCATGGAAACTGCTTTTGCTTAAGCTCACATTATTCCATTCAACATTAGTTGACATTAGAGTAATACTTGTAGAAGCTCACAAAACAATTAATGTATCACTGTTATTATATGCCTATATATATAGCAACGTGTTTTTTCTTAAGTATGCATTATGCATACCCAGAGGTGTCAGATTTCTGACAAAGACTATAAAGAGCCAGATTCATGGCAATGGAGTGCACAAACTAGACTCCAGGAGAATTTGTAGTACATCTCGGTACTTTGCTTTAGGCCAGTTGCCTGTGGAAAGGGTTGATGCTGTCACACTGCATGCACATGTGTCTGTCTTCAGCATGCAACCACTGAAACCAGTTTCAACCACATTAAACAAAGACAAAAATAAAAAAAAGGGAGGTTTTTAATCTCCCACGAGGTTTGCAAAGATAAGCAGCTACACAGAAGAAAGCCTTACCAGTGATGCCACTGAAAGGCTAATAAGGGCAATACTTAATAGACCCAGAAAAATCTACAAAAAAGAGTCTCAGTGATTTTTGCAAGTTGAGGAACTATTTATAATATTGATGATCATATTAGAAAACAAATAAAACTATACCTATGCACTGCATTGCAGAATAAAAAAAATACTATGTGTCTCTTTGAAAATGACACTTTGAAGAAATAATCAAGAAATCCCAAACAAGTATCACAACTTCAAACAAATACCAGAAATCCCAGAGAACAGATTTTAAAATAACCCAAGAAACTTTGAAACAGAAGCCCCAGACTCAGACTTCCGAACTGGTCTCAAGGAGACATAGTCAAATAGTTTAAATTTATGCAAGTGATTATCCTACAAGGAAGTGTAAAGTTAGTACTAGGAGACAAAGTACTACAAGGTAAGTACAAATGCCCAGTTTTCACAGCACAGGAATGTCACTATGAGGTTCCAGATCTGTGCATCCTCAGTGTATTTAGAACTGAGCTATAAATGGGAATGAGGCAACCACATTTGCAGACTGCAGTTGACTGTAAATAATTTCAGAAGGATCTACTATTGTTATGTGTCTGAGTGACAAAATGGAAAATGACATACTATGGTAATAAATATGAAGCAGCGTACACGTGTGGAAAATAATCCAAACTATACATGTACAAGGATGAGCTCTAAATTAGCAATTGTTACTCAGAAAGAAATACTGGATTTGTAGGCACCTCAGCACAATGATGAGCAAAAAAGGCAAATCAGATATTCAGAGTTATCGGAAAAGTTACTGGAGCAACACAGAAAAGACCTTGTGTCACTTACACACATTTTTATGACTGCATGTGATTTTAGTCACCTCAGAAGTGATGTGAGAGAACTGGCTAACACAAGGAGGAAGAAGAAAACAGAGGGCCAGGCTATGGCATCCTTTCAAGAAGAGAAGAATATATAATAATTCCTCAGCCTGGAAGGGAGTCAGCTGAAGGGTGGTAAGATTAAAGCCTACAGATACATGAGTTGTATGGAGAAGATGAAGGGGGAGTGACCTCTTTTGTGCTGGGGAGAGGATGAAATAGGAAGACTGGAAATGGCCTTGACCTCAGCTTCTACTTCAGTTGAGATTCCTGCCAACTGCGCATCTTTTACATCTGTCCCAAATCCTGTATCCTGTCTCTGAGTGGTGCTAGCCAAGAATGCACTGTCCTATAAAGAGACTGCAGGAAAGCAAAGGAATCGTTACAGAAACAAGGAAGAGAATTTTCTAGCAACTACATATCTAAATGAGCATAACATTTACCAAAGCCATTGGTTTTAATCAATTAGAGTTTCTTGGGTGGATTTCTTTCTCTAGCAATATCCTAATTCTGCAGTAGCATTGTGGCAAGACAAGCTGAGTATTTTGGCTGAATGGCACAGCACGAGCTTTGAAAAGACTATGATTTTTCAGCACTTTCCTCAATTTTCTCAATAACAGCAGACAAAACTTGCTGTTGGCTAAAGCTGCAACTACCAAATTCAGTCATGGGACCTGTAGAACAAAAGAATCTGACATGTTCAGTCTGGGGAAGTGAAGCAGCTTCATACAAGCTCTAATCAAGTACCACAGTCTGAAGGCAGCAGGCCTTCTACTGCCCTCCCTTCTCTCCCAGGAAGACAGACAGCCTTCCCAGCCCTGCTCCAGGTCTGTCCTGGCACCTGCCTTTGTGCAGCAAGGTTGTAAAACAGACTGCTGAAATGATCTGAATTAAAAATTACCCAGCAGAAAAGTCTATGCAAAATAATGCTCTGCTGCAAATGATGGCCAGCAGCTTTCCAGCTGCTGGGTGGGTTTAGTCCACATGATTTCTGTGGGAAAGCAGTCAAATGGATTTTCAGTGCAGTGGCTGAGCAAAGGAGGATAAAATAAAATAAAATAAAATAAAATAAAATAAAATAAAATAAAATAAAATAAAATAAAATAAAATAAAATAAAATAAAATAAAATAAAATAAAATAAAATAAAATAAAATAAAATAAAATATAAAATAAAATAAAACAAAGTAATATTGACAGTCATTTCCTCCAGCAACAGAATGTCCCCAAAATGGCCAGAAAGAGATGTCTAAAAGTCAGTCCTGCCGTGTTGAGTGTTGGGGTTCCTAACATAGCATGGATCAGGGAATGAATTCTTTCTGCAGTGAGGAACTCTGCATCCCCAGATGGTGGCAGAGCACCAGCTACAATCTGCAAAATCTTCTGTATTGAACACATGAAAGCCATGAGTACTTCCCATTGAACAAAAATTGTCACTCATGTGTAGTAGATTGATTTTTAAGGAAAATGACTCTTTCAACTTCTATGTTTTTAAAAAACTTTTTTCAAATTACCAATCCCTATTCAATCTTAAGAGTCTCAAAGATGTTAGCTTGAAAAGCATAACCTTCCAAAATATTTTGCAAATGTTTCATGGTATATCTACTGGTACCAGTGGAATTCTTTAACAGAAAAATCAGATTGCTACCAACATCCAGAAACTAATTAGGAGGGAAAAGTACATTTCAAATTGCAAATATTCCTTTTTATATTCCCAGTGCATTACAAATGGAATGAAAACTTGATTTTCAACCCCCACCCCCTTCTGCAATGTTAAAAATGTGACTGGAAAATACTATATCACCAACCTGAAACCTTGCTTTACAAATACAAGTTGTAGCCTAAGGCAATAGTTTCAAACACTTAAGTGGAGCACCCTGAAAATGGGGGCTGGAATGCCCTCTTTGAGTGGGGAGGCACCCTGAACTAATGCATTGTTTGCATGTTGATGTTTTGTAGCATCTTATTCCATCTAATGGGGCAGAGATTATTTCAGATCTACATTAATTTGCTAAGCGAAGTCATTAGACTCCTTCAAGTCATTTGCATCTCACTTAAATCCTTCAGTGTAACATAGACAGTTCCATAGTCCCACATAATATGAACCAGCTGAATGGATTCCAATTTATCAAGAAACAATAAATTGCAAAATATCAAGCTGAAATGGCAGTAACAAATCCAGTGATCATTGTCCCATACATTTTAGATTGTTATTTAAGACCTCCTGGGAGATCAATGCTGTATAACCCATTTCTCAAGATTCCAGTCTGCTATATGAACTCTTTGCAAATGTTTTCACTAATATATTATGACTTGTTTACGATACTGAAGAATAAGTGATGAGATCAGCATGGTCACAGTGGAATGGGAAATTGTGTGGAAATCATCAGGAAAAGGTATAATTTTTTTTCCTGTCTCTGTATGCATAAACTGAAGGATTATAATTAGCCTATTCCACAGGCCTCCCATTTACATCCCTCGCACATTGTGTTTGCACCTCGACGTACCCTCTTTGTGAAAAATACGATGTCTGTGATACTTACTGATTCCTTAACAATAATCGTAGAACTCAGACCCAAGATTTAACTTTAAATTTCGAAGTTCAGAGAAGATCTGTCAGCAGAACTTTAAATCTGTGGATTTCTCCACAGATTATGTGGCTGCCAGGTAAGCAATACCCTGCTCAATGGCAGCCAATGTAACAGCTGATTTTGACCTCTACTGCATCCTTGCCTGTTCCTGCTGATGCCTGCGACTTTCAAGGACCAGGAGAATGAATCCCTCCAGGAAAGATTTCCTGCTCATCTGCTGCAGAGGAGATGACTCAAACAGGTTACTCTGGGGAAGTAACATACCAAGTACCAGCTGGGCAGGAGATTTGTGATTACACCTCCTCTACTTTCCCACTTGCTCATCTAGCACTCCCAGGGAATAAGCCAAGCCTCACCAGGAAGGCACTGGAAAGAGCAAGCAAAAGATAAAGTCAATTGTTTTCCCTCCTTTCAGTGGTAGCAGCTTCTGATAATGAGGCTTGGAAAGCAGTTGTGGCTAAAAATGTCAGGGAGGGCAGCCATGGGACCACCACTGGCAAAATTTCATACCCTTTCTTTCTGATACATCCTGAAGCCAGGCTCCCTCGCCTTGTGTCTCATTCCTATGTGTTCATATCCCTGTGCAATCCGCAATGTTGCCGGCACCTCAGGAGCACTTCTTTAACTCTGACAGCAAAGGGAATCATGTCCCTGGGGAAGCTGCTGTATGCAAGCTGTTTTCAACATTATATCATGGATTTCCCGAAAGGCTTATGCTATCAGTACAATTACTCCCATTTTATGGAGGACATAACTGCAGCTGAGAGCTTACCAGTTTTCTCAGAGATTTCTCATGTGAATTATATTTTTAGCTCAGGAATACATTTAAGTTTATACTTAAGTCCCTTCACACTGCTCTCTAGGACTATACTATTAAAGACTTATTTTAAAGCCCACTTTAAATCCAGTTGATTAAAGTCCATGTCTATATAGCTTTTTGAGTAAGAAAACTTCACCAGATTGGAGTCTCGTGTATAAAACAAATGACTAAAAATAAAATGCTGTTCACTGTAGGCACCCAACAGAGCAAAGAAATATATCAAGAGCTTTTATGCTAGATGTCAGGCATGATCAGATTAATTTTGGGTCTGTCCTCCGAGCAGAGAAAGTACCAGCAGTCTGAAACTGTGACACATAAAATAAGAGAAATAAACACAACCGTTTCATGTGATAATGAGAATGCAATGTATTTTCTGTTGCCTTCCTTTCCTACCCCTATTTGTTTTCCACAAAGCATTAAAGAATAATAAAACCATTTGTCTAATAATGGAAAGTTTCATTTCCCATTGTTTGCAATTCCTTAGCATATCCTGCCTAATTCCTACAAGGCAGTGAGTCTTGCAATCAATATGGTCCTATAACTGTCCTTCTGCGACAAGGTGCTTTAATAGATTATTCTGTACCACCATTTCCCATGCAACTTAGCTGCTCCCTTTTTCTTCCCTCCCTGCCGAATGATTTTCAGGATGCAGCCAGAATGAGTTATTTGTAAAGCCATCACTCCATTTCATCCACACTGATATACAGATCTCTCACAGCAAAATATTGTACAGTGCATTGAAATAAAAGCAGTAATGAGAGGAGTTAAATTGTGGGATGTCTTGCAGTTGTTAAAAAGAAACTATTAATTCCTTTCTGTTTTCTCTCACAAGACAGTATCTACCTTAGCAGTATTATAATTCAAATAAATACTGACTTACAGGAGTTAGTTTCAAGTTCTGATTCTTAATCTAGTTATCTGTGTCACAGTTTTATAATGCCATACTAAAGGGCAGTGTTGCTTTGACCTAGTGGAGAGAGACTAGTGTTTTGAACCTTTGCCCAGCATTAAGATTGTCTTGCTCACAGCACTTCATCATAGACATACGCACACCCAGATGTGCACACACACATTGCCTAACTCAAACTGCAACAGAAATGCCCTGTCTTCAGATAAAGCATGACCTGCAGAGGGTGAAAGCTTGCAACTATTTAATGGCATGCAGTCATGCACATTAATTTGAAGAAGTTGTGGGCTTGGCTACAGAGGGAGCTGCAAGGAGCAAACCAGTCACAAACCGAGATGTGGTGAAGCCATTAGGATTAATAGTGAGAGGCTTAAAGACAAGGCTGCCTGCTGTGCACAAAGGTGAGGAGACCCTCGGCTTCATGGCCCAACTAAATCAGAGCATTTCCAGCAGCAGAGTCTCTGCTGCCATCTGGACTCAGTAGTGATGCATCCTGGACCTCCCAAAGGCCCAGCACCATTTTCTGCAGCTTGGGGTCATTTTTTCTGTATGCTTATGCAGAAAAGACCAACAGCACTCACTGTACCTGAGCCAGCTCTCGCTGGGCTGTCTTAAGGAAAAAGAAATAGCCTATATGAACTCTATGTTTTTCCTCTTCTGCCTTGTTGAGAGGAAAGTATGTGGTATTGATATAGGCTTCCCATCTAAGCAATGATTTACTTTCTCCTTGCTTAGCATATTGATTTAGACAGGATCAAAGTACAAGCTGACATGGCTGAAAACTAATCAACTTATAATTTGATACAGGATACCATGCCAGTATTGTACATCATTAATAAATATGACAAGAATCAGACAACTCTGCTTGCTGATCATTCATATTACATAGGAAATTGACTAAGAATATAATTTAAAAAAAATTTGTATTTGCTCAGAATCTGGAGTACTTTTCCCTGTTTTTCTTTTCAGAAGTTGTCCAAATCTTTAAAAACATAGCAGAAAAGTTGCTTTGATTTTTTTAAATGTCAGCTATCCCTAAGTGGCCTTTTTCTAGATTCTGAAAAGTATTGATAGGCTTTCTCATTTGCAACTCTCAGAAAGTTTTGCAAATAATCTTTTTTGTCTGATTTCAAGTCAATAAATATGAGACTATATGCAGAGGAAATGGGATGAAAAGCGAATCGACTGAAAAGTCATCAAGTAAATAGCTTCTTTTAAAACATCTACTGAATTAGAAGAAAATTTTTGTTCATCTCCACATCCCTTCAACAATAAAAATATTGGGCAGTCTGAAGAGCTTATCTCTCACCTCCAACTCTAGGTATGAGTGGCTTAGAAATATATTAGCTCTGGGCAAAAGGCCATCCTAACAAACCTCTGAGTTTTCTGGTGAAAACAGCCAGTAAATTAAAACCTATGGAAAACAGAAGATGTTGTCAAAGCACAACCCAAGGGGGTAACCAGGATGCTGGGTCTCTGAGGCTGTTGTTTGGTGCCACCAGCCTTCTACCTTTGTGGTGCCATCCCACCGTGGTGGTAACTCATGGGCTGATGTCCAGAGGAATCTCCTGCTTTTTGTTAAGCCTCTTGCCCCTCTGCCATGCTGCTGAGTCCTGTGCCAGACTGGGCAATTCCTGTGCACAACTGTTTTTCCTTTGACTGCCAGCCAGGCCTGTGCTGCTTCCTGCAGTACCTGGAGCTTTGTAGTGCATCTCTCCTGGCTGACTTGGTGTGATCAAAGGCAGCTGCTGTCTGACGTGCTTGGCAGTTTCACTGCAGACGTGGGGATGTATTTCATACTTCAAGTGAAATTTGGGGATTTCGATGACCGTGTCTTTGTCATTAAATTAACAAATATCAGCAAGAGGAAAACAACTCAGAGAAATGATAGGGGTTTTAAAAGCTAATACCATATATAATATTTTTTCTTTTTAAAGGTTTTGGCTTAGTCAGATCAATTAGCAAAAGGAATAGGCTGAATTAATCTCTAAGTGCAAGCATCATGGAAAGGACTGCATGCTTGATAATTTCAGGCCATGACCAATAATAATTGAGAATAATGCTTGTCTCATAATAATAAGCATAATAATACTAAAGGATAACAATGCCATTTTAGCTGAAAAAAGTGGAAGGAAAAAAAGTTTGGTCTGCTTTGATATTAAGGATGCAGTCTTTGACTTTGTTAAGATAAAGTTGAAGATGGAATGAATTATTCATATAAATGTTGCCGTAGTAACAAGCCAGCAAATAAAATAATGAAAGCAGTTTCTTGGTTTTAAGGGGGAAACTACAAATATCAGCCTCTGAAATTTCAACCCTTTGTACACTCTGAGGCTACTCTTACTCATGTTTACACCTGCAACGTCAGTTCTGCATGATCCTGAATCCCCACCATACAATTATTTTTAGCATTCAGAGGAGTGCAGGAGCATTGCCTCAGTGAGCCCCATGCTGCATGAGATGGGTATTTCAGCGTCACCCAGAACTTAGTTCTGCAATGAGTGGAGAAGTTTTCTGGGTTTTTTTTCTTTTCTTTTTCTAAAAATCTAGATAGCGTCATTCAAAATCCTTTCTTGAAAGGAAATTAGGCCAAAAAGCGAAGTCCACCAGATCAGGAAATGTCGGCCTAAAAATGATAGTGAGAAGATTTTCAAATAACCCATTTTCGTGGAAATGGATGCAGATACAGAACCTTCTATGTCCAAGGTATTTAAATCAATTAGGGAAAACCAACAAAAGGAATAGAGTAGGGTTTTTGTATTGGCTGGTGCAAATCAGAGTCCTGTGCTTAAAACATGAACTCCCACTTGGTGCCTGAGGAAAATTCAGCACCTAAAACTGTCCTAGCTGTCATGGTGAGACAGGGCTGCCTCACTAAAGGCAGCAGACAAGAAGGGAGCAATCCAAGCCTACCAGCATGGGGGACAACAAGATGTCAAAAGGGTGATCCCTGTGACAAGGGTCCCTGTCCCAGGCACCCAGACAGGGAACACTCTGGGTGAGGTAGCAGGCAATGCCTGACTTTGTCTGCTGGTGAGGGACACACATCACTGGGGGATAAATCACTGACTTGCCAGATCAACTGTGGCACTCAGGACACTCACCTGGGAATGGGGAATCCAATACTTCAGGGAGCACAGGCATAAATCAGAGCATTGGTAAGCTCCCTGGTGGTCTCAGATGTTCCTGATGGCTTTCAGAGCCCTCTCTGACCCCCTTTGTGAGGGAATGAATGTGCACACAACTGCTCCTCACAGCTGTGGGTGCCTACATACATAAATAAACATTTTCTGTTCTATATTCATTGTTTAAAATGAAGTACATCTGGAGAGGATCAATACAGGTGGCAAGCAGCTTGCCACAGGGAACACTCTCCAGTCAGGAGGGGCAACCCATAGGGCGAGACTTGTTCTCCTTCAAGCTGTTGTTTTAATCATAGGTGTTTTGGCTTATTTTGCAAGTCCATTTCTATTCAGATTTTTCTCATGTCATTAAAAATCAACTCAGCATCAGTATTTGGTTCTGCAAATAAACCCGAGGCAAGGCTAGGAGCAATACCAGTTTATACCGTCGGAGAACCTGGCGTATATTCTTTCATATTCTCTCCTCTTTTTTTTACCCCCTTCTAACTTTTTTTTTCTGGAAGTATTTCTTTATTTTCAGCAACTGTATGTAATTTCAGAGAAGATAGAGTGCAATGTCATATCTTTGTAGCACATTGCCTAATGTCCCAGGTGTAATCAATTGAGACAATCTCTAGCAGTGGAAAGTTTAAATAAGGGTCAGATTCATGTCAGGAAATATTTAAATACTTCTGCTTTCTAAAACGTTTTTAAAAAGATGTGTAGTTTGGCCAAAAAGCTTGTTATGGATAGATGCTTTCAAACAGTGTCAGAATATCCTCTGTGTCTGGTGTTTTTCTCTTCATTATCATGTAAGCTGGGCTTTATAGACTACCCTGCATCAGATCATTTCAAAGTAACATCTGTTGGTTTCAAGGTTAAGCTTGCTGTTACAATAAAGTATTGCTAAAATGTTAGCTCTCTGTAGAAATACCTTGGCCGAGGTCCACTTTATGCACAAATTATTGTCTCATAATACTGCATTGAAACTAGAAGAACATATAACCTAATTACAAGGACGTTTGTTTGTAGCAATCACTTTTGTTTACAATAGCTTCAGCTTGAGAGCACTGGAAGACCCTGGCTTTACACTATCTTTGAGGATGTGTTCATGAAACACATGAAACATGTTCATCCTTCTCCAGTCATTCACACTTCCCCAGCCAAAACGCCAGTAGATCCCTCCACTGGAGTGACTGCAAATGCAAAGGATAGGCAGGGCTGGATGCAGTGGGGCCATAGCCGTTGCTTGTAGGGGATCCCCATCACAGTGCCACCCTAAAAATGGTGTTGATGGATTATCATGGATCCATTCCAGGGACAAAACCTCAGTTGGGGCATGACTGACTCAGAGGGCAAGTAAAGAAAAGTAGTTTTGTTGCATTTATGGTGGTTATTTTCTTTTTGCTAAATTTAATAAACTAGAGATTGGTCAGACTCCTGGCAATTTTTCTTGTTACCAATGTACCTGGCTTTTTACACATAAAACTGCCATTTTTTGCACCTAAGCTGTTTATTAGGTCAGCTTGCGTGGGTAGTGATGCTTGTGAATTAGGCGGCTAAATAGGCTTTTTCACTTCTACATGTGGGTTTTGGTCGATAGACTGAACCCCAACCTCTGAGTGGGGCAGATTAATGTTTGTACCAAACAGCTCCAGCAGGATCACAGGTCTCAAAAATGCTCCTTAGTAAACAGAAGTTTCATTAGAGGTTAGAAATATAAATTGGTGAAGTGACAGATTCTATGATATGATGGAAGCTCAATTATAAGTGGATAACATAATATAACAAGTACAGATGAAATCCTATTAAGGTCTGAAAATCCAATATCTCATCTTCCTGACTTTTAATTGATCTTTACACATATTGTCATTGCAGTCAAATATTTGAAATGATTTCTGTACACATAAACAAATGTAAGCACATTAACTCTGTTAATAATTTTAACAAGTAATTTGTATTTCCCATTAGAGTATCTTACAATTTGCTTTACTATAATTAAAGATATCATCAGTGATAAGCTTTAATGTGTTATTTAAACTCTGCTTGTTTATAAGATTTGCTTTTATCATTAACTGCAGGTTGATAAGATCCACATCTTAATGAAGATACTCTCATTAAGAAATTAGATTTTATGTCTAAAGCAAATAGGATGTTCAGGTAGAGAAGGACTGCTTATTTTTTTATAAGTCCTAAAGATAGACTTTTCTTCCTGAGGCAGATCTGTGGTAAGTCAAGCAAGTTCATTACACCATGGCTTTTAGTCTGTTTTAGCAGAGAAGCAACACCTCTGGCAAACAGTACATCCTTCACTTGACATAAAATTACACGTGTCTGTGGTGTCAGAGTACTGATGGGCAAAAGAAATTCTGCACATGAAGAAAGTTATTGCCATTTGCTCTGGAGTGAGGTCAGACCACTTTGCTTTGGAGTGGGATGAAAAGCCCTAAAGAATGGAGGTGTTTTTGCCTGTATTTCCCAAAGCCTAGACAGCAGAGGCTTTCAGAGACCAAGCTAGAGAAAAAAAATGGGATACATGTGATACGGGACACTGATTAAATCCTTTGTAAATATTTTGCTTCTTATGCACTTCTAAATCAGGTACAAAGCACCCCTCCTTTATTCTTGACTAATGCAATGGGAATAAACAGACTATTTGCCTCTGCCCCTGCTCTGTCTTGTGTAATCATTATGTCTCTCTTAACAGCGGCGCTCTGAAACTGCTGTTCAGAGACGATTACTTTTATGTTATTTGCCAAGAAGAGAAAGAGAAGTAATATGTATGTTTCCAGCTTGAGGTTTGAACTATTTGCTTGTGGTAAAAATGTGACTTTTGGGAGTCTTTCTTTAGATATACCCAACACTGCCACTTTGTAAACAAAAACAACTTTTGTCACCAGCTATGACTAATCCATTGCTTTAGTTCAGTAAGTAGAATATATGTTCTATTCATAATCAAACAGCTGAAATCATCCTGCAGGGCTGAAAAACAGACAGGTGGTTTAGCTTTTTTTTTGTTCCTAAGGTTATAAGACTTTTAGATAGAGGTAAATAAATGTCCTCGTGAATAAATTGGCAGAGAAGGTGGAGGTGAAAGTAATTTTCCTTAGTTTATTTTTCACTTGTGGTTTGTTTAGAGGCCTTTTTTTTGGCCTGAGTTTTATTTTAAGGAATGAAGCACTTATTCCCTCAGAACCTGCTGCTTTACAGTTCTTATTTTGTATAGAGGGGAGATGATTTGGACCTTAATTAATGTTAGAATAACTTCTTCCCATGGAATGATATTAAATATTTTGCTAGCAAGAACTAGCATTTAGTAAAAACTTTGTCTTGTTATTATTTTCATGGAACTATCAAGATTCCTCAAGGAGATGAAAAGAGACTACAAAGACATAACTGGCAAGTAACAGACTGATGCTCTTCCATTCCACACAGAAGTCAGAACAGCAAAATCATCTATATCCTCCTTCTCCAAGATCTCAACTATCCTTCCTCTGTAACTTACATTTCTGAATTATCAAGAGCAGAGTGGATTCAACCATAATGTTAACTGAGAACTGTTTAACTATTTATGCTACTATAATTTTGTATTGATTTTATGTAAACTTTTAACCAAACACAGATTGCATTGCTTAAAGAAGACTTTTGGGAGTTCCTAATAAATTGCCTTTCCAATCCTTAATGGAGCATTAGTAATTATTGGATACAATGTGATTTAAAGTCATTTAGAAACCACATAACAGTAGCTTGATACAGTACGTTTCCGTTTCACTAACAAGTTGTGTTAGATGCAGTTTTTATCTGACACTAATACTAGGAAAAACACTGGCAAAAATTTCTCATGATTGTAAAATTCTGTGTAATCTTCATGATATCTCATATGCTAGATAGTATTTTCATCACTAAAAATTACTATGGTGATTTACACATTTCTGCAGGAAAAACAAAGAGCAGAAGTAGCACAACAGAAGGCTTTGGGATTAACTTGCACCTAAATTCAACAAAATCTTAGCCAAGGGAAAATAACCAGGTCCAGAACAGGTAAGAAAATGAGTGAATAAAAACACACTCCTGCTTGCATCAGTCAAATTATAATAGTTTGCCCACAGAAAGATGAAAACAGAGAGAGAACTGATTATTCTTATGATAGAATTTCTGCTGATGACCAGATCTTTAGACTTTCCCTTCATTTGTTGGTTAACAGCCAAGAAACCCAAAGAACACACACCACTGGCTAACAAGGACCTTTGGTGACCAGAAGTTGCTGTGATGCAGCAATTGGACAAAATTCATTGTAGTGGGGCATATGAATAGCCTGATTCTGTGTCTTATCCACTTTCCAGACCTGATACCACGTCTGATACTTGCTTTAGATTAAAAATGCTTCAGAATTTTTTTCCACAGTCCTCCTGTTGGTCATCTGGCACAGCTCGTTTAAGTGGGCTGACTCTGCAGTGAATTGAGGATGTGCTGAGAAGAGAATTCACTTCTCTGTATTGCTATTGCATTTTCTTTTGCTGCCGACAATCCCTGTAGCTCCAGCAGTTGGTACCTAAGGCTAGGACTTTTTATTAGGCACCCTATAGCCATGGCCAAAGGCCCCACCACATTAGAACTGCACACAGGCCGAAGAGAAAAATTCCTACCCCTTGTCCTCAGCATGCTAAGGATGCTACCTCTGTCAGTTCATGCCTCTGTCCCTATCACAGCTCACTACATCCACAGCCTGCTCACAATGCTCACTGTTCCTGTTCTTTCCTGCTCCTTTCTCCACTGCTCATCCCCACATGGCCCTGAAGCCCTCACCTATGTCCCACCCAGATGCCGATCCCCCGTGTCTCTGCCTCCCACTCCTGCCTTTTGTGCATCCAGTTCCCACCTATATATATTTCTCCATTCAGTATCTGAATCACCTCTTCCGTCTCTTTTTCCCATTAGCTGCTTCCACTTTGGCTGTTACTGCCACTCAATTCTCTTTCATATTTCCACTCTATCCACAGCAAACACTGCCCAGGTCTGCAATAAATTTCAGCTAACCCATTTCTTGTTCTTTCCATCAATCTACCCTGATGCCTTTTATCAGTTTTGTCCCTAGAGAATTACTTGCCCTTTGCTTGCCCCCTATAAAACTGTTGAAGTAACTGTATTCCTATCATGTCTACCCATCTATCTTCAGCATTTATGGTCCTCAGGTCATTACAAAGCATAGGTACCACTACCTTTCCTGAGATCACCAATTACCATTGGAGCCACTTCTTTAAAACTCAACCCATTAATTAGATATTCTTTCTAGTAGCCTCATCCCTTTCTTACTAGATCATTTGTACATTTCAACACCTTTGCCAGTCTATGAACAAATAAAAAGCCCACAGGACTTGTATTTGTAGGTACTTTATGCCAGGCAGAGCTGAAAAGGCTTCCGTGTACAGTAGCAGCACTCCCCTCCACCCTTGCAGATTGCCAGATGCCCTGGCCTGGTGCATTGCCCAGAAAAGTTCATCTTGACTTGAGTGGTCAATGAATGGGGTCTGCTGCCTTATTTCTTATTTGTAAGAGCCAACGAGAGCAATGCGACTTAGCAAACATCTTTAAGATTTAGGAGAGGGGGTTTTTTAATCTGCTCGTTTCATGGTGTACCATGACTCATGGAGGTCATGGGTGTGACTCTAGAAAGCAGAAAGCCCACAAATATTCTGTACAGCACTTACTGGTGGAAAGAAATGCAAATGTTCACAGCCAGCAAGCAGCTAGCTTACCTCATCCATTACTTCAATTGGCGTATTCTCATGTGTACAGGAACCTTCTTAGGTAGATCTAAAATGAGACAGTGATTGATTATGGAAGGAACTGTTATGTAACTTAAACATTATCTCCGTTTCCACAACCCTAATCACGAAGTTCCAAATGCATTCAAGTGACAAACCAATTTAAAAACAATTTGACTCCCAAGACAATCACAACAGGGAAACGCTTTAAACTGAGCAGGTATTACAATGCAATTAGCACAATTAACCCTTTGTCACAGCAGCAAATCAAGAGTTTTCACCTCTCACTGTTTCTTTAAAATGTCTGCAATTGGAAAAGTGACTTCCAGCAGGGAGGAGTTAACACTACAGCAATCTCTCCCTTACAGATTTTTAACAGTCACCAGGTGGCAAAATCTATTTATACGCCATATGTTTGTAATAGGATCTCAATTTGTAAGATACAACATTAAATTTCTCGAATGAATATACTGAACAGAATAGCATGGCAACTGAAGCCGCAATAACATGATGAAACGTATTAAAATCGGTGTTAATATAATAATCAGCTGTGTTTTGTTCCATATGGCAATTTATGTTAACAGTTAAGCTAAACCCCATCTGCTTCTTCAAAAGCTGAATATAATAAAGGAAGAAAGGTCATGATCATGAACTTCTGCCTTCAAGTCACACTGTGTATATTTAATAATGAATGTATAGCTCAGTGGTTCTCTATATGATGCGTTTCAAGGAAAAAGGCAAGGGTTTTTCCTGCATATTAAAAGTAGCTGTTTTTCAGAGAAACTCAGTCCCTATTTCCTAAGTCATTAAAAGAGCCTTGTGAAAGTGCACAGATGGCAGCAGAATGGTCAACGGCAGTGCAAAGAGCAGACCCAAATTCTCCCTGCACCAAAGACCCTGCCGTCTCAAGGTATACCTGGTTCTGCTGCTATGACAAGACAAATGGTATATTCCACACATCTAACAGGTGTGCTGTGCTACCGTTCTGCTTGTACTGAAATGCGCTGACAGTACAGCAATGGAGAACATTTGTCTTTATAACAACTGACAAGATGCATGATTACAACTGTAAAGGTATCAGGGACAAAAAAAAAAGGCAGGCCCTCTCTATGAGCTTAGTTATTAGTCGCATGCTGAAATGCTGACCAAATCTAGGAGAACAGGAATTATGTGTAAAATTGCCCTCAAAGAGTATTATCTTCCACCCTGCTTCCAACAAACAAATCAAACAGATCTCACATGCATTAGATTTTTCTTTTTTTGTGAGAATTTCTGTCAGTTTGAACTCAGCCAAGTTCAAACTATTAACATCCATCTGAAATTCATCACATCTGTGGCTTTATTTTTTCAACCCTTAAAAAAATCTATTACTGTGATGGATTTTTTTGCAGCACAAATATCTCAGAGGAGTTGCTACCCGTGAATTTGCCCACTGTGGGCAAAATATATATGTATACTGTATTTATTTTTGAAGACAAACCTCTCCTGGGATACCTTTGAAGGAAATATAGTTATCAAGCCCCATGTTCAAACAGAGGATCCTCACCTGGGCATCAACCTTACATTTTTTCTATCTTACGTCTTTTACTGCACTGAGATATGTAAAGAAAGGGTCTAGGTTGTCAATTTGCCACACACCTGAGAAATAGCCTACCAAGCACTTCTTATGTCAGCCTGTGAAATAGTAGAGGATTCCTGAATTGCCCTTCCTAAAGTGTATGCATTCCCAACTTACTGTGTGGAAGTTAACCTGGAGTGTAATTTCAACGAATACATAGATCTGTAAAGACAATCCTGCCACTGATGAACAGATGTGTTGTCCTCTGCAACACACAACCAATTCACTGTGTAAACAGCTCTAGGTTTCCCATTTAGAGCCAGAAGTTGACATACAGAAGGGTAAGAGTTCGTGTAACCTGGGATATCCCTTCAGAGAACACAAATAAAGAGGATTAGAAACATAGTTTACTCCTACCAACAATGATTCAATCTTCATGAATTGCCTACCAGGGCACAATAAAGGCAAATGTGGGTTTTCCTCTACCTATGAAAGCGTGGTTTTAGTTAAAGCTTTTCCACCCGTGAGGAAATTACACGTACGGCGCCACTAGCAAGTGTACAAACAGGAGATCCTCTTGTTCCTCCAAGGATGTGGAGTATGAAAACATCAAAGGTCTCTTGCAAGATCTCCCCCAAAACTCCCACCACGTGAGCGTATGTCCTTCCTGGTGAAGTCACTGTGAACCAGTTCAGCTGCCCTGACTTTATACAGCAGCAAATGGGACACAGGAGTACCAGCAGCCGCTGTTCAAGCTAGAGAATGATGTGACATAACATGGATGTTATTTTTAAGGTGTTTTCCTCCAGAAGGTGTTAGAAAAAGGGATAACTGAAAAAGAATCTTCTGTCTTCGAAAGAGCTCTAAATCCCAGCGTCACTCAGAGCCACACTCACATGAATTTGCTGGGTCTCCCCACAAGCTATTTTTTTCTGTTACCTGTCATCTCTACAAGCTTCTTGACCAGATACTTTGTCCTTGTGTCTGCCTGTGAAAGCTATCAGTAAATTGTTTAACCAGGTAAATGTGCAACAAATAAATAATAATCAATTTAGAAAGTAGGTCTTTAGACATGCGGTAAAGAGTCCTTTCTATCACAGACAGGTATTATCTCAGGAGAGCTGCTGTGGCCTCTTTCCATATTCAGTCCTGCACTGCTCTGTTTTATTTATGATAAAGTAAAACAAAAATGAATTTAGAAGGAAATGATATCACTTCTATGCCATTAAAATTGAGATATAAACCACAGAAGCCAAGATATGCAAAGACATGACTGTCATTTTTCCTGACACCATGCTGTCTGACATAGTGTCAGACTTAACTTTGAATTTCCTGGCTTTGGTGGGCTCTTGTTCTAACCCCAAGATATCATTTAAATGCAGTTTGTCATTTCTGAATATAACTGTAACTCTTATATTATCAATAATAATAGGGTACCTTCTGCTCCTCAGGGGCAAACTCTCAAACAAATGGCTTGTGAATCAATAAATATGTTGTGCACTGCAGCTGAATTTATTTATTCATGAGATGCTTATCTCTCTGTAAATTCCTTAGGAAAAATCCTTAATCCCACCATACTGAATTGACTATTTATCAGTTTTAAATTGGACCTTATTAATTTTGTTCCATGCTGGAGAACGTCTCTCACAATCTATCTTCGGACAGAATTGAATTTCTTTCTGTCTCCCTTTTCTGTCTCAGGGACAAAACCCAGTGGTTAAGAATGGGAAATAACAGATGGCAACAATCTCCCATATACAAATCTGCTTTGTCTGAGCGTCCTGTAAACTCTCTTTGCAAAGTATTTGCAGAAGCCTATATGCCATGGCATAAGCACAGTCACATTTGGCTTCTCACTTATCGGTGACAGGCTGAGCTGTTTCTTCCTTTGTTTTATTGCTGGCTCATTGGCAGCTGCCGTAAGTAGAGATCAGCCCCACCAGAAGCAAGCAAAATTATATTTATAGGGTACAGAGGTACTTACAAACTCGTAAGCATAACACTGAATTCAATGCTAAGGTTGTGATGTAGGTTTTACCTGCTGACTGTGACAGGAGACGTCTTCTCAAGATCTAGGAGCTAAAAAAACAATGTTCTGCTGTGTGCTCATTTGAATAATCTCACCGCTCATTAAACACAGCTGCAAGGCAAGGAATGACAGGGTTCAAAGGCAGACCAGGGGAATATATTAGTAACAAAATTATTGTCAGAGCCTTTAGGTATGTTTCCCCGATATTCCTCAATGTAATGCCATTAATTACAATGGGAACAATTTCGTCATTTGCAAACACTTGAAAAGGTTAGCAGACTATTCTGTGCTAATAACCTAAGTAGTCTATTTTTAGAAACACTGTCACTAGAGGATCTAAAAATATTGTATATTTTGATGAAAGTCCAAAAGAGGGATTTGGTTTGGGTGTTCGTGGACTATTTCACATTATGTGATCAGGGATCAGCAGGTCCTAGACTGTGTTCTTTTCTAAAAAATTGTTGCTGATATGATTTAAAATATATTGCCTAATTCTAATACCTTTTAGAGGCTGCAGAGTGCAGGAAAAAGACAGCATTCAGAGACTCACAAAAGGTTATGTTTTTCTTGTGTTTTTACATATTATTATCATCCAGCTACTTTTCTGGCCAAATGGCATCCACTGGCTCATCAGAAATGCACCATTCTCCGCCTTCCTGGCAAATGTTCCCTGATACACCTGTTAGGACAGGCAGAGAGCACAGCACTGGGGCAGTCTCTCTTGATTCAGTTCCTGGGATCAGAGGGTGCCAAAATGCTTCAGGGCTATCAAAGTGTTGACGTCTCCAGTGCAATTTTCATCTTTGCTAAATAAAATAAACTTTCCAATATGGCTCAGGAGATTGGAGTAGTGTCTTTTTTCTTCTCTGCAAATAAGAACTGCTGCCATCCTTTAATATTTATCAACCTGAATCCAGAGGGAAATATTCGGCTGCTCATTTTCCAGAATACATGTTTTTTCTCACCCAAAAAAAAAGCTCCTGGATTCTATGAGGCAAAGAAATTCAAATGCATTTGATTTGGGAGAAGTGGGATATTACAAGTGCTTGGAGGCCTATGTGGCAAGTGGCCATATTTCAGGTCTGCCACTGTAATCAGAAGCAGAGTGACTGGAAGATGTTTTCCATGAAATACCTCTCTGGAGCTAAATCCAGGGACTGGGGCATTGTTTGTGAAAACACTGCCATTTTTAAAGGAAATGTACTTGTTTACACATCATAAAAAATTTAATAGGTACTTCTCCTTTAGGGACAAGTGCGGATGACTAGAGCTAAAGAAAGTTGTTTTATGCATCTTTCAAGTGAGAAGGAGCACTGAAATGTAAAAGACTGTAAGTGCTGCTTATGGAATGCTTCACTTTTAACTTTTGTAAAACGTGTGAAGGAAATGCTTCGTATGGAAGAGATATAAGAGCTCCCAATTAGACCTTGACTTACACAGCACTTAGGCACCCACTTATCTTTCAGCCTGTGAGTAGTAATGCTGACTCCCAAAGGATGTGCTTACAGCTGAGCATAGTCTTCAGCCTCGATGGAGAAGAGGTGCTGGAACGGCGGCAGCATGCCATGCTGTGCCTTGCTGTGTCTTCTGTGCCCCTGACTCCCCTCCTTTTCTAGGCCAGAGAGCAAAGGACCTCTCCAGGCAGCAGGGATTATTCTGCAGCAGAGATCAGTGGGCACACAAATGAAGTTTGATTATACTCACTGTTGCCTTAAGTCTTGTTTTGGTCCTGCAGATGCTTTGCTTAACCCTGCGAAAGTCATTCGCAGGCAAATTCACAGGCAAAAGTCCTTTGTTAACAGCAAGCCAACACCAACTGCTTTTAGTCTTTCTGTGTGAGAACAAATGTCACAAAAAAGAAGGAAAGAGAATATGTTTTTATTTTTATTTCACGGGGCATTAAAGCACTAAAAACCATGGGCTTATCTCACTGTACAAGTTAATTAGACTATTTTTCAGTGGTTTGTTTAGCTCTCTTATTCATATTTAATGTGGCTGCAAACAACAAGCAAGGAGTTTGGTTCACCAGCATAATGATGCATTACGCTAGCCACTAAACTCCTGAGACTTTGTGATCCTGGCGTTTATGGTCAGGTCAGCTCCTATTATTCAGTTTCTGGAGTCACATGTGAAGAATATTAGCATTTGTTCTTCCAGCAAGGGGAGGGAGAGCGTGCGACCAGCACGCCAGTGGATGCTGTTGCTAGGCAGGAGCCAGAGTCCTGCAGTAGGGTCATGCTTGCTCCCCTGCACTGTGGTATCCAGTGTCATCACAAATTACTGGACATGGATTGAAGAAAACAGAACCATATTCTCTGGAAGGACAGAGGAAAAAGAGTGGATGGAAGAAATACGGTGTTAAGAGTAAATCTTTGCCATTACTCGGAACATGAGCCGATACTCATCCTTGGCTTTTAGCGTGGCTTGTTCTGCTGAGAGGACAAACAGCATGAAAGGACAGACAGAGCTGCTTGTGCCAACTGTCCTGAACTGCTCATTACCCCCTTCCGCCACTTGGAGAAAGTACTGAAATTGAAACCCAAATGTTCAGGTTTCCAATAAAAGAGAACTGCAGGTGGTAAGATTTGAAATCCTTGCCCTAGTCAGCCCACATCACTATTAAACACGTCTGATGCCCTGGAGTTTTTCCGAGCCCTGAGAGCTCTTCAGACACCGTGCTCTAGGGTAATAATTTTGCTATCTGAGACAAAGAAAGCAGAGTTGCCTGGGGCATCTGCCAATAACACAGTAACGTGACAAGCGGAATTTACGTTTTGGTTTTCTGGGCCTTTCTTTCTAGTGATTTTTTTTTTAAGTCAAGCTTTGTGAATCTAGTGGTAGTACTGATCAACTTAATTTTCCCAAGTTGGTTATATAGTCCAATTTCTAGAGTACATTCCTGTGAGTATATATAACAAATGTTGAATTTGATAGAAATGGATATTTTAAAGAATTTTTTGAGGATGTATAACAAAAAGGCAAACTGACGATGCCATGGCATCTTTGTCTGAGTTTTAGAAACTTAAAGGACCTACTGAGAGGTCTTAAATATTAATTCCCACTTCTACCTAATGTAAGAAATACTTTTGGAATAGGATAATAAGAAAAAACCTAACCACTTCTTATGCAGAAAAGTTTCAAAATCTTTGTCCCAGGAAAGAAATAACACTGAGAAAAAAAATAATATTCTAATCAAGTCTGAGATGTTATTGCAGTCATATCATACAGAAATGCAATAATGGATTATGAATGACGAATGAAGGCAATAACATTAGGTAATCTAAACCAGCTCACCATACCCAGGGCTTTACAGCCAGGGCTGGTGTTGACATGCTATAGAGTCTTAACTGAAAAGAAGTCAAGCAACTGAAGTCTACTGATGGTCTTGTGCTTTGAGAATTTTTTGCATATCTGAAAAAGGACTATTCTGGCTTTGAAATCAATGCATAAAAATAGAATGGGAAGAAAATCCATGTAGGAAACTCAAGTCAAACCTGAATGCTATTTTAAGCAGAAGAAGGCAACAGTCTCTGCATGGAATATGGGCAAAGCTTCTGAAGAGGGCTGATGAATATCTTCCTGGTGCTTAAGAGCAGAATACATAAAACAGTCATATGGAGTCAATACTTCCATATAATGGCCATGATGTACTTAAAAACAAAGCTACAAATGAAAGCAAAACGTACAGCAAGTTCTGGGGTTGGAATGAGTGTTGCAGTCAACTGGTTGATGCTGGCCCAAGGTGTGCCTGGTGTGGGTTGCAGGCAAGGAGGCTGTAACCTGTGTTGGGTTTTGTTTCCTGCACTCTTTCCCTAAGGAAGAGTAGTATTGAAAACACAGCCTTGCCCTAGTAGCAAAGAACAGAAAAGTGAAGGCCGTTGACCATAAAGAACTTCATCTTGTGATTGGACCGGAGAGTCAAATGTAGGAAACTTCACAACAGAACTACTGGATATGAATGCACCAGGATTACATCTACAGTAACATCTACAATGTTTCATTAACATTGGTATGGCTTGTCTGGAGAGGACCATCGAGAAGATTAATTCAGAAAAGAGAGATTAATTCAGACCTTACGGCTGCTTTAATATGAAAACGAAGAGAAAATTCTCAAGAGGTGCTCAGAAATTTTTAAGGACTCTGCCTGAGAGACAGAAAAACAATCACATTTTTTCATTCCTTTCTGTCTGTATGCAGACTTTCCAAAATATATGTTATTGAAACATGACCTTGACATCTGTGTATATAATCAGTTTCAAGTCCAAGGCAAAAGACTGGCATTTCACAGCATTCCTTAGTCCATGCCATTATGTATGAGCATACACTATAACAATAACAAGAGTGAAAAGAGCAAAAGAAATGCAGGAAACACAGACAGACAGACTACAACTTGCATACAGCATTTATGTAAAAGGATTACTTCACTCCATGGCATTACAGCGGCTATGGAGCAAGCTTTTGTAACTCTTAAACAACATCAGCACTGCTGAGTGAGATGATTTACGTCACACAGCTGAAATGGCGGAAGTCTAGAGATGTGGTCTACAGTCAGCCAGGCTGGACTGCAGCCAGGATACTCTGTTAAGTAACACTACTGGAATCTCATGAAAAGCAATCTTGGGATCTTTAATGACTGCAGAGGAGCAAGCTAACTGCTTTGCAACTCATCTGAAAAGCAGTTCATCACCACAGTGGAGACATTCAGTCTTACAACTAAGGCACTCTTGGGCATTTGGGAGACGTGGGTTTATCTCCCCAGCCTGTCATATGCTTTCTGTGGAACAAAGAAGAAACAAGTCCATCTTTCCAGGGCTCCACTTCTGCCATGACACACATGGCCGCAACCAGCCTCTGTGGCTTCCAGCCTTTGCCTGCTTTGTCAAAAAAGCAGAAATTCGATGTGGTGAGCTGTGTTTGTACACATCTATCCCTATGTGACCCTCTCATTAGTGTGAGCTGTTCCTGCTCTTTGGAACCACCTTCTCAGGCTGAGGCAATGTGGTAGCACTTTGCATCATGTCCTGTGCATGTGGGAAACAGTAGAAAGTGACAGGTACCCCAAGTGGTAACCGCAGGGATGACCCTGGCAAAGAAAGGGTCCTCCTGCTGGATGCTGGTGGCCTGCACTGATGGCTATTCCAGCAAAGAGGCCCCCATGCCAGGCATGCCTCAGTAGAAGACCTGGGCTCCACAGCCATTGCTGAGGCTCAAAAGCAGAAGAGAGTCTCAAGACTTTAATTCAAACATGAGAGGGACAAATATCACTATGAAAAAGAGCAGGCCTGAGGCCAAAAATAAGTGACATTTGATGGGTCGGGTCTGGAAGCATGGGCAAAAGCAACAGCAGCCAGATGGTAGAACAAGGGCTTATAGAATAAATCAGAAATACGGAGGGACTTGCCGCTAGACATATTAATCTGGAATTAAATAATGTTATGTATTTCAAAGGAGGCATAATAAAATCCCCAGATACATTACTATAAATCATCTAATTTTAACCCCCTAAAATATTCATATTTCTAAAGTGGTCTGATAGTTAAGTCTAGAGATAGGGCATTCAAAGATTTAATTTAATTAGCTGTAGAATTATAGGCGTTTAGTCTAAATCAAGAAAGACAGCTGTAGTGGTTGCCTAAGAATAATATGTAAGACTAGGCTCATTCAGACTAAAATTTTCTAATCGCAAACTGGCAGTAAGCTTTTGAAATGGGTGCTACTATATGATCTAGGAAACAGAAGAAAATACTTTAGAATTAATCATACTAAGTAATAAACTCAGCAGATTAAGGAAAACAAATTTAAATAAGCAGGCACTCTTAGGAAAACAAAAACACCAAAGAGAGTGGACCAGAAGGACGAAGAAGCTATCCCACACCAATTCTTTATCAGTAGAAATGCAGCCAACCAAACTGTAATGTAAATCTGGATTACTATGCTAAGACGAAATAGACAGAGCAAATACATCTATCTGAGTTCTAGTAATTAATATCTTTAACATAAAGGAAAACTGATTGGGTTAATTCTAAAAAGCCGTTTGAAACCTTTGAATAAAGAAACTCTCAATCCTCTACAGAAAGCATATTCATAAGGTCAAATTGCTTGTAGTAGGTTGTTAGAGTAATATGATGAATTAAATAAGTGGTTATTTCTCCATTACAATAAGAATATCTGACAAATATATCAATATTTCTCTCAAATTATATGAGTAGATGAAATATTTAAGCAAGATATTGAACATGTGAATCTGTACCTTTTCATTGGTGGAAAATGGTCAATCTGAAAGAAAATTAGTCTATGAGAAAAAACACAAGCTAAAGAAACCAAAAATACAAGGTAAAACCAAGCTCCACAATTTTGAAAATAAACATTAAGTAATGGAAAGTGCATGTGTTCAGACAGCATCGTGTGACAAGTTGCCAGATGGGAACCCTTGAGGGCATAAAGGAAGTGTCTTGGGATCCTGTTTCTTCTTCTTCTTCTGCACTCAGGTGTATGGATGTGGGCCCCTAAGAGTGAATTCAGCCTTTAAAAGCCCTATTAACATCTCTCCAGTGGTTTTCCCTGTCCTCCTGTGATGGTTTTGGCTGGGGTAGAGTTAATTTTCTTCATAGTAGCTGGTATGGGGCTGTTTTAGATTTGTGCTGAAACCAGTGCTGGTAACAGAGAGATGTTTTAGTTACTGAGCAGCACTTGGATAAAGCCAAGGTCTTCGCTGCTTCTTGCAACACCCCAGAGAGGAGGCTGGGGGTGTTCAAGAGTTTTGGAGGGGACGCAGCTAGAACAGCCAACCACACTGACTAAAGTGACATTCGAGACAATGTGGTGCCATACTCAGTGTATAAATTTGGGAGAAGAAGGAGGAAGGAGGGATGACGATGTTGGTTAGAGCCTGGTGCTAATAACACCAGGGTTGTGGGTTTGGTCCCTATATGGGCCATTCACTTAAGAGCTGGACTCAATGATCCTTGAG
This sequence comes from Falcunculus frontatus, assembly GCA_013398115.1. Taxonomy (NCBI): domain Eukaryota; kingdom Metazoa; phylum Chordata; class Aves; order Passeriformes; genus Falcunculus; species Falcunculus frontatus. Next base: position 1,615,631 of record VZRV01000612.1, read on the forward strand.
AGTCCCTTCCAACTCAGAATATTCTATGATTCTGTCTACCCAAGTGATGAAGGCCTGCTTTCCTGGAGGTGGCTGAGCACCTGCATGCCCATGGGAAGTGGTAAAAGAATTTCTTGTTTTGTTTTTCTTGCACATCCAGCTTTTGCTTTACCTATTAACCCATCTTTATCTCAACCCATGATTTTTTGCTACACCTTTCCTATTCTTGCCCCCATCTCACTGGAGTGGCATAGGGAGTGAGTGGTTGTATGAGGCACAGTTGATGATGGGGTTAAACCATGACACTTCCTTGGGAATTCTCCATTTTGGTAAGCATTCAAAGGAAATTAATGTACAGCATCAGAAAAATGACAAAAAAAAAAAGAGGAACAAATGGATGGAATCTGGAGCAAGAGCTATTTCAGAAAACTCGTCTAGGAGACAAGAGGTAAATTCTATGGGACAGGAACGATGGGATTTTATGGGATAAATGAACTGTGGAATAGGAAGTTGTAGACATATTTCCTTATACATTTTGTACATAAAGGCAGGGTACCTTTGGTGTCTGGTGGAAAGCTCACTGAAGCCAGTGGTTGTATGTCTGGAGTCCCTCCCAAGTCAATGGAGTGAATAAGCACTCCAAGGGTAGCTTCTTTTTATCCTAATGTAGGTGACTGGAAAATAGGTCAGATTATTCACACTTTAAAAACTGCCTATTTCATTCCTGTGGATGAAAGAGATCTGTCTGATACAGTCCATATGGATTTCCAAAAGTCATTCAGCGAGGTTCTTCCACAAAATTTCCTAAAGTATCTAAATGGGTGTGGGATAAGAAGTTGTTGCATGAATAAACAACTGATTAGACAAGTGAAAGAAAGGGGGAGGGTAAATGGCCAATTTTCACAGTGGAGGAAGGTCACCAGTGGAGTCCTACAGGGACCATGCTGGAACTCATGCTGTTTAACATGCTCTTAAAATGCTGTGAAACAGTGTGGATGGTGAAGTGGCGAAGTTTGCTGAGAATGCTGGGTTGTTCAGGGTCGAAAAGTTGAAGACCAGCGGTGGAAAAAAGTATAAGGACCTCTTAAAGCTGAATGACTGGACATTGTAACTCAATGGAGAGAAAGGTACAGTGAGGAAAAACTTCTAAAACAAAATTGGGCTATTTTGTCTGATATTACCCTTCAGAACCAAGATCCTAGGCTTGTAGTGGATAAGCAGAGAATTCCTTGAAAGTCTTAGCAAGGAGGATTTATGATCAAAAAACCAAATTTCCAGCATAAAGAACTATAATGAGAAGAACATGGATCAAACTGGAAAACAACATGATGCTTTGAAAAGCAGTGACTGAGAGAGGCAGAAGATTATGAAATTGTCAGGGTTAGACCATTTCAGAAAGACTTTGCAGTCTGTTCCTCTACAAGAACAAGAAAGCATCAATAGGCATTCAGGAATGGTATGTTCACAAAACCAAAATTAAAGTAAGTTGTTCATCACACAGCTTATACTTCAGCTGTGGAATTTCTTGCCTCACATTGCTGGGGGTTTACATAAGTGCTTACAGAGATTAAAAAAGCAACCTGTCCAATGAAGAGAATACATATTTTTGAGGGTAATGAATTGCAAAATAAATAAATAATATAACCTTCCTAAAATCCCCAATGTATTGGTTTATGAAACCACTGACCTGCAACTTGTAGAATGCTTGGAGAATATTTTAGTATTATCACAGATGGCCAGCAGCTTTTCAAACTCATCTTTTGGCATCTGCTGTCAGCCATTGCCAGGGGTAAGACACTGGGCTGGATAGACGTTTTTCTCAACTCGGTCTGGCTGCTCTTATATAATGTGAATAAAGGGAGATTCTTGACAAAACTTTGTCTTTTGTGCCGCAGTGACTTCCATGCTCAGTGTTAGAACTATGAAAGTACACCTTAAATGTGAAATAGAAAACTGAGTAATTTCAAAGAAGGAAAAAATGCAGAATGGAACAAAATGAAGTAAAAAGCCAAAGAAAAGTATTTGAAAGAACAAGGACACTCACACATTGCTGTAATGGTTACCAGATCTGCAAAACATGGGAGTTGGAAAACGGAGAAACTAAGAGTGACAATGCAGTGAGTCCTTTAAAAGAAATAATAAGCTCACACTGGGCTGCACAGAAACTAGTTCCCTTGACTACCAGAGACTTTTAGAATGGAAAAAACCCCAGAGGTGACTGAGAGAAAGAGCAAGTGCAGAAAGAGGGGAAGACTGAGACTCCAATTAAAATGCACCAAGAGCCTGAAAAGATTCATGAGGACACCTCAGATGATGTTATGCAAAAGACTGGGCAACAATGGGACTTTATTGGGCTGACATGAATGCACAGAGAGCAAAAATGGTCAGAATTCATTGCCACTGTGCAAAGTACCAGAGACAGAAATGCTGGGAGGCTATGGCCATTTGTGATGCACCCGGCAGAGCTTGACAGCAAGTGGCAATTGATGTATTTGAACATGGAGGAAACCACTGCCTGCTGATAATCGATTATTGCAGTTGTTCTTTTGAAACTAACAAAAGTAAGCAACACATTACCCAGCACTCTAGTGAATCACAGTGAGGTAGTAGTCACCAAACACTGTATTTGTGATGAGCTTATTTGAGGTAATGGGTCACCACACACACTGGAGGAATTTTTAAGGTTTTTAAAGTACCAGGGCTTCAGATGCACCTGGTAGTTCTTATTACTGATACTTTTATGGGCTGGTCAACGTTATTAATAGCCAAAAAGATATTAATGCAGACAAGATCTTCCTTGAGGTTTACTGACATGCCCCTCTGGAATCAAATGCTTTACTGGCTGAGATGCTAATAAGCTGAAAGCTCTTCTTGTGAGTCCCATGGCATGCTCCTTCTACAGCCCAGACAACAGCCAAGTAGCACAGATGGGAGCAGAGTGGGGACGGAGAGAACAAGCCCAGCACTATCATTCAAGAAACTACAACACAGTTCTAGGTAACTAGGAGATAATGGCATGGCTGGTGGTATCCTTGTGTGGAAACCGCATTTGTGGAAAAATCCACTTTATCTGCAGCACAGGTAGAAAATGGAGAGAAATGAGATTAACTTCAGATGCTAGAAGATAGCCCTGACCACGCAACTACTCTTCTGCTTGATAAAAATCTTATTTTTGATCCTGAAACAACATCTGAGAAAGCCAACAGCTACAATCTTGCCATGGCTTTAAAGCCACCCACTACGCAGAAGGGAGATGACTCACACCTGAGCATCAAGTGATACAAGTGAGCTATGCCACTCAAAAAGTTCAAGCCCAAAGATCTGACATTCTAATGTTGTGATTACACAGAAACATTGGTAAGAGCATTTCCAGTTTTATGTCATTTTCATGCATCATTAGATAACTGGTGCAACATCATTTAGAGAAAAGCTCTTAAAATTACTCCAGGAGATTGTTTTGTGCTCACTTGATCAGCACGGGTACTGAGTTCAGATGCTGAGAGCAAAGGGTGCTTTTGAAAGCCTGAATAAAAAAATCTGTTTAAGTTTACATGCGTGGAGTGCCATTCAAGTGAGAAGTCCCAGTAAGACAAAATATAGGTCAAATAATAAATACGAAAATAAATACAAAAAGTTACACTCAAATCAGAAATTCACAGCTGTGCTGTGGAAAGGCTGGGGAAGATTTGTGTTGCTGAGCTGTATCTCTTTCATCTCACAGAGGAAGAGGAAAGCCTGTGATCCCGAAGCCATGCCATAGATTTTACCTCACACATACATTGCCTCAACTAAGAATCCATTTAAATTAAGAGCATTGAATGCCACAAAGCAATGCATTCAGGTAGGAAGGTGATTACAGTACTTTGTAAAATGGTTTACTCGAAGAATAGGCCCCTTATAGTGCAGGATCAGGTTCCTTTCCATACCCTTAGCACTGTCTCTGGGAGCAATCTGGCTGATAAACCTCATGGTATATGAGCTGAATGGCTCTTTTGATTCCCCTGTCTCAGCTAAATACCCACTGAACACAGTAGAAGCTTAGACATTCAGAGCAGATGAAGACACTCATGTAACCACCTAAAATTAGGTATCTTAAAATGTCATGCATTAAGACTTTTTCTCTTCTCCCTTGTGGCTGCTCTTACCCTCTTGCCCTTATTCGGCATAGTTAAAATGAGTAAAATTGTAATTCATTTAAATTAGTGGAAGTCAGCTACTCATCTCTTTGTTTCCACAGTCTATTTCCAGTCCCTTTGCTCTGTCTGACTGGGAAAGCTGGGGATAATTTCTTTTTCATGTTTGCCAGATTCTAGCATAATGGGAGCCAGGAAGCAACTGGCTTTTTGAACTGTTTCACAGTAAAATTTTATATTATTGATCTTAAACTACTGATTACACGTTAGATCCTATGTAATGTCAAAACAGCAGAACTTGCCTCTGCTTGTGTATGGGTATAATTGCAGTGTGGCATTTTCACCTGACAAATATCAGACTGGAGAATATGAAGCTGATCATGTGTGTGTGTGTGTATATATGTGTATATATATATATACACATATATACACACACACACATACATACATGTAAAGGAGGTAATTTTGACTGTGTTTATATAATTTCTGTTCTTCTTAATTAAAAATTTATAATTCATATTTTGCATAAATATCTGCAAATACATTATTTTTTTTGAAAACAATATGGTCAATTAATTTTAATTAGCAGCAGTACGTTTTCCTGTTATTATCATTTCCTAATAACCTGTTGCTTTCAAAGCTTTCTTTAGCCCTCAGGAATTTCTTCAGTTTTCTATTCAAATATTGATGAAACTTAACCCTGGTTAGTTTTCACATCTGACAAGATCGTAACTTGATGTGTACTGTTATCCATTAAAAATCACTTAAAGAAATTGCTGTTACCATTGTAACATGATAAACCTGACAATAGACTATTAGTTCAAAAGAAAGAACCCAGTAATTTCATTTATTTTCTATTCCTCAAAACATCTGCAGTGACGTGAAAGAAATGTCAAGTTAAAAATAACAATTCATGGGTCATGGTATCAACTGTGATTTCATTACATTATGTCTCTCAGCAGACGAAAGCTGCTCTGGCATTCAGACTTTAGGTGAGCTTGTAAATGAAGAAAAGCTTAATCTATTTCAGTTTAAGATTATCAATTATTCAAATACCTATGAAGAGTCTTCATTTTCCCCACACTGCTAAAGTGAGAATGCCATGTATTCTGCACAGTGGGAGGTGGGCAAATCCTGGTGAGCTCTGTTTGCACTCTGAGCCTGCAGCCTCTGCATTAACCCAGGGTGGGATGCTGGGAGCCCGTGGCTAGTGTGGTGCTGAGGATGGCTTGCCAGCCAGCAGGGAAAGCTGGGACATCAGCTCAGTAGCAGCACCATGCCGAGGTGGGCTCCTGCATTTTGTCTGGGAATTGTGCTGCACCCGCAGACAAGCCTTACTTGTGCCTGCCAGCACTCTCCTGGGATGGTGTGCCTCAGTTTTCAGAGAAATGCTGCTTAAAAGAAAGATCTTCCAGTTCCCTTCTAAACACCTTACCTCCTATGCTGAAAGTCAATTATTTCAAAGCATATCATTACTTTTATAGCAAGTAATATACAATCATTACTTTATCACTTAGAAAAATTAATTTATGAATACAAATTGAAAGAGCTGGCAGTCTGACAAAAACCCAGCAGAGGAAACTAGATGTAACACCTTACCCCTTCAGTGCAGTTATGGCAGTTATACTGCAGTATCTGTGACTGACAGGACCTGATGGTAAGCTCACGTTCTGCTCTGAGATACCTGAGTCAAGAAAGAAAGAAAGAGAAGTTTTATCCTTATTTCAGAACTACATTGCTTTAAATTAACAAACCTTCAGGGCTGACCTTACTTTTAGGGAACAAAAATTGCCTACTCCTAAGTGTGAAAGACAAAGATGAAATCTAGAAGAGCTGATATTTCAAGACATCCCTTGCTTTAAGCTATCTCCAGGAAAAATGAAGCTTAAATGCAAGAGTGATGTAGGCACTTTAGAAATCCCCATACAAAAAGGGACAGATGCTCAGAGATATGGGCAGTTATAGGCACCCATTTCAGAACGCATCCACCAAGTGTCACTGCCCAGCATGTGGGAAAAATGGATCTCATGTTTAAGAATGACAGAGATAATAAAAATTTAAAACATTCACAAGCAGAAAAAGTCCATAGAGGAAGAAGCATTTCACCAGGGTTATTTTCTTTCCTGAAAGCATCATGTCTGCAGCTAGTGCTTGAGTGCATGCACAAATTAAGTTTACAGATTTCATAAAGCAATTTATTCTGCTTGAATGTAATAGCAGTAATTTTTCATGTAAGTCAGCAAAATACAATCCATAAAGGAAAAAGTACTGCCATTATTTTATACTCTATTGTTCTTATTCAATCCAAATGTGAACTGAAGCTAAATAATTTACTGTGTAAATTTCATTTTTAATTTTATGCCATTGAAAAAGAAAAGAGAGAGAATGAGAGAGAGAGGGGGAAGCTTCAAAGCTCTAAATCCTTGTATACTAATGTCTCAACAGTAAAATAATCTAAGGAGCGTGCTTCAGCAAAAATGATTGCTAGGATCTATAATAGGATTGTTTTAACTCAATAGTGTTTTATAAATTTTTGATTCACTCTGAGTTTTTGACAGCTTGCCAAGTTCCAGTTTTTATCGGATCATCTTCGCATTAATAATACATTACAATAAGTTTTGCTGAAAAGTGGCCACTTTTTTCTCACTGAATACTTTACTTTTGCCAGCAAAATATTGACTTGAGTTTATAATCAATTCCTGTTTGGCTTGATCGTGCTTAGCACGAAACTAAAATATTTGCTGCTAGACAGATGCCAATACAAATGTCATCATTGTCATACTCTAATGAATTCCATCAGTTGCTAAAAGATCTGCCTTGCAGGTTGCACTATGTATCAGTGTGAAGTCCAGAGCTTCAGACACACCAGGATGTGAGTAGTTATACTTACATGAAGCTCCTTTTCCCATCCTTCGGAAACGCTTCCTCCCAGCAACAGTGTCTGTTTCCATACAGTCATCCTCTGAGTCACCTGTGGCTTGCTCATTGACTAGATTCAATCAAGGCAAAAATACTGAATAGAGCAAAAAATGCCAAAAATTGTTTTAGTCACCTTCCCCCATCTTCTGAGGCATGAACAAAAATTGGCTTTCAAGAAAATAAACAAACTAACCACTAGAAAAAGAACCTATTTCTCAAGAGATTTTTCAGAAAAAAAAATTTAAGCCAGTTGCAATTCATGTATCTTTATCTTCCATCATAATTATGATATTTATATACAGATTAATTATACTTGATTAGTATCAGGAAACAGAATAGTCTGAGAAATACTACTGTTTAACCTAACTCAGTCAACTTGCTTCATGAAGACACAGTACAAATTACCCCACTTGCACTGTTGGCAAGAGATTGCTTTGCCACGTGGCCCAACCCGAGAAGGAAAGCATGCAGACCTCTAGAAACTCCATGATGATGATGATGGATAGCAGGTACTCTCTGAACAGGAGAAACCTTGCCACACTCTCAGCTACTCCTGCTGTGAGTAATGGTAGTGCCTTTTCCCAAACCCCAAGATGACAACTGCACAAAGTGAGAACATACCCAGAGAATATAATGTTGGAGTCTGTCCTAAACAAAGCTGGGCTGAGGTCCTTCTGTCTGAACAGCAAAGCAAGCATGCAGGAGTGGCACAGGCACAGAGCCAATGCCGAACACCCCACCTGACCCTCACAACACTGTCTTTCCTGACATACATCTCTCCTTGACATGGCTGAACGCTCTGATGCTTTGTCACCTTGTGGGGTCTGCAACAGACATTATGTGTTGTTCAGTTCATGCCCAACTTAGATATTTGAGAAGAGTGAGGAAATTAAAAACTGGCATGTGCAGGCACTGTAAACCAAGAGATTTTGTATGTCAAGGCATGCCTTAGAATTTCATAGCCACTCCTGATGTCCAGCCATTATTTGTAATTAACTACTACCTTCAGGGTGACCAGGAAAAAAACAATTGCATGAAAATATGAGTTTACATTTAAACGCAATTACACATTATATTTATTGCTTAATATAGTAAATTTCTCCTCTCCCCCAGGCAACAGGCAATTGCTCTGAGAAATAAAATATATGTGAGCCACTAAATTATGCAGGCCCTTTTAAGCACTGCATACATCTATAGTGTCCCAGTAGCAGTGACACTGCAAATTGTATAGCAATATGGCCTTTATGAAAGTCATTTTACTACATCTGGTCATTAAACAAGTACTTTCAGGAATATGTTTCATTTTTCCAAAACTTAAATTCCTTCCAGAAAAGCATGTGAAATTTTGTCTGCGAAAAAGTCAGGGTCGGCAGTCCTGTGGCACGTAAGAGAACCAAGTGCCTCAAATCTCAGCTCTACTGATCTTGGAGAATAAACTCCCTTTATACAGTTTCATCTCACTTGGGGCAAACAAGGAAGACAAAAATGCGAGTTGGCTGCAGCTGCTATCTCCTGCCTGAAAGTGACTGTCAATCAGCTTGAGAGGAAAGGAAGATGCATCCTTCTCGTAGCAAGAGACAAAGAATATAGTGCAAGCTCACTAAATCAAGATAGTGAGAAGCATCATTTGGAATTAAAATTGGAATCAGCTGGGCACTGACCTTCGATGCCTGTGATTAATCAATACTTCTATAATGAATCAATTAATGGTTGATAGCTGCTTTATCTATTATGAAGGTCAAACAGCAGAAACAAAACTCAATTGAAATAAATAAGCCTACACATACATATCACTGAAAAAATTGCTCTGGAATGCTGAAAAACAAGTGTTCATTATTTTTAATGTATGCTTTCCATTTGCCAGAGTTGGGCTTCCTAGTCCTCAGGCTGGGTGAAGGTAGCAAATGGATAGTGCTGCAGAGAATGCTGAACACATGCGAATGACACATGGGACTGAGTTAAAAATTACCTTTCGTCTCATGAAACAATAAAAAGATGACAGTTTCAGATTCATTCACATCACTGTCTTTTTGCTAATCCACAACAGCAACTCCTCACTGATACAGCACACAGTACTCTCCATTCCAACACAGGCAAGCACAACCTACGTGGCAGCAAAGGAAGTCTGGAAGCAAGAAATGCCATCCTGATTTCCCTTCTGACAGTATAATTGGTATTTTTCAGATTTGAGGGAATCAGTAAATTCACTGAGACAATGGATGGGAAAGAAAAAATTAAACCTCTCTCTCACTGTCATGTGCATACAAAACGAGAATTATCAACCCAATGCAATCAAGCATATGGAAAACAATTTTATTGTTTATACAATAAAAGCAAATAAATTCAGTCAGCCCTGGCTTTCCAAGCTCTGATTTGCTGTATTTTCTTCCAATAGGAAGGATTAGTTGGTTTTGGTTTTACTTTCTATTGAAACATCAAAAGAGCTCACTGGTGTCCCTCTGTGAATCCTCGTCAGACTTGAGCTGAACTAGAATGTTGGTACTTTGCATGTTGTTGCAAAAAGGAAACCTTTTGGTTTTGACACAGTGACGAAAAACAACCAGAAACAGCAAAAATGCATCAGATATTAGCTAGAAATACATGATCAGGAATCATTAATAAGAAAAACGCTGGTAATAATTTCATCACTTTGCCAAAGGAGAAGGACGCTTTCTGTTTTGAGGGTTATTTCTCTCTGTTGAAACAATCATTCTTCCATTAAAGTACACTGGTCATGACATTGTTGGTTTGTTCATGTGATTTCCTAACGCTGTGGATGTCTGTGATGATTTGTCCAAGCATCCTGACACCTCATTTTCTCTGACAGCAATCATTCCTACCACAAATGCCGGTGGAGAATGCTACAATGGAAGAAAGTGAAATCTGGTGCTTCTTTAACCACGCATCATTGTTACAGTGATTGAAGGTCAAGCAACAGGACTATACAGGGTTTTGTATAGCTGCAGCAACACTAACAGTGAGTGGTTGATGCCCAGGAAATCACCTTTTATTGTTTCCTTTTGTGTTACACAGATCCATGCATTTTACTGTACACTGACTTGACCTGTGGTGAAGTACACGACATCTGAAAATCGATATCATGGTCTTTTCCCCTTTCTCTGTATCACAAGTCAAGCAAAAGGAAAGTGTGTTTGCTTGTCTCTTTCTAAAATTTTTTTTTGAGAGCGTTCATCTGAAATGATCCAGTGGGTAACAAAGAAACTCAAAAGGAATCTGGTTACATTAAAAGGAAAAGTATTCAGAAACATGATGAGTTTTTCTTCTATTAAATGAGGAACTGACTCACACAATTGAGGAGGGGATCAAAACCAAGGTACTTATAAGAATATCACAAGTTCTCCTCTTTGGCCTGAGTCAACATGGGCATTTCATTACATTCGTGCATCTCATAGTGTTTTGTTTGAAAAAATACTCCCAAATGCCAAGATGATCCCAACTTGGCTCTAAATCGCACCTCCTCCAGCTTCTGAGTCAGACAGCAGCCCCTGAGCACACAGGAGCAGCAGACAGAAACCAAAGTGGTTTTGAGCCATACAAATTTGTATCTTTAGTTGCAGATGTTGGGCAAAGTCTCTGTTTTCTAATTGAGCCAAAACAGTTTGTCTTCTCCTAGTGCCAAGCCACTCAAATGCAGGTCCTTAGTTTCCCACATTCACTGCATCTTGAGGAAAGAGAAGGATGTGAAATGTGTGAGCCCCACTTTCGGTAAGAAGTGTGGGGAAACAGATGATTCTCTAGAAAAGCTACGGGGGCTGTGTCCTTTTCTGCTCTGTATTTCTTGCTTAACTTCCTTGTTCTCATAGTTTCCTGCCACTGGCACCAGCAGTTCCACTTTAAATGGAGCTTTAACATAGATATTCCACCCTGTCTGCCATTCTTCCTTGGACTAACATTTGCATGGCAGATGGTACAAATGGCCCAGCAAATATTTACTGGATCAGTGTTAGAAAAGCAGAGCAAAGCAAAGCAAAACAAAACAAAAACACCCCAGCTGCCAGACTGATGACTTTCTGGCACCATACTATGTGCCACCAGTCAACAGGATGGGGAAAACACCACAGGAAGAAAATTGATGTTGAACTTACTGGATTTTTCAGAGTACTTTCTGAATCTTTTTATTTGGAGCACCCCCAGAGGGCAAGTACAAGGACAAGAACTTTTCCCTTTCCTTCCCGGAGTCTGCCTTTTTCTTGTTGCTTAGGTGAAAAAAAAGGTATTGTGACAGATTAATGTATTCCCCTTTCAAACAAAACCCAGTCATATCCAGTATCAGAACTGTATTAATTACAGAAAACAGATTGAGCTCCTTGCAGATGGAGTCTCTGAAACTCTCATGGCAAAGTCTGGGACAAATATCTTACTGATTTAAATAATGATAGAAGCAGAGGAAGGTGACCAATGTTAAGAATAACCCGTTGCTTTTGGAGGCACTTACTTGCTAAGGCTTATCACAGGAAGAGCAGAACAGTGAAGTACCTGTGCAGCAAAGTTGCTTTTTAATTTCCATGTTCCTGTCAATCACTATCCCTTTATTTTGCCATTTCTTTGCTAGCTGAACTAACTGGGTGTGAACATTTTTGATAGTGAAGGACAAAGAAATGCCAGGAAGTCTTACGGAGCAAAATCCATTTTCTTCACCATAGTGATTCTCTATAATATAATTAACAGTGCAGAAGCAGTGCAAATTATATTACTATCCAAATGGATGTTATTTTCTAAGCAGGTTACATACCCCATAATTTTAAAAACATTTTGTTAATATTCCAAGCAGAAAAGAAAGGTAAACTGGAAAAAACAGAAGCCAAAAATACATGGGCCACCATTCTGAAAAGTAGTTCAGCAGATGGTCAAAAGAAGATTTGTATAGAATGGGACACAACAGAAGGAGATGAAGCACATCTGAAATTCTTGCTCCAGCTGGAAGTCTGAACCACCTGAAAATCAAATTACATTTACCCAATCGTTAATTTTTAATTAAAATTACAGTCTAAGAAAATCTTAATAATGTTTTTGAATATATATTTGTTTAAAGGAAAACAAATTTTCCTTCTTCCTTCAATCCCTTGGGAAAGATTCAATTTCTCTTTATGCCTAGAAGCAGGATAGATAGAAGGAGAATGTACACAAAACAAGTATGAGTAAAGAGAAGAAAAAAATTCTGTCTCTTGCAATTGTGTTTTGCCCATTTATCTTGCACTGTAAACTGAGAACTAAGTGAGAATATGCCATGAACTGGAAAAGGGAAAAACAATACAGTCCTGATTAATGTAGTTCACCCAAAGTTCTCTTCTTGATCTTATGGCATTTCAGAAGACAGTGTTCATTAGTTACCAAAGCTAAAAAAATGTCATTGTATCCTCAGTGCCAAAAGAGAAGTGAAGAATTCTTCCACTGGAAAACCAAAGTAACTACAAAATCTTTGCACAAAAGCCACAGAGGGTAGGTCTGGTTTGGGGTCCTCTCTGCAGGATTTCTTTCATGACTTTCAAACAAATCTTGCTTTCCAAACTCATGTGTCCAAATGCTAAACCTGACAGTATCAAAGTTCACATCTGAACTCAAAACAGATACAGGCATTCATGAACAGTGAAAAAGTTTATCTACAGACACTATTTCATAACCTAGTGGATCCTCCTCTGCAACTAGGTAGATTCATATAATCTAGAAAAAGAATATGTTCTTATACAGGCTTTGAACCTCATGCCATGAACTTCTGCTTATTGAAAATGGTGGTTGCCTGGTTCAGGAGGTTCAGTGGCTCCCATCTTGCATGCCAGTAATTCTTTGGTTAATCTAAACTTGGCTGCTGAATTTTTTCAGTTAAAATAACCAACAAACAAAAACCTACCCAACTGCGTTTTTTTATATCTATATATTAAAAAAAAAAAAAAATTAAAAAATCGATGTTTAAGTAATTTGTCAATGTTTTAATCATCTTCCAGGTGCCCAACAAAGAGATTCTTTCTGCTATCATATCTACCATTTTGTCTCAGTGATTCCTAGAGAGGCTAATCTCTCTGAAGCACCTGCAAACTGCCACCTTGTTAAGCCAAAAAATCCACCAAAGGATATTGGATATTGTATTTCACTAGCCCAGGATAGACTATTATCAGGTCTTTATTTTAACTCTCTGCTTTTATGTGATAAAGAGGTTAAGCAAAGAGAGGGAGGACTCAATTTTTGTGCCCGCCTTCCTTTTCTTTCTAGAAAAAGGTGGCTTAAAACTGCACATTACTAGAAACAGATATACAGAGTCTGGGGTTTTAAAAATATATATATATTTAATAAGGTTTAGATTTTGTAAGCAAATCTGTTAATTATATAATTAAAGAAAAAGCTGTAAAGACACTGACCAGCTCCTCAGCTGAAGGAACTGGACAAAGCTGTGCTGAAGCCCAGGGAAGGGCTGCTCAGGGAAGGTTTGAGCCTTTTTTTTAAAGTTACAGCTTCTATAACTGAAGTGGCATCTGTCACTCTTTTCCCTTCTAGAGAGAGTGCTGTTGCTCTGTAGAGAGAGCTTATTGCTCTGTCAAAAGCACCAAAATTTTCCATCCGGGATTGCTACCTCAGATTGCACTGCTTTTTAAAATTTTCAGCCACAACATTCAGTAAATAAGATGTGGAAAACATCTTGTAAAAGAAGGTTTCTCTTGAGAGGAGAGAAAAGAAAGCAATTCAAATGAATGTTAAAACCAGGTATAAGTGGAAATGTTGCAGGTCTCTACCTACAAATGGGGGTCAGTGGACCTTGCTCTTCCTAGGGTATTGTAAAGATTCATTAAAGTTTGTAATGTGTTCAGATAGAGTGAGAACTGCAGAACAGTCAAGTAGGAAATGAATAATTCTGTCTTTAGAACCAAGCCTGAGCAGCGTGCAGTAAATAAGGCCTGAGGCCAAACACCAAGCAATGAGGATAAAAGAACATATTGAATAGCTGCTCATTAAGTGAGCACCATCCATCCTGTGCCCTGCTGAAGCAGGTGTCCTGGGGAAAAGTAATAGTATGCAACCTTGTAATTAAAGCCGTATCATAATGCATATTCACCAGGAGGCGAAATTAAGGATGCTTTGAGAAATTCAGTCTGACATTGCCTAACTTCTGAATGCTGGACTTTGCAACTTTTATGTTCTTTTGCCATATATATATATATATATATATATATGGCAANATAATTTTTATTTTATCCTGTTTACTGTTTTTCAAGAGGTGGAGACATATGATAAGATTGCAGAATATAGTCTTTCTGGCCACTCATCCAAACAAGAATAAGAATGACTTCAAACCAATGGACTGAAACTAAAGTCACTGCATGTGTCTGGAGAGCCCAGAGCAGAGCTGAAAGGAGAGGAGTGGTAAGTTTGGCAATCGGTAAATGAGGTAAAAAATGTCTGAGACCCAGGGATCATTAGCCTGTGGCCTGTACATAATACATACTGATGCACATCAGGGATAGATCT
>VZRV01000612.1:1630196-1909831 GCA_013398115.1 Falcunculus frontatus
TTCCTTCCTTCCTTCCTTCCTTCCTTCCTTCCTTCCTTCCTTCCTTTTATCACATTCACACTTAACTTACTCCAAAGAAATTGTAAATAATTTTCCATGTTTATTCTCTCAGTCCTTAAACACCTTTCCTCATTTTCTGGGGTGATCTTACTTATTACCAGCATTTTTTTTTGCTTGATATATTGATAGTGTCATTATACCTGTCCATATCTAGCATGTGAAAATGACCGTAGATGTACATTTATATTACATATGTATGCATGTCTGCATAAGCACACATTTTTTATACGGATATAAACTGTAAATTAAAAGAATAGCAATGTCACAAAGTCAAGGTCACAACCATAAATTAATCCATAAAATTACTTGAACTTAAATAATTTCGTCCTCTGTCTTTGTATTTCCCTGTCAGTGCAACTACTTTTGCTGTTAATGAAATGGAAGTTTATTCCCTTGTTGAACTGCAGATGTTCCAGCACAGGATGTTCCAGCACCTCTGTCCCCATGCACAGATGGGGATGAGGAGCCCAGACAGGTTGTTTTCCTGGCCATGCTGGAAGAGAGGTGACCTGTCCACAAGGCCTGTTTCTACCAGGAACGTGGTCCTCATGCAACAACCACCCTGCAAGTATGAGGAGTATCAAGGAAAATGATTTTTAACCAAAGATTAAATTCAGCATCCTCAGCCTTCACACAATGGGCCATGCTCTCTTTTCTGCATGTCTGACTTCACAGACAAAACTAACTACTTTCTGACTGCTCATAGGATTTGTCTGGGTGCCCAACTTAAAATGCAAATACTTGTAGCTTGCTCAGCAAAGAGAGCTGCCTAGCAACTTCCTGGCAAGGCACAAAGTCAAATTTATACTGAACTACCCTCAACCCACCTTAGGCTTTTTTCTGACTACTTTTCTAAGCTCTAGCCCTAGATAAGGAACACTTAGTTACAGTAATATATTTCATATACACCACATATTTTATAGATTATAGGTTTCAGAAATATTTTGAATCATTGCTTTTTAAATGCATTGTTTCATCACCTACTTATTCAAAAAGCAAGAGATGTTTTAATACTCCAAATGCTATTTTATAGGCCTTGAGAGAAAACATTTTTATACATAATAATTCAACAAATGCGACTTCTAATATCTAATTCTGGTGTTCATTCAACCCCTTTGAGAGTCTCCCTTTTCCTTAGAAAACATTGCTTGAGGTTAAATCTCAAGAGCTTTTGACTTTCAGCCTCTAAAACAGTTACAGTCTCTAACAAAATATTGCACAGGCTGAGGCTTAGGGCTAGCACAGTGCAAAGGTAAAAACTTATGAGTTGGAAGAAAGGAGGAAGGAAACATTGTTGTGCTTTTATTGCTTCAGACAAATACCTATGAACAGCAGAATTAAAGAACATGAGTTTCCAATGCACTTGTGTCTTCTGCTTGATCTGGCTGGTGGCTAACAAAGCGCAAGCTGCAAGCAAAGCTTTGTGCGCAGCTGGGAGGGTCAAAGACGTCCCTCCACTGTGAACCTCTCCAGAAATCTTGATCCTCTCCTGCTCCTTCTTTTTGCACACAACTTGAAGGATTTTAAGATCTTTTTTTCCCGTCGGCATTATGGAACACAGAAGCTCTTCATAGTCTCTGATGCAAGATGTTTCCAAGTCCAACATCTGGACTTGGAAATTAAATCTGTACAGAGGGAGAAAAGGTGGATTCCTATTCCCATACAAGGATCACAGGTCAAGCTGTACCACACATAGGCAGGAAAGTGTGAATCTGTCTGTGAATGTGTTGTCTGACCTCTGTCTCTATGGCAGATCTGATTGACACTGACAGAGTGGTTCCCAAGTCTTAGACACAGAAACATAAAGACAGCATCACAGAAACCTCGTTTCTGAAGAAGCCCGGGGTCAAGATACCATTAGCCTAGAGAACCTTTGGGATGCATTTAAAGTATTGGGAAATGTATGGGTTTATGATCTAGATACAAATCACACAGTCAATGCCTGTCCCACAGTCTCCTTCAACTGCTGGTCACAGCAGCATCACCAAGAGATTTTAAGAGTGAGAGCAAGAAGCTGAAAGAAACCAACGTGAAATTGCAACACTGCCTTTCCCGGGCACTGTGGGGAGCACACAGATTTAACAGGGGACAGAGGAGAACATAAAGGCAGCTTGAGCAGAGCAAACCCAAGACAGTAAAGGCAGAGAGGAAGGAGCAGCTAGCAGCTCCCTATGCCACTATATGGTGGAGGGATGAGCACATGCTTTGCTGGGGTCACTGAAGACCCAGTTCACTGAGCAGTTGCTGCTGAAGGGCCAAAGAGGGGAAGAATCAGAGAGTCTGCAGCTGAGAGACTTCCTTGCCTCTTCTCTGGCTTTATGAATCTTGCAGACAGAAAAGAAAGGAGCATCCTGATAGAGTTGAAGATGTACCTGTTCATTGCGGGACAGTTAGACTACCTGACCTTTAAAGGTCCCTGTCAACCCAAACTAGTCTATGATTCTGTGAATACCAGTGTTCAAACACAAGGAGAAAAACAGTGCACAGTGTGGTTGGGACCTCTCTTGGGCATTCCAACCTCTTCTGCCTGTGTTTAGAACAGTAAGGAGAATTTTTCAGCAAAGCTATTGAGAAGAAGCAAATTTTATTGCAGTTTGCTTCACCTGATGCCAGGAATACAGTGGTACTCTCCTCACAGACCAGCCCAAATTGCTGCTGACAGCTCTGGAAAGCCACAGAAACAACAACAAAAGCAACAGTGGCAGGGGTGGGGGTGAGGCAGCCCAAACCACAAAACGTTGCTGCATTTACCCGGAGAAGGGAACTCTAACTTGAAGGGGTAATAAGTGGCCAAAGATCACCCTGGCTGTGCACGTCCTCAGACATACCTATGCTCTGAAGGTACACACATTGCTGGTCTGCCACATCCAGAGAGCACAAGATGTGTTTAGCTGGCTTTTGTTCACAGTTCAATATCATGGTAATTGTGTTGCTTTTCAATGTATGATGAATTAAAGGACAGAGAGAGGATTGTGAAAGACCAGCTCAAAGTTCAGTTGCCTGCAATTATTTGTTTCTTCTTCTTCATGTGAGACCTTTCCAAGAATGGCCCTTTTGTGCAAAATATCTTTGTGCTTTTATAGCACCAAATTCCACTTAGAGCTTATTGAGGTTCCTGTGTAACACAGCTTTTACGTACCTGCTTAATGATGAGCATTTATTTAAATCACATCCTTAGTCAGCAAAGGATTCAAATCCCTTATGAGCCTCAAGGACTTGAAATTGCTTTTCAGACCAAAGAATAATACATCAGCACAGGAAAAAGAGACCTTGAAAAACAGCCACGTGACAAATGGAATCAGAATCAAGCCTGAAAGTTGCATTTCAAATATCAACAATAAAAAAAGTTATGTATAGCATATGAAAACTGTCTCAGCACTGAGTACTTAGTTATTATCATTCTTCCAACATTTTAATAACACCCTTGTCACCTAGACAAAACATACTACAGTTCTATATAGATCTTTTTGCTTCAGGCAACTGGGACATGAGAAACAGAAGCCTAAAGTGTGTTGTGGGTGCTATAGGCCAGATTGTCCCCACCAGGGTGTTCATCTACATAGTCAGAAAAGACTTCCGAAATGTGGACTTGGAATTTGCCCCATGGCAACAGAAATGTACAGTTTGGTGCCAGCAAATGCTGCAAGTGCAGAACACATCTTACAGACTTTATTAGCATTCTGAAGGAATCGTTTACTCTGTTGAAGGAAAAAGAAGTATCACAGATGTTTTCCAATGGCAGTCCATACTGTTACAGAGTATGAAATGAAGCTGTTTATTTAGCATTGTGGCATTTTAGTTTAGGTATTGGGCACCACATAGGAGCCTGCTATGTTTCTTTATACAAATGTGGAGTTGTTAACTTTATAACGTGAGAAAATTAAAAACAGAGCAACATCTGAATCAGATCTTAGATTTTCTGAGTGTTTTAAAGAATAGTTTATGTATTAAAGCTGAATATTGGAAACAAACAAATAAATTGCCAAAATTTCATAAAGATAGTCGCTAGCTGATGAACAGCTACTTTACCTCTCAATTAATCTCTCTCTCGTACATGAAAAATAAATTAGGTTATACATCAATTTCTGCTTTGAAAACCAAAAAAAATTAAGTCCCATATCAATAAAACAACGTTAAGAGAAATTTTAATGAAAATGCAAACTGCATAGAGTTTGAACTCAGTATCCTTGAAATATATGGCATCTATCCCCCAGACTAAACAGATTTTGGTACCATCCACAAATAGATGCATGATTTTCACAGGCTCTCCTGAAGAGCTGAGTTATTATCATACATTAGATTTTGCTTCTTGATTAAAAAATCATATTAATTAAATGCAATTAAATTAAATTAAATTAAGAGTTGAAGAAGCAGCAATCCATTTATTATTATTTTCTCACAGTGTGGGCCACATTCTAATAGAGTGATCACCCTCTGTACCAGCCTCCCAGTCACAATTACCCAACATCCCTGGAGCACTATGCAGAAGTATTAACATATTCTAATTCTCTTCTGTGAGATTTTTCTTTGCACGAAGAAAACTGGTTATGAGGCCTCCTCTTTTTTGGGTTAATCTCTTCCTTTTAATTGATTTTTTTCTTTGTCTCGCTATCTCTGAATTGTCTTTTCTTTGTCTCATTTTGTCACGTCTCCTTGCATTGTACTAGTCTACTTCACTATATCCTGTCAAGAATTCCTCAACTTTCTTGGCAAGGACAGACATCTCTGCTGACCATTACTCTTCCAGTGTCTGTGCTGTATGTACATTGAGACCATACATCTCAGAGATCCTTGAGCAGAGAGAAGTGGAGAAGAGAGGAACAGATTCCTCAAAGTAAGAACAAATTAAATTTTCTTTGGTCTTGAAGGCAGGATGTATCATCCAAAAGGCACTTTTGGTTTCATGTACTGATTCCCAAGCAAACTTTAATCAAGTCACTTAAAGACTGGAGGTCTAGGTTGTGTCCATTTGGGTAGGGGGGATGAGCTCCCATGCTGGCAGGGTACGTTGGCACTGAGGGAACTGCAGCAGGCAGACTGCTCCTGCACAAGTTGCTGTGCCAGCTCTTTCTGCCCCACTCTGCACAGGCTGGCAGTAAGAAATGCGTGGGCTGTCCTGCCTAAACCAGAGCTGAACTAAAGTGCTGGGTGCCGCATGAACCAACACACGCAGGGGAGTGTGACCAAAACACTGCAGCTGCAATGCAAAGAGTAAATATATTTCATTACCTCTCTGGCTGGAGGATCCCGAAATGCAGGAAGAGACACTGGAAATGGGGACATGGGCACTGTCTGGCTCAGCCCATCCCAGCGTCTGACGGGGCTGCTTTCTGCACCCATTTGTCAAAGGCCCACACAGTTTACCTCCATGCTGTGATCACCTCTGATTTTTATGATTTCTGCTTTGATCTCTGTCCCAAGGCAGGGAGCTCAAGCAAGTCTGGGAGAGGACCTCTGTAAACACCTATGTTATCTCTACACAGAAATTCTACTTCTCAAAACAGAGAGAGCATAAACAGCAGTAAGCATGGTTTCCCACACTGTTATTCTCCAGGACTCGGCATTCCCGGCTGCAAGGCCACTGGAGCAAATCTACCATCCTCCTCGCCATTCTTCTGCTTTTAACCCTTTTCTCCCAACAGACGCCCTGAACTATGACTCAAGAAAAGGTAAGCCACTTTGCCCAGCAATATGGAAGTGGGTAATGAAGTCCCAGCTGGCTGAAGAAGTGAGAGCAGGTGAGGAGTCTGGGGCAGAAAAGAAGACCTGCACTAAACAATCCATTTCTTGCCAGATAAGTCTCAGAGCAGTCCTGCTGGCAAACGTGTGACCTCGTTAAAATGAACACATTCTCCATGGATTTTTAGCTTCCTGAAAATATTAGAAAAAAATTTTGCTTATTTGCAGCTCTTTGTGAGCAGGCAATCCTCATGTAGGAGAACTTTTGAGATCCTGAGCAGCTGCCCCTAAAACTAAAACCCGGATCTTCATTGATGACTGGCAAAGACATGCCATAAATTACTCCAGAGCCAGTTTTTTAACAAGCATAATATAGCACGTGGAATTATTTTCTGTTGTTGTGTTCTCCTTCCTTCCACTAAGCTAGCACTGCCATTCCCCCTTTTCTGAAACTCCTGCTCCTCTCCGGGGCATTCACCCACCCTCCTCCACGCTCCCACCATCTGTGAGAAACTTTGTCCTATATAGTTCTCACCTATTTTCTATCTCACTTCAGTTCACTGCTGGCAACATGCTCTCTCTCTTTCCCCCCTTAATTCCTTTTCCTTTCTCTCAGCAATATAATTTTATATGTTAATACTGTTATTTAATACTGTCTCAGGTTCTTGGATCCAGCTTATCGTGAAGTAGCTTTTGCCACAGTATCTTTATATATTATGTTTTTATCTCATATGGCAGATTTGTTTCAAAGATGTTATGAAAACGTGTCTGTTCATGATTATGTACTGATGATTCAAGACAGAGTTTTGTTTTCCTTTTGGAAAATCATGTTGGCTAAATGTCTTTCTCTTTTGGTATCTCTGGACAGCTTCTGCATTGTGCTCCCTTGTGACAGTTTGTTTCAGAATCAGATTAAACTATACTGCAAAGTAATCTCCTTATAGTATCCAATTCACAGAAAATACTAACACGGACTCTACCGAAAGGAAGATGCCTTCTGTGAATAACATGAATCCATGACAGTTTTAACTTCAATATTTATACAGTCAGAGACATGGGGTTAGAATTTATTCTCTTCCCCATAGCCAAATCCTGTTCAGATCTTCAACTCGCTTAACTCCGGGGTGCACCAGCCTGTAATTCAGAGCAGGAAACACCCAGAAAGGCCAAGCCATTGCTGTACAGAGAGATACTGTAAGCACATGCATGCTTACAGTCATCCTGTCCACTTCACTCCTCACCACAAAGACATTTTCTGGACCAAAGTGAACTGTAGTCAGGCCCTTCATCAAAAGAAGCTCCTCAGTCTTTTGCAATTCACTTATTCACATTGAACACTGCTGGCTAAGACTGGCCTTTAACTCATTATCACATTTAAAAATAGTTTTAAGGGTTTATTTGTTAGGTTGATTTGTAACATATGTTCACACATGAAGCACAGAAAAAAAAAAGAAAAAAAAAGAAGAAAAGAAAAACTTGCCAAGCGTCCATTAGATTCCAAGGAGAAACCCTAACCAAACCAACCTCGTGAGTCTGAGAAATCAAATTGCAAGCCTTTCAGGAAAATTGCACTATAAAATAGGCCACGCATGAAAATATAATTAAAGTGGTTAGTAGTTTTCACTACAGGAACCCTGTTCTGCTCTCTGAAACACCAGCCATCACTACATTCATGTGAAATTGGATCAAATCTGCTATATAACTGCACCATAGTGATAGTTCTGGGGCATATGAAAACATACTCTACTCTGTGGTCACCTATTAGAAATCTCCCTTCCCGCTGTTCAAGAATCTAACAAGTACTTTTGAAGCAGAGGTTTTTACACCCCTGAGGGCTTTCCACAAACTTAAAATCAATCCAAACTAGCACTCATTCATAGACTTTCAAAGACAAAAATATTTTCACATTTATTTATGAAGTCAAAATTCTTAGCCAAGTGATCATTCACTTTTTCATGACAGAAGTTGCTATGCATAGCCTAAATCCCCTCCAAAAAAGATAAGATGTATATTATGTCCTAAAAAGAGTCTGTTTGTTTGTTTGTTATCTAATGGAGGATGACAGAAGGACAGGTAGCACACCCCTGAAGTTGTAACATGCAATATATCAAACTGGTTCAATACATTATAAAATAGACAAAGGTAGCAACATCAAAACTTTCCTAAGTAAAGAGGGTGGGATACTGGGGAAGGAAGGCAAGAAGGATGGATTTAAAGGAAAGGTTATTTTTTTCCCAGGATATCGTTTTTCCTTTGTTAAGTTTAGCCCTGCAGTTCCATTTATCAGCTTTCTTAAACAGTGAGCATACATAGTTCAAAACAATAACTGTTTAAAGATACAAAAGATTATGTATGATTTCACTGGAATATTTTTGCATTATTTTCTTAAACCAAAGAATCCTGCATTCACATTTTAAAGCATTAAATAGAAACATGTCCTGGTTTGTATTATCTAACAAATGAACCAATGAACCAAGGAACCAGCTGCAGATTCATTTTCTGTATGATTTCCCTGATGGATACATTCAGGATGCTATGGTCAGGAGACGGTGAGACAACCCCTGTGAAGAGGTCAGAAATGATGCTGTCAGAGAACAGAATACTGTGGACAGGCATAGAAAATTGAAAAACACCAAAACCAAAACAGATAAGGAGTGTGCAGCTAGGGCCATAACTAGCATAATAATTCTAGCTTCTCTTATTTAAATCTCCTTTAATCCTTCATCTACAATTAATAAGATTTGCTATTTAAAAAAGTAGTTCAGAGGGTTCCACACTTATTGCTAAAACATAAAAGTAAAATTTTGGCCTTTCATCATCTAAAATATATATATAAAACTTTGTGAATCAAAAGTCTCTTTTAAACATCTCTGAGGGTGACAAGTTAAAAAACTGCCAAACCCGAACATTTTATTGTCAAAATCCCAGCACAGAGTAGCACAAGATTTAAGCCAAGGTGATACTCGGTGGTATACTGAGCTGCCATCAAAGAGAATGAACATTCCATCTATTTTGGAAAATAATTTTTCATTTAAAATAAAAGGTAGCCCATTAAAGATGCAGAGATTAACTTTCTCATACTTACTAAGGGTCAGACAGACCAGTACATGGAAGAACAGAGGCAATAAGCACAAGGAAATCACCCCAAATTAATGTTAAATGTGGACTTTCATAACAGCAATGTCAGCAATAGCAAGATAAAAAAGGAAATGTACATACACATATTTCGTGTTCATTTAGATCCAGATGACACATTTGCACAAGTGACTGGACAAAAAGGCTATTTTCATAGCCCTGGATTGCTAAACAAAGTCCTGGTTGCTGTACAGAGATAAGCCTGATGTGGCGTGTAAGGCAGGGGAGCACCTGTGTGCCTTCCCTTCATTGGTGTCACACAGCCCCACGCTGGGCTCAGCCTGCTCTGAGGGAACACAGCCAGTCCCAGCTGCAGTGCATCCTCCCTCCTTCTTCCCCCCAAGCTGCCAGGTAAGGCAACGAGCCGTGGGACAGCCCTGCTCGGATCTCCCCAGCTACCGAAGGGCTCTGGCCAAGGAGCTGGTGCTGCTCTGCCTGGAGGTGGGAAGGTGACAGTGGGGTAAGCAGGGAACATGTGGGCACAACCAGCCCCGGGGGGCACAGAGCCCATCCTGCTCACCAGCCTGCCAGAGAGACTGTGATACTGAGGGGAAGCAGAGCAGGGAAGAGACAAAAAAGCTACAAAATGAAGTTCCCCTTCTGACCAAAGCCAGAGACTAAAGAGAGGACACTAGTGTGCTGCAGGAACCATAGAGCAGCTCCAGAGTTACACAGCCATAGAAAGAGAGATCTTTTCCCTTCTTCCCTATATATTTGCTTTTGACCAGTTTGCTTTTTCATCTGCTGTGTAGCCAGGACTATCTCTTTCACCTTTGAATGTCTTGTTGTGTAGTAAGTGTTCCCAGAGGAAATACTTAAAAAACCAAATCAAGACCAAGCAGCTTAGTAACAGGTATAAAAGAAATCCTTTCCTGATTCCACTCCAGAACCAAGAAAGAACCTGTCCATCCAAAACTGTGTCCTGTTTTTCCTCCCCATCAAGGATAGTTCTTCAAAATTTGCTGCCATAAGAATGACATGGTGTGAGCAACAGTGATGCCTTGAGAGATTTAGGAAATGGCATTGCTTTAATATGAGAGGAGACAACATTACCCTTCATAATTTATAATGTTCTTCTTGTATATAGAAAAATAGGTGTATGCACCCAGGAAAATAAATCAATCTACTTTGGATCCGTCCCCTTGGTCAAGCAGTTCCCTGTCTTTCTTCAAGAGCGTGTTCGGAATCAAAGCAGGAAGTTTCTGCATTTTGGAGATGTTCTCTCCTGTAGCTTTGAAAGCAGGTGACACCCTATCTGGATCCAAAAAGCCAATCTCTTCGGTGCCCCTTAGTTTCCAACCTTGCCCTCCCAATGTGCAGCACTAGAATGAGGCAGAGGCAGGGAATGGGTAGGTAAACTCACTTCTGCTGACAACTGCTTGCACAGAGGGGGAGCCTGGCAGAGGTGTCCCCCGAGACCACTAAAAAAAAGTACACATACTTTAGTGATAATATTGCAGCCATGGAAGAGGGCTGACACCAGCGAGCTGCTGGTTTTCAGCAGGATACCTGAGAGGCATATCTCGTGCGTACCACTGCAACACAGGAGTACATGCTGCGTGTATCTCTTCAATGACGTACCCTATGTTCTACGATACACAATCAGAGAATCATAGAATGACTCAGGTTAGAAGGGAGCTTGAAGATCATCTAATTCCAGCCCCTCTGCCATGGGCAGGGACACCTTCTACTAGACCAGGTTGCTCCGGACACTATCCAACCCGGCCTGGAAGGATGAAAGAGCAAAACACAGTGATGTGCATTATATGTTGTATATACATGCCAAAGATTCTCAAAAGTGAATTGTTTCTGGTTGTCCAGCTTAACAGCATTTGAATAGACTGATTTGAACAGTTAGCTTTCTGAGATGTCCTAATTTGATCTACCCTTAGCAGAGCTAGGTTGGTTTTCACAGACAAGTAGTTTGAAAGAATGCTAGTGTTTTAGATAAAATATGTAAAAATGAAATTATTTACACTTCTAGATGATAAATGTTGTTATTTCAACACACAAAAATCTCTGAAATCCAGATTTCGAATAGTAAAAACCATCTTGTTTGTCAGCGTGTTTTTAGTCCCATCAGAGATTAGGTTTCAATAATGCCCAAAAGAAACAGTTAAAAAGTACTCTGTGATCAAATCACAGATACATTGAACTCAATTGCTCACCGCGACATTTAAAACATTCTGGTTGCTGCAAGGCAGTATAAATACACCAAAGAGAGGTTTCATACCATTAAAAAAAAAGAAATTTATCACTCAAGAAGCATAATTCATAACAACAAAAAGAATGACAACTTCCAGAAAAAAAGCCTGTCAATCCCCTATCTCCTCCATACACATATAGATGTGCATCCAAGGGAAAATAACACCTCATAGCTTCCATTAAAATATATATTTAATAACTCTACAGGGCTGTACTGATGTTTAAGGTTTTTCAAACAATAAAAAACATTTCCAAATGCATTTCAAGGAGTAAAGGCTTCTAGCAAATTCCCTGCCAAAACAAATTACCATGCCACTTTTCCATGCATGTTCAAAAGCAAAATGGAGATGAATATGAAACACCAAGTCTAAGATCTATTTTTCAAAGTGTTGTAGCCAACACATGAAAGAGAAATGCTTCTTAGTCTCCCTAACTATAGATCCAGCACATTAATGCAAGACAACGACTAAAAGCTATACCAAAGCATTTAAAGGCTGAAAAACAAGCAATCTGGTTTTCTCAAGGAGGGAATAATAAATTATCTGTAGAAGAAACAAAAGTGTTCAGAATTCTGAGGCAACTAAAAAACTGCCTGTAAAACTCTGAGAGATACCTAAGTGCAGAATTTCAAAACCTGAAATACCTAATTTATTTCTATTTTTAAAATGCCAGTTTCTCTTAGGAATATGAAATAAGGTACATGCACAATAACCTGAAAAACCTCAAGAAGATGCAGAGACAGATGGAAATGTAAACAAGTTTGAAGGATCTCTGCCAAAAGTCTGCTCTAATCCACAGTCCAATCATTAAAGAATAAACACCACACAAACCCCTTTGTTTTGAATGAATTACAACCTGGAATTACTTGGCAAATACACAATGCAGAACATTGTGGAAATAAAGAATTAGAATCTAGCATAGAGGGACATATTTGCAAGTCATCTCCTTCTGTGCAAGATCACAAAAAGGTAAAACAATACCTCTTTAGGACTCTGCTGTCTTAAGCTATAGAAAACAAACTTTCCATTTTTGCTCCATGGACCTGTCAGCAGCAGGTTGGAGGAACTGCAAGCTGCAAGGTCCATGGGAAGTTTGACTGTCTTACAAAAACCACCCTGGAACATGTTTTTCTCTGTCCAAACAGGCATTGAGCCTCTGGGGAGGCCGGCACATCCTGTGGCAGCTAGACTGATGGGCAGGCAGCACTCCAAAAGGGGCACAAGGACCAGATTGTGGTGGCTGTGGATGCAGAAGACATGAGGTTGCAATCCTTGTGGCTGCATCTCAAATGCTGCATCTTCATAAGGTATGCAATAAAGAGACCAACTTTAATTTCTCCCCAGACCTAGCCCCCTGGTAACTCAGTTGGCCAATTTCCCTGTTGTAATTTACATCTTTCTCACAGTAAAAAACTTCTTGTTTTAGAAAGAGAAAACATCCTTAGCAATTTCCTGTTCACTCCACTGTCTTGTGACAGCATGCTTCTTAAATTAAGGGTTATCATTGGAGAATGGTCCCAGCACGATCACATTTTTTAAAAAGTAGCTATAGATGTCCACAATGCAGAGAACCATGTTTGCAGTGAGGCATTCAGTATTCTGTTTCTCTCTAGTTTTGTGCTCTCAGCAGTCCCCTTCATTTGATGCTGTCAGCAGCACCTACCAGGAGCTGTCTGGCGAGACAGGAAAATGGACACATTGCTTTTAATTACATGACTCATTAGCTAATGAAATTAAGTTTGATCAGCAAAGAAATTTTATGTTCTGTTTGTCTCATAGATTAGTTTGACTAGATTCACATAAATAAAGTCATTTTGCTCTCAAATTCCCAATATCTGCAACAGTATCCCAGTCATTCCCCATCCACATTTTGTAACAACTACGAAACAATGATTTTTTGCTGACAGTAGGCACAGAAAAGGACAAGAAGTCCCTTTCATCGATGCTAGCATAGATTGAAAGTAATTCCATTAAGAACAACGTGGGCCTGTCAGACAATGCAAATCCATATTTCACAGGGAGAGAAGAGAGAGGGAGCTAGAAGCAGGAGCTTAGGAGGAGGTTAGTAGTCAATTGTTTTAGGAAAACTTGGCATGGTAAGATATAAAGTTTTGATTATACTTGTATGTACATAACATAGACATATATATGAGCGAGAAAACAAATTCTCTTATTTGCCTGTTGGAGAAGTCTATTAAGGATGCCTTAGTATAGACCTATTTTCTTTGTCTAGATTTGTCCCAGTTGTTTCCCCCTCTGTCAAGGAACTTCACCTCCATATAAGGCAAATATTAGGGTCCTCTTTCTGCAATTAGCTATATTTACATATGCTTTCTTTGCTTGACAGATGTGGCTAAGCCCAGAAAAAATGGCTCCTTCCCTCTGATTCCCTGCTAGCCTTTTTTATCAAGATGGCAACTTTCTGTGAAGAGCCTGTGCTCTCTGATGCAATGGCTATCATGTCTTTATTTACCAAATACCTGTATAACCCTGTATTTAGCCCATCTGCAGGGAAGATCCAAATACAAAGGGGTTGCTGGAGGAGGTGAGTGTGAAAGAGGGTAATTAGGGAAGGACAGTGCTAGTTTCTTCAGAGACCCAGTCTTAAATTTCCAAGATCCATTCATTTTCCATGCAGGAAATAGGCTAAGACAACTAAATTGTCTGTCTCCCCACACATATATCCCAGAAGCAGCCACTGAGGCTGATGAAAAGAGTTGAGATTTGGATGCCTTGAACAGCCCAGCCATGGAACAAGACAAGTCAGATCCGATGTACAGTCCTGATCCACCACTGCACACCACTGCACACCTTTCTTGCAAGCCTCCGTCTCATGTCCCCTTTCCCATCTCTTGGAAAGTCTTGCCCCTTCCATTGCTGTTTCTGTCAAAGCAAAACTTTTACAGAGTTTCGGGTTTGTTCAGCATGATGTCTTTGCACATCATAATTGGGAAATGTGTTCATTCCACTGTTAGCTTTAGTAATTGAGACACGCTGTTTGGGGCCCATGAGGTGCGGAGTCATCCTGCTGGGACTAACGGCAGCCTCGGAACTGGAAGGAGAAGCTGGGAAGAACTAGGAAAGCAGGCAAGGAAGGTGCCTGGAAGTGAAGAGAAAGGCTCATTGAGGGATTTGGAGAGCCTGGCAGGGGGAGCCCATCATACCTGGTGTGATACAAAACAAAGTGCAGAGCTAAGTGCCTCCTCCCCAGGTGCAAAGCGTACCCTTTTGTTTTGCTGCAGAGCACTGATCAGAGGACTTCCAACAGCTTGGAGATTGTTTCACCACATGGTAGGGGTGATTAGCTGAGCCCTTGGGCCTGCAAGACCAACATTAAATCTCACGTAAACAAGCTTAAGTGTGAGATGGTGAATGTTTTTACTCCTCCTTCCCAGACAAGGCATAATTGTTTGAAAAACCTATGATGAGTTGAAAAAAATCATAGAACTGAACTTTTAAATCCTGGGAAAGAATTTTCTTCATTTTCATGTGCAGATGAGAACTTGTAACATTTCTGATTTCATCAGACACCTTGGGCATCCACACACAGAGATAAGCGCAGTATTCACTAAGCCTTACAGGCAGTCATTTGGGGTGGCAGTACTAGAGAACGTGGTACATGTGTCCATGACTTAAGGAGAATTGATTTGCAGCATTTCTCTCTGTATGCTCAGCTGATTCAATCTAGTGTTTTTCAACCCTTTCTCAACCCCAGACACCCAATTTCATTGGCATTATTGAAAATATTAAGGTGAGAAGATCCTCTTATTTGTTATTCAAGAAACAATCCTGATTTCTTAATTTTCAAGGCATTTAATCCACTCGAATTAGTTGTTTACAGTGACCTTGAATTTATTTTTCTGAGTAAAATTTTTTGTGAACAAGGAATCTGTAGCACACTTATGTTTTCACCCAAGTTACTACCACACTGGCTTGTCTAACCAGCTGCACATACTTCACCCCTTAATGCTCAATACCTCCTTACTCCATGGTCTGCTGTGCTCATCCAGGTATTCTCTACTGATTTTCACCTCTGAATACAAACTGCAAACATTAGCATCTTACCTTTTTGACTGGTTGTCAGCCCCGTCCATGCAGATGCTTCCAGTGTTCCTTAAACCTTTCCAAATGGTATGATTCTGCCTTTGGAATATGCTAGAGTATGCATTAGTGTCTGGTTTATGTATGCAGGGAATTATTTCCACAACCTACTGGGGAAGAATTACACAAAATTACCATTATTCTTAAGGGGTCACAGGTTTCACAGGCAGCAGTGTGCCAAAACACCTCTTTACAAACCTCACCAATGAGGTCTTTTGAGCCAGTTGTTTCCCAGCATTTAACTGATCCATTCCTGGGCCTGATGAAGAAGGGAAGCAGCACGTCCACTCTCTGCAGCAGCACACGGCTGGGAGTGCAGTCCTTCAGTGCCCCGCGGGCAGCGCTGCACACCGCTGAGGCAGACCTGAAACATAGTTCTGGTTGGATCTTACATTATCTTTGGCTGTAAGATGGTGATCCATCTCTTACAGCATGTATCGTCAGCATGGGGAATTTCCCACCCCTTCACAAACCCCATCCCCAGGACTAGGTTAGGAATGAGCCCTAGCAGGAGCAGACTACATGGGCTATCCCAAGGAGAGCTGCCCTTGCACTGCACTGATAGGTAAAGGGCTTGACCAAAGCAAAGGGTCCCCCTCTTTGTGCAGAAGTCATGCAGTTAAACCCAGGAATCCTGAGTGTATAGAGAAACTCTTAACCTTGCAAAGTCAAAGAGCTTCTCTGACAGACGAATTTGATTTTTAAGCTAAGACCAGAAGCTTTTTCCGCATCGGGGAGGTGACTTGTTGAATCCCATTAACTGCTCGTATCTCCTGGCTATCTGCAGGTACTATCAATACACCTTGCACCACCTCTCCTGGGATAGCTGAGACACTTGGCAATTAATCTGCAGGATCTCAAGCAGAAAATTGTCTCCCTGTAGAATGAGCAAACCCTGACTGGTCTCCATTTTAAGAGACATAGTACAGAAATGGCTGCTATTCCCACAAAATCCTGAGCATGCATCCCCCTCTCCCACTTATCCCCTCTTACTCTTTGGAATTATACAGGTAATAAAGGACAGTGCTGTTGTGCTAAAAAATCGCAGCCTGAATGCGGCCAGAGCCGCACCCAAAATTGAGCAACAGCTCCTGTGGAGCCATCTGACTGTCACTGTCTGCATCTGTGTGAAAATGCTGGATCCAGCCGGCTCTTTGGAGCAGGCTCAAATAGCGAGAGATAGAAAAAACAGTTTCTTGTTAATTTTCATCAAGGAAAACACCACCTTTACCACACAAGAATTGAGAGCTGCACATTGCAGATGAGACAGAATTTCTATTTTCTACAAGTTGAGAAAGCACTGAGGCAAATATGTTTTATTGATTATTTTGATTGTAGATCTGGAGAACAGGACCTATTCCAAGTGACATCTGCCACTTAAAACTTTAGCAACATACTAATTAAATAAAATTCGGTTAACTTTTAATCTATTTCTATCAATTTATTTTCCAGAGCCACCAAATTTTGTTCCAGAGCAGATAGTGCTCTCCTCAGAATTTAAAGTATAACATATTAAGGTTCTTTATAGATACTTGGAAGTTTCTCGCAAAATTGAAATCTGTTGCTATGAATGCTCACGATCAACACAAATAACTGTGCCTCTTACCATGCAAATCAAGAAGAAAAATGAATTCTAACTGAAGGAAAGATTTTCCTCTGAACAGCTTCAGAGGGATATAAAAATTGGTAGTAAAATTGGGATACAAAAATTAAACAAATATACACAAACTGAAATGTTAAATGCTACACTTTCTATTTAATAGTTATCTAAAATAAAATTCCTAGCTTTCAGTGTATAGCACAATCTGCTTCAGATAACACCAATTCTAAGAGGAATTTTCTTTGGCTGTGGGGTGGGAACTTAGTAGATTGATTGGGTATGAGAAGAATAAAGAAGAGCAAGATCAGTGCAAATCTGGTGATACTGATTCATTTTTCCCACTTCCAGATGAGTTTGTTCACAGCAGCTCAGCAGCTTCAAACCTACTCTCTTAATGAAAGTGTGAACATTTCTTTAAAGTTCCCACAAAAGTGGTTAATTCATAGTCAGGGCATGAGCAGTAAATTTCTTTTCTCTCCTGTAACATTAAAGAAACATTAATTACTCAACATTAATTAAAGTAATGTTAATTATTTTGCTAAAGGAGTTTTATTCTCCCAGGCTGCCACTCAATTAAACCCTCACTCACACTTCAAAAAAACAGACCCTAAAAATAAACAAAAAATAATTCTCAGAACCCCTGAAAGTGCTCTCCTGTGTGGGAATGTCCTGACAAATTCTGTCTGTGTATTCATTTGAGATATTGATATTGCCTCCAATAGCAGGCTTCCTGAGTACCTCTCTGTATTAAATATGTTTATTGTCCAGCCTCTCTGGGGCATTATCTTATGAGTCAGAGGAAAAAAGCCCAACGTTTTCCTGCCCTAATTTAAGTTTTTAAAGTTAGACATCACCCCAGGCTCATCCACTATATAACCCTCTAGATACACCCCAATCTCTACCTCTCCTTCCAGGACAGTGAAAAGCCATTGGCTCAAACATACACATCTTAATCAGTCATGGGAAATGTAGCCCAGCTCAAGTGATTTACGTAAAGTGCAATACTGGGCTAAAAGGGTTGTGGAGTCTCCCTTCCCTGTAGATGTACAAACCCCACCTGGGTACGATCCCATGCCGTGCTCTCCAGGTGAACCTGCTTTAGTAGGACGGTTGGACTGGATCATCTGCAGAGGTCTCTTCCAATCCCAACCATTCTGTGATTTTGTGATTTTTCAACTCAAATAGCAGCTATACTTTCTCTTCCCTAGTTCAAAATGGAGCAACAGTCAGTGTTTTTTTTACTTACACAGCTTACATTTCTTAATGCTCAGGGACTGCTGTCTGGTTAATTAGGCAAAGATTTCTTCATATGTAAAAGTTAGTATTCAGCAGAAAAAAACACCTGATTTATATAATTTGTGGGGAATTTGGGCTTTTTTGTACACTATCATAATTAAAGATTTTTCTAAAACAAAATTTACAGTATCTTTCAAAATGAGTTAAAATTGTATTATTAATAATATATAGGTGGTGCCATAATTCTACTACTGTCATAGAATTATTTTGGGCGAATTTCAGGAGGGCATTCAGTGCATCCCACTTTTATACAGAAATCAAAAGAGATTAACAAAGAGTTTAATGGCTTATTGTGCTTGATGCATGATCATCAAGTGTCCCACATGTTCAGGAGGTTGAAGAAAAAAGCAGCTACAAAGTACAAAAGGACACTAGGACATAAAACAGAATCAACAAAAGTAACCTTTCAGGAGGTATGCGGTAAGATTTCGTTACCCACTAAGTAAAAAAAATCCTTTAATCTCTTATAATCTACTTATAAATAGATTATAAATCCTTTCAAAGTCTCACTTTAAAAATCCAGAAGGATTTGAAGAGGTATCACATAAAAAAAATGTCCTCTAGCTAATTAAGAATGTTGTACCTGGTGTCCCTGGCTCAAAAGATGCAATTTTTGAAGTCTGGTCCTACTAAAACCAAGCAGTAGCCATGAGTTGTAAATTAAATTTACAATAGATACCAAAAAGGTTGTATTTTACTCAAAATTCATCTACTTCTCATGTTACAAACAAGAAATAAACACTCAGCAGAGATCCCCTAACCAGACACAGTTTCTCATGCACGCAATCAAGGTTAGGGAAACCCGCAAGTAACAAAAATCCTTTGGATAACGCCTTGATTCTTCCACAAACCACATATTTGTTTGCTTTTCAGCCTGGATAGAGCAACCAGCGTCTATTTCCTAGCCTGCAGGTCAATGTGGTAGTTGCAGGCCACTCACCAGCAACTCTTCAATAGCTGCTGAAAAGATGATCCTGTACATATTGGTTTTATAAGTCTTCATAAATATGGTACAGCTACAACTGTAAGGGACAACCTCTTTTCATTATAAATTTCACCTCTCACTTTCAGACTGCAAAACAAACTAAGCACATGCGCACTATTAAAAAAAATTACTCATATTTAGCAAATTGCTACTTAGGTAGGATTACACCTTCAGAACATAGGTGCTAAAACCTTATTGCATAGCATTCACTGGTTTTTTAAAGCTGCAACAAAAGAGTTGCATTTTTCCTGTTTAATTATTTACAATATAAGGCGGATCTGAACTGGGGGTTTCATGTGAGGAAAATGCTTGACTGATTTTCGAAGAGAATCTTCAATGTCTTACACAGATTTTTTCATACGCTAATTGAAATTAAAAGTCAATTCTGATTGTACAATTGCCTGGTAAGAAGAAAAAGAACACAGAGGTTTTTTTTTGCAGACATTTATTTCTAGTCCTTATGAGTCTCCTGGTGTGTCATTATAAACTGGGGAAAACATGAACCAGAGATACTAATGGCTTTGTTCTCATTTTCTTGTCTTAAAAAAAGATAAGACACAATGAACAGTGTCCAAATGTGGTGTGATCCTCATGAATTTACATTGAAAGTGGTGGTAAAATAAATAAAACATTTCTACTTTGATGAGTTACACTGTTCATCTTAGATAGAACTGTCTTCTATATCCTCCTGGACATTATTTTTTGTAAATTCCTGAGTTCAGCTGTTTGTTAAACCTTTTCATCTATAGCTGTGAAGGTAAGAAAACATAACATTTTATCAGATATGTGAGTGAGAACACACAGTAAACAAGATATAAACTTTAAAAATCTTCCTTGGAGAGTTCCCAAGCCCTGCAATGAAGCTCTGTGCCCTTTATTTCCTTAGTTTAAAAGCCCATTTAGAATATATCACTTTTCATTTCTGGCAACAAATAACCTCCTAAAATAATTTTGATTTAAAGGGTCATATTGCTAACCATAATGGGCCGTACTGAGTATGTCTGATAAAGTCTCCACTGAGATATGATTTCTGATATGCAGAGATCATAGCTTGTTTAAATACAGTGGAAATCCCAGTTCAGGTTTGACTCATGCAAGAAGCAACTGCTAGAAGTGACTTGTTGGATGTTTCTCCTCCTGGAAAGCCTTGTGTAGCTTTTCCTACAGTAAAATATCAAGAAACATATTCATGATTGGCCAAAAACAAAAGGAGGAACAACACTAGTAAAACAAAAACACATGAGGGTAAAAAAACGATGGGCTTTAAGAAACTATAGCATTGCACAAATACACCCTGCTCAGGAGCCACAAAACAGGTGAGTTGGTTCCTATCCACCCAGAGCAGCAATGACAGACAAAAGCTCTCACATGAACAAGACCAAATTACGACAGCTTAATAAATTACTGCCTCTCAGTGGAGCACCCAAACCCCAACTTTCATTTGATAGAGCCTTCCTGTTGTGGTTTGGCTCCAGTCAGCAACTAATCCTCATGCAGCAGCTTTCTCACTGCCCCCAGAGGGATGGAAGACAGAATTGGAAAAGTGAGAAAATTCATGCATTGGGATAAAGACAGTTTAATACATAAAGCAAAAGCCGTGCATGCAAACAAAGCAAAACAATTTATTCACCACCTGCATGGGCAAGTATGTGTTCAGCCATCCACAGGAAAGCAGGGCTCCAGCACACGTAATGGTGACTTGGGAAGACAAGCACCATCATTCCGAATGTGCCCTCTTCCTTCTACCCCCAGGTTTATATGCTGAGCATGATGCCATGTGGTAGGAGATAGGTCAGTGGGATCAGCTGTCCTGGCTGTGTCCCATCCCAGCTCCTTGTGCACCCCAGCCTCCTCTCTGGCACGCTGGTGTGAGAAGCAGGAAAGGCCTCGGCTCCGTCTAAGTGCCCCACAGCAATAACTAAAACATTCCCAAATTATCAACATTGTTTTCATCACAGACCAAAACCACAACCCTGTGCCAGATACTATGAAGAAAATAAACTCCATCCCAGCCAACAGCTGCACACTTCCTCAATGATGAGCCAAAACACAGCCTCTGAAACTTCTTTCTAACTGCATCAGCCTCAGCCTATTTCATTGAGGTTTGGACTAACACACTTTACCTGCCAGTTTAGCCATGCTCATCCTGCACACTGGGGCAAATTGGGCAGCCCCTCTGCGTGGCTAAACATTTCATTGCCAGTACCTCTGATTACACCTCTGACAATCACACGCTAATCCCATTTCCAGCTAAAGCATAATTCTTCTCTTTGATAGATTATTTTGTATGTGGTCTTAAATCATCCTGACAAAACATGTTGTTTTTTGTTAAAACAAAAAATCGTACTAGGTTTTTAACAGTGCTACCTCAGACATGGTAAATCAAGCATATTGTTAAAATATATTTATAGATGTAATTTTATACTATACTACATATTTATATTCATTATTTGTACATATTATAACTTTTATAAGCATACCCTCTAGCCATGTGTTCTATACCACATCTAATACCTTCCATTCAGGTTTTATTCCCTCTGTGCTCTTCCCTCCAGTGGGGGAGAGCAGGGAGTACAGTGGAGCACTAGGTTTTGTCAGGGTGTTTGGTTTGGTTCTGGTGTTAAACACGTGTTGCTTTGTGTCTTTGTCAGGGACTGAGAGGGCTGAGCAGCGCTTCTCACTCACCCTGGAGCAGCAGCTGAGGAGGGGGTCAGTGCTCCTGCAGGAGAGCATTGGCTCCCTGCCTCCCAGCCAAGTGCCCCAGAAACCCACAGCCCTCTGCAGAGAGAAATTCTGTAAGCTAAATCTGTGAATTCACATGTAGGAATGCACGAATTCGCATTATGCAATGCAAAAGCAGGATATAAACATTCAAGGAAACTTTCTACTTGAGAAGTAGTTGATACCTCATGGTTTGAAACAGAAGTAGTTTCACAGGGGTAATTTTTCTGTAATGGTCAAGAAAGGTATTTTGGCAGCAGGGAGGAAAGAAGTTGGCTCTGTCACTCCACCAGCTCCTCCTGAGAGCAAGCAGACAAAGGGAATGTGAAAATAGGTGCCTCCAAGGAAAATGCCCTCTGCTACCATCAAGAATAGTTAATTTTGGCAATCTGACATCTCTGATTGTTTTGTTGAAAACCAACACTTCCAACGTCTGGAAATTAACTTTCAGATTTCCAGTGAGGATGAGGACAGATTTTACCCTTGTCACCCATGCGCTGCAAAGACAGATCTTGTGACAAGAGCTAAAATCTGGAACTCATTTTAAAAGCATATTTGACACAACACTAGCCACTGGAATACATCCAATTTATAATTATAAGACTGGGAAACTTTAAATTAGGTCAAACTTCAGCTCCAAATTAAAATGGAAACATTCAAGGACTTAATGCATATAAGCAAGACATGCAGTGTTGCATCTGCTTTCACACTGGCTACTTGAAGGCTAAATTGATATTAAAAGCAAGAATGTTAAATAAGTGAATGTCTTTTTAATCAAGAGTTGCGGTTTTCTTTGCTCATCACTTTGTGCTAGAGGGCCATGAAACTATCTCAGCAAAACTGTCAGTGTTTGCAATCTCTGTAGCCTGCTCCCCAGTGAAGCTGAGCTACTTATTTAGCTGTAAAAATGTTTCCCTAGTTGGAGTTTCTAAAATTACACACAGAAAAAGGTTTGATAAATCTCTCCTGAATGTAATGGCAAATCTCAAGAAATTTACCTTTAAAAATTTTATTTTTCAGAGACAGTTCAGCTTTAGATGAAATATTTTCTTTTCCACAAGGCTTTGTTTTTGCATAATTTAACAACAAGTTTGATTGGTAAAAAGAAAAGCTGATGCGTTACCACAAGATACATAATGAAACAGTGGTTTTGTTTTACAATGGATACTAGAGCTCTGCTGACTGACACATTTTCAACCCTCACAGTATGCCATCTTGAAATCCTACTGGAGATTGGTAGGATCCCAGTAGGAGCCATACCGGGTCCTTTTTTCTTTTTCCAGCCTAGAGATTGGACAGTATGTGTAGAGAAGTAGTGATATGTCTTGCACTCCATACTAGGCTGCTGGACACAGCTTTGAAATGACACAGCAAGAACTAAACTAAACTAGTCAGAAAAAATAGTGTAATTAATGGGAAAATAATTTATATTTGGATTATGCAAGAAATCGTCATGCTTTGGAGTGAAACAAAGACTTCCCTAAGTGCAAAGAGAAAGCAGCTTCCATTCTTTTTCTTTTTTTTTTCTTTTAAAATTCCATTTTATGACAGTAAGACTAGCGAACTCACTTCCCTGAACCCACCTCTCAAAGACATTTCATCAAAGTAACAAGGTTACCTACTGGAAATCTAGCATCAAAGATATAGTGCTGTCATACAGGGCAGGGGCAGAAAGTACAAGGAATGATGCATTGTTTCCAACCTAACTGCAGATAGTCAGGAGGAAGTTCAGTTGTTATTTTTACAGTTTTTTTCCTGGGCCTGTGAAGGCAATTACACCAGGGAAAAAAAACCACCAAAAACCCCCAGCAAAACCAAACAAAAAAACCCCCAAACGACAGCCTCTCTTGTTCCTAAAAGATCCCCCTGCTAAGTTATCATTTCACCTCTTCAAATATATCTCTATCTATTCCCTTCACTCTTTTTGAGAGCTGAAATAGGCTGCAAATATTACATACTGTGTTTGGATAGTACAACAGAGAATTGCTTGAATTAATTAATGCAAACTTGTTTTCCACACTGTCCAGGGATGCAAAACCTAAATGTAAGTAACAGATGGGCAAAATAATAAATATTCCATTTTATTTTGACTTTTAATCATTTTCCCCATGTTGTATTAAAAGGAAAATAGATAAACAGCCCCTTTTTAGTGTGAGCATGCTAATTATAACCTATTCCTTAAAAATGTAATAGGCAGAAATAAATGACTTACTTGAAAAGGAGCTACTAGT
Organism: Falcunculus frontatus; assembly: GCA_013398115.1. Classification (NCBI taxonomy): domain Eukaryota; kingdom Metazoa; phylum Chordata; class Aves; order Passeriformes; genus Falcunculus; species Falcunculus frontatus. Next base: position 1,654,209 of record VZRV01000612.1, read on the forward strand.
TTATCCAGTCTGGGGTAGCAGACAGAAAATTTACTCAGTAGTAACCTATTGCTTAAAATCTTAATAGGCAAAAATAAATTACTTAGTTGAAAAGGAGCTACCGGTTTATTGAAGCTGGGGTAGCAGATAGAAAATTTACTTGGTAGTTCAGGATTTTGTTTTGTTTATTTTTACATCATGGGCTATCTTGGTTAGAAAGCAGCCATTAAAAAAAAAGGGAATCAGGTAACTTAGTTTGGGCTGGGGTACCTGTGTGGGTAAATAAGTCATCAGCCTCCAGAGCAGTATTACTCTTCCTCCCACTGCCTTTGGGATGTGATTCCTCTCCCTGCTGCCATGGGATGAAACACTCCACCCCACCATGTCTCTGCCCCGTCACTTTGCTCTTCAAGATCTGCATCCCCCCCTGTAAAAGACAGTGCAACACTTATCCATGATCTCTTCCCTCAAGGCTGGTGTTTTGCCTCTGTTTTAATTTTCAAGTGGTGGTTTAGTCAAAATGATGCTTGTAAGTCTTTGATGGCATAAGGTAGGAAATCATCACGCTAGGAGTGTAAATCCAGCCTGAATTCTACTTTTGACACAAAACATCATTATCTTCATCAAAAGAGATACTGTTTCTACTTGCACATTAGAAACCTTTTATTTCCCTTTTGCCAATAATTCCTTATGTTTGCTTCAACTGTCCTTCATGAGAGGAAAGAATATAGCTTTTTCTTTCAGAAGCAGACTACTCAGACAAATCCTCCTTACCCTAAAAATCCCTATTTTGGGCCAAATTTATTTCTTGGTTACTTGATTGGGGACTTTGAGAAAAATCCATGGGACCTGCTTTCGAGCTTTTAAATTCTGGTCCTGTTGGAGGTAAGGAAGTATAAAATTTCAACAGGAGAATACACCTTTTCAGAAGAAATCCTTTAAAACATTCGAGTTAACTAGAAACTTGTTTATCCAGGAAAAAGGGCAATACACTTAAGTACAGCACCCTAGGTCTTCTTTTAAACAGGTAAGAAAATAAACATTGGCTTTAGCCCCCAGTTTAAGAATGAACACCCCACAACAGTCTCAACATTAGTTGCTTGAAGAAATGAAATGTGACACGTATTTTCTTTGAGGAAAATATTGTGACTTTTCACCAGGATGAAATATATACACAGACGTGTGGTCACCAGCTGGGCAAATTTATATACTTGAGACAAATACCAGCATATTAAAAAACACTGTTGAAATGAAAGTGAGTCTTTTTCATGCTATAAACATATTGGTCCCATTACTTGAGTGCAACTTTCACATATATTAAATGAAAAATTATCAAAAACTTTGAAAAATTAGTGTGGAGTTAAATCCAAAATGGCCAGGGTAATGAGCTAATCTGCTAAAAGGTCATCTTCAGGGAATTCAGAATATCTGCTCCTTGCACATATGCAAAAACACAGCAAGGGAAGAAAAAATTTTAAAGTGGATTTCTATATAAATCTGGGAATACCTCCATGAAGAAAATACCATGCTGACGTGTGAATTTTTGACTTAAATATAAGACCACTATCCTAAACAAAACATCAGTCCAATAAGAGTCAACCTTTTATAGGACTTTAGTGCAAAGGAAAAAAATTACTACAGAAACACAGACATTCTATGTGTTTTGGAATCTGCAGAGATTCAAGCCCCAGTCAAGTAAACCAATTGGAGTAGTTCTTTTCATTAGTCACATGCCAACATGCATCACTAAATTAGCAAGAGAACATATAATGCCTTTGAAATTAATGGCCACACTTTTTTTGACTGCTGTAAGGTTACGATTTCGAGTTGCTTCACTACATATTTATTAGAAATTTTTACTGAGACTGGTACTGCAGTGCTAGTGTAGAGCTTTGGAGGAATGATCTAAATCCTCTTCTGCCTTCTGAATTGTTAGCAGAGGTGCTGGCAAGCATTCCCAGTGCACACTATTTGCACTGCATTAAATTTTAAGCAGCAGAAAAAGGTCCAGATCCGTCTTAAGATGTTACATCTTTAGATGCTCTGTGTTCAGTCTCCTAAAATGAACACATTTGATATAAAAGACAGAGAGAGATACATTTCAGGAGAATTTTAGGAGGGTATAGAGAAGGATTATTTTTACTTATACTATTTTAAGGAAATAATAAATGTTATCTTTAAAAAAAACCCCTAACCCCTACAATAGCTGACATTGCATCCCTATAGTCATGAATATCAAGACAACACATGAGAAAAAATGGGATTTCAGCACTTAAATTAATCATCCAGAGTCTTCTCGAAACTTTCAATGAAAGAGTATTGAAAATGTTAGAAACAGGACAAATGAGCTTAAAAGGCTGCTTATGGAAATAAGTAAATAGCAGGTCCTACCCACAATAGTTTCAGTGGGTACAAGCCAGCTGAATTTATAAAGTGACATTTGGAAAATGAACAGGAAAATCAGCTACTTGTTTCATTTGTAAGGAAAAATGATGACGGCATGCTGTTTGCAAGGCTGCTGTGTAAACACATGGTCATTAAAAAGACTAAACAGAGAAATGGTAAAGTGGTACCTGGCACAGGAGAATGTCATATAGTGGTAGAGAAAATTGAACAGCCTTATGGGCTCCCACAAAATAAAACTATCGCAAAATTAATGGTAACAAGTAGACAATCATCATCGATAAACAGAGATACACACCAGAAAACATTTGATTGCTAGGAAAGCACATTTTGAAAAGAATTCATGCACAAAATTTACAGCATCAGCATTAGGCAGTATAAGGCTGTGGTGCAAGATTTCCTTAACACTTTACCTGCTCAACTCAGTGCCTTCAATTAACCATATCCTATATTGGAGGGTGTCACATCTTTTCAGGATGGCAGAAAAGCTGGAGGTAGTACTGGAATCTATTTTACCAATATTTTGAATGCACAAAGATCAATAGGCCAGAGTGGGTTTCAGGTGGGGGTACTGGTTACAGATGAGGAAATCACACTTGAAAGAAGGATGGATCTTCCCTTGCCTCTGTGACAGGGAAGGAAAAGATACAAACTGTCTTGCTCTTGCTGATTTTGGTCTGGAAGACACAGGCTGGAAATGAGCACCTCCCAGTAAACTGCATTTCTTTTTTTAAATTTAATGGTTTCCAAAAGTGAGAGATGATCTCGTAATACAGAAGCCTTTGCATATAGCACAGGTCACTCCTGTGTGACAGCTTGAATCACAGCCCTGGGAGTAGACAGCTGCCCTGGCATCACTGAGAAGGTATGTTCCATCAGGCAGTATCTGGCCTTTCCTTGGATGTGGGAGGGAGCACTAATAAGTCATCTTTCGAGGTCTCAAATTTAAAATTAACATTTGTGTCATTGTCCCAGAGTAGAGCATGTGGTTATGAAGACAACGTTAAATTTGAAGCTGTATGCGTGCTTCATCTTCTACAAGATAATATGGAGATATGGAACCCAATCTGGACATCAATCAGTGACAGAGGTTGTGCAGGTGAGGTTAAGAAGCTGGGAAGAGAAGGATTCTGCTGCTCAGGGAATACAAATATAGGCAATGAGAGAAAGTACATGTTGTGGTTGAAATCAAGCAGGTGTAGGGAGGAAAAAACCAGAGACCAGGTCCTGTTTTACCTGATGTTAATTGAAAGTAAAGCTCTGCTTTAGGATAATTCCATCGATTTCCCTTATTTATAAATGCCAGTAGCAAAACAGATATTATCTCAAACCCAACCACTACCTCAATGGCAAGAAGAAGGTCTTGCATTCTTTCAGGCTCTGAAAAAAGACCACAACAGAACAAAAAGGAACAGATTAAACAAAATAAAAAGAGAAAAAATAGCTGAGGCTAGTAATCCAAATACTTTACTATGAATAACAAATATTTTTGGTGTCAGAAAGCAAAAGGTTGGATTTCTCTCTCTTAGAATATTTATTACAGAAATTAAATCAGTTTTCATCACTAGTTTGGGGAATACACTTGCAGAAAAAATGACTTCACTTCTTTTGCCATCTACCAGCACAACATACTGTCCTATTTCATTTTCCAGTTAGAATATTACTTTTCTTGTTATTATAGCTGTGTCAAAGAGTACTTTCTTTAAGCACACAGAAGCAGCATAATATCTTTCTGTGAAATGAGAGAAATTCTGAAGTTGTTTGAATTGTGTGATCTATTATAATGCAATATCTGGGCTGATGCAGTGGCATACTAGCTAGCTTTCTCCACAGTTTGAAATTCTTGTAAATACTTGCCCCTTACACATTTTCGGGCCTTGTAACACACCGGTGAACTTATAGTCATTTATATCTTAGTTCTCAGAATTCTAAGGGAATATTTTATTTCCTGTTTCTCCCACTTGTTCTTTCCTATAGTATGCCATCAAGAAAATGTTCCTGTGTGTGACTTTAAAAATACTTAAAAATTTCAAATCCTCCACCACGTATTCTAAATGTTCCTGTGTGTATACTTATACAAAATTAAGAGTGACAGTATCAGAGCTTTTGAACAGCAATTAAAGATAATGAGACAAAATTTTGGATATACACAGTTTAATGGCAAAATTCCCAGTGGAATTCCCAATGGTTCTCCCTACAGGACATTTACAGTCTCTGTGTTTTAATCCAGTTCATTTCAGCACTTACAAAAAAATGAATAACTTCATGAATTTCTAGATTCAGGAGTGGGTGATAGAAGATGAGTCAAGCTTGTGCGGATGAGACACATGTCACGGTACTGGACTGAGTGAAGAAACCAGACATACTGTAAAGATGATTTTTTTAAAATTGAAGTCTACACACTAGTCACTGCATTAGACCTGAGCTCTTTTTCAGACATGAAAAAGCCTTAGCAAACTCAAAGTCTTTCCTGACTCTCAGCTCTGATATTAGTGCTCCAACATAGACTGAACTATCTTAGTGCCAGGCAATTGCAGTGATCATGAGCAGTGTCTGGCAGTGGTTGCAGGGATTGACCAAAAACATGAACCAGATAAAATAACCACTGACCTTGGTTGGGTTTCCAGGCACTGATCTATAAATACCATAAAAAGACTTCAAATTGTATATGTGTGGCCTCTACCAAAGTTATCCTTTACCATCTCACTCCACCTATGGCAGCCTGTGGGTGCCAGAGGCTGAAACACTCCTTAAACAGATATACTTACCTTTGTTTAGATAAAACTCTTTGCCATTAGTATGGCAAAGGTATTAGGTACTTTTTTCTTTGGAAATAAATTGCTTTAGCAATTTGAGGACTAGAAATATCACATAGGTAATATTTAGATCTCATGGTTTATCTTCTAGCTGGGAGACATGCAGCCTAGGTCTCAGAATTAAAACAAACAAAAAAAATGATTAAAGGACAAGTAAAATCAACACCGGATGGGTTTAATCCTTCAGCTGACTCTTATCAAGTAGATATCATTATATCCAGTTTATGATAATATATTAACATAAAATAATATTTTATTATGAATCAAAGAAGGACTAAAAACCACAACACATTTAGGACTGCACATGTATGTAGTTTAACTTTAACTACCCCCTAGCCCTAAGTCAATGTAAGAATCAAGGTTTTAGGTGACCTTACATTAAAAGAATGAAAAAAACATCACTTTTCAAGAATGAAGCCCATTCAAAAATGCAACTATATGAGGTGAGCTAAAATAATTTTAACTAAAAGCAACAAACCTTTTACAGAAAAGGAACTTAGTTTTTAGAAATAAATAAATTTTAAAAAAGAAATATTTTCTGGTTGTTGATTAGTGGCATGCAGAAATTACAGCGAATGATGAGTATCCTAGTCATCCATTCTAATTAAAATTTAAATTGAAAACTGGGTTCTAATGAAGAGGAGCTTAGTGCTGGTCTTGAGGGATCTCCTGTCAGTGGGAAAAGGAAAAAAGCGCACAAAGGCAAAAGAGATTTCACTCAGGCATTTACTTGGTGTATGCTGCACTCTAATAGAAAAGAGGGTGCCTGCTGCCTCTTTATTGAAAAAGAACCGATGCAGACACAGTTGCTCCTTGTGGTACTGTGATCTAGGGAGAAAATCTCTCTGAGCCTAGCCGAGAAGCAAAACAGCAATGAGGAAGAAATGATCCTATAATTTTGTCCACTGTGGCAAAGTGGTTACACTGTTGTTCCTTTTGGATTGTTTAACAGCTCCACTTCTCCAGCTCACCAAAACTGCTGATAATAAACATAGTGGAAGGTGAGTACAGACATATCTTCCTGCACCTACATCTGCTCAGACCTTGTGTCTGAAGGGTCAATGTTGCTTAACAGATCTAAGGATCATCTAAGTGAAGCGCAAAGCAAGACTTTTTACATGATTTTAGTTTGAAAAACAGTGCTTTTTTTAAAAAAAACTTCAAAATGATGCTTTAATATGTTACTAAATGTAATAAAAACAAAAATATATCACACCCTTAGGCTAATAAATTGTCCAGTGCATTGAAAAATTCCCTATGCATCAAATAGGGATAACCTGTTAAATGAATGAAAATGATAAAGCTATAGCACCTTTCAGAAAGAGCTATGTATCTCTAATGGTCTAACACAAGATAATGGAAAATACAGCAGGCATATTGTATTTTTAAAGCCTGCTTCCGTGCCACTTCAGAAGAAGAAATTTAAATGAATTGTCATAAACTAATTCCATGTCTATAACTTCTACTTAGGGTTGCCAGTAGCCGTGACTCCGAAAAAAAAAAAAACCAGAAAAATGTGGGAGCTATAAAAGGCCAATCAGATCAGTTTATACAAGAAAATAAGTTATGCAGTATCTCCCAATATGGACACTTAATTATGCTTTGTGTAAGTGCAATAAATTACTGTCTTAAAACCCAGAGCTGTCATTTGTTGCAGATGCCTCTTTGCAGGGCTGTTTCTCAGTTTTTGTTGCTTCCCCCTCCCCAGCAAAGTAATAAATGCGGTATTAAAGCAGTCTCTCTCTCTGGCTGTGAGCTTTCTGCAGATGAAAGTTAACTCCTGTCTTTCAAAGCACGATGAGTGGCAGGTTGCATACCAGAGCGAAAGAGAAATCTCGCCACTAATCTATCACGAACAAAATACAATGTCTCCCCACAAACCTCCCTCTGTCACTGTGCTCAGAAGGTTGCAACAGCAATATTTCTCTGCTATATTTTCAGTAAGGAATGCAAAAATCACAAGGAAATTATAAGGAGAGATTTGCCATAGACAACCGGTCGTATTTGATTAAATTGTACTAAAATTGGGGTTTTTTTCATTTAACAGTAAAATTCAGTCAATGTTGTTTAATGCCAGTGCTGTTAATGAAGTTGTCAGGCTTGTCACTTTCGTTGAATACCAACTTTGCTAAGAAACTGGTACTACAATTACCTCCAGCTCTATACGATTAAATTCATCAAAGCACACCAAGGCTCCAGACTGTGCCAGACCTTTGAAGAATTTCCCCATGGCTTTGTAGTCTCGTCCATCAGAACAGTTCAACACAATGAATTGACAAAAGAAAAGACCTTAAAAAGATCTCTTTTTTTTGTTGTTATTTAAAATGTATAGATTCAGCAACATTTACTGCCTGTAATTCGGCCTCCCCTGCTGTTACTCCCCAGCCCCAGAATTTCCCCTTATTTATCCAATCTGAGTCTGTAATATAAAGACAGCTCATGCAGTTCTTAACTAACTCAATCTTTCACAGTAGCATGGGAAATGCATTTACACACAATTTAAAAAATAAATCTCTAACAGCAGGAAAATAAAGTTAAAAGAGGAACAACAGCAGTTTTGTGTCCACCCAACTTCTCCACTTGAATATGCTTCTCAGAATCACTTATAAAAAATCAATTCTTTTAAAGAAAAGATATAACTTTCAGGGGGAAAAAAAATGCAAAAGCTCTCCAAAAGTAATGAGCAGATAAGGGAGGAATGCTTCATGTTGGAAAATGTCAATGGAAGAAAGGATGTTCCGGGATTCCTCTCTTCTCTCTGCTGACACAAGGAAACCCCAGCAGGTTGAGGTGACTGTTATCACCAAGAGGCACTTGGGTGAAACCCAGCTTCCTCCTCCATCCCCATGTCTTCTTCTCACCAAAATATCTGGTATTCTGAGAAGGACCAAGCTTCCCAAGAAGAGCCCAGTTCCAGCACAGCCTAGGGGCAGGTACCTCACTGGGCACATCTTGCACTGGACCTTCTCCTTGGCAGCCCTGGGGCACACAAAAAATACAGCAACCCAGGTGTTCCCCAAACCAAGTCATTGCTTTTGCTCCATGTTCCTTATACCACCCTGGAAATGAATATGCATTATCTCCTGAAGAACAAGCAGGAGAAATCATTGCCCACAGATGTGGTTTTGTAGAAACTAAAGTACCTATGCAAGCACAGACAGTCTTAAGACTTGAAAAATCTAAAAATAAGCATGCTGATTTACATAGTGCTGGACACACACTCGTTCTGCTGCTGTAGCTGGGCTAAAGGGTGCAGAGGGTGAAGAGGTGAATGCTGCATTACTGATGGCAGAGCTAATTTGGCAACACACAGTGTAGACTAAAAATAATAAAATTCTCAAATTATACACAGAAAAAAGAATTACAAGGAAAGTGAAGTTCTGAACCTACATTACAAGCTCAAGACAATGGGATTTTCAGTTACTCACAAGCTCTTCCACAAGTAACCACTTGTTTTGGTTTGGTGAATAGGTAACACAGATGGACATCTGATGCAGCTGCAGATACCTCCTGGCTTTATGCTTGCTGGACTTTTCTCCCCGTACTGTGCTTATAAATAAAAGACATCTAAAACTCTCATGTTTATTCTTCAAGAAAAATGTAGTAGTGAGACTTGGACAGACGGCTCACCTGTGGAGCCATCAAGCTCCAGCTCATACAGAGGTGGAAAACACCAAGTGGAGTCTCACCTGCCACTATCAGGAGCCTCAGCTCCAAAGTGCACAGTGATATTGGAGATGCAGATATGTAGGAGATGCAGGAACAACCCAATCGCATCACACCAGTAGCCCCTCTAATCCACCAGAGGTCAATCTTTGCACATGAGCCACTAAAGCCCGTGTGAGCAGTCCTGGGCACTGAAAGGGAGAGGTGACAAAGCAAGAAAGTCACCATGAATAAGCATTAGCAGGAGTTATCTGGTCAAGCCACAGAAATTGGGAAGAGAATAATATATCAAATTCAGTGATTGTCTTCAACATCTACATACCAAGTATGTGGAATAGATACATGGTGGAATAAACAAGAGGACTGAAGTCTTCAAACATGATCAAAATTACTGCTTACATGGCATAGAGGTTCAATCCAACCGCTTTCTCAGAGCCAGCACAGGAGGTGGCACAAAACTTTCTTAAGAAGTACAGGTAGAGGAGAAAGGAAGAATCTGATATTTTGAATATTAAGGACATATTTATTTGCCCTGAGATTGCAGCACAGGACTTTTGAGCAGCTGAAGAGCTCTTAAGTAATGAGTAGAGGAAATACATGTAGTGGAGAATCTATAAAATTTCAGCAAAACAGGATGATATGGTAGAAGATAATTTCATGAGCAGAACCATTTAAATGAAAGGACTTAGTGGCACTCAAGCATTTCAGCTACATATGTAACTAATGGAAACTGGATATACTGGGACACAGAATCCCATTCTCCCTCAGATGCTCTGGCAACAACCGCTTAATGCAGATGGCAGATAAACCTCCAGAAAAAAAAATATTTCTGTATTTGATCCTAATGACATGACTCATTTGAAAACCTGAATATAGAAAACAGCTCAAGTGAACATCATTACGGAGAAAGAACAGCAAAACAGAAACTAATGGACTGCAAGTAATTGGTAACCTCAAAAAATTGACTGGTCAGCTCTTCAGGAACTAAGTAGAAAGAGAAAAATATTTGAGGAGAAATGGCAGTTCCCCAATTTGACTGTACTTAGAACATAAATGCAAACTACAATAAGGAGAACATAAGAGAGAAAGAGTTCACTAAACAATAATCTTTTCACATAAAAAAAATACTGGAAGACATACAGGAGGCAAAAATTATATTAGCTTACAGACAGGCTTCCAGAAACAGCCAAAGATGACAGACTCGCAAAAGCATGAAACGAGACACAACTACCAAGTGACATGGTATGTAACTAGAAATCATTCAAGAACATTAGTCATACTAGAAGATGAAAAAACCATTGGAACATAAATTAAAAAGGAAAAATCAGCAATAGGTAGTGAAGAGAAGATCCAAGCTTACTGCTTTTTTGCATCTCTTTGCTGGAGAGGCCAGCCACAATGTGGTAGCCAACAACACCAGCGGCAGCAGGATAATATCTCAGGTTAACACAAGTAAGAGGTTAAAAAGCAATTAGCTCAGTTATTGTATTTAAATACCTGGGTGAAACAAAGTCAGAATCATTGCCCACTGTCTTTGAAGATTCGTGGGTGACTAGTGAGATATTGGAAAACTGGTAAGAGCCAACAGAAAGCTGGTATTTATACAGGAGAAACTGAAGAATTACTAGCCCAATTCAAATCCCCTAAAAAGCACTGAAACAAGCAATTAAACAAAGGACTGTCCATAAGCTCTGAAAAGAAAACAAGATAAACAACAGTCTGGGTTAACTGTTAGGAAAAATCACACCAAAACAGTCTAATTTCTTCCTGTGACAGGAGACTGACAAGTAGATATGGAAGTTTTAGTAGATGTCAAATACCTTCTCTTCAATAAAGCTTTTGACACCGTATATAAGAAAGTCAAGGAAAAGTGTTCTGGGGGAATTTTTTCAGGGTGGGTGAAATTGCCAGAAAAACATAGTTTAAATGTAGTTACTGGTGGTTGATTATCAAGCAGAGGACTATATCAATCATGGCTCTGCAGTGAGAGCCTGAGTCTGCTGTTCTGTGAAGTTTTCATTAGCTACCCACATGATAGAACAGTTGTCCTAGGTTACAATATAAGATGTAACCAAAAGCATGTATTCTATCACCATCTTCATAAACAGGTGGGGCAGTGTTTGTTATCTGCTACCATGACTCACCCTTGATAACTCCCTCCGGGGGTTATCTCCTGTTAATGGGCCCATCAATGCCTTGCCTCGGGACTCACCATCCCATTGTGAGATGCTCCGCCCAGGAGGAGGAGCTGAGAGTTCCCATCTGTATATAATCAGAGGTTTGGAATAGCACAGACAGCCCTTACCTATGGGATTCCTGGAGGACTTGAGCTACACCACTGGACCTTCAGGTGAAGCCCAGACTCTTTTCTACAGGATCACTGCTTCAACAGGACCACTTCATCTGGACTGTTACCAACATCCTGACCGACAGGGTGCCAGGTTGTATTCTGACTCTGTCAGTGTTATTTCTTTCCTTCTTCGTACTATTGCATTTATTTTTACTTTTCCCTATTAAATGGTGTTTCTGACTTGGAGTCTCTCGCTGGTTTGCTCTCAAACCTCTACAACAGTGTAAAACTTAAAAAGCATACAACTCACTAATGTGAATTAATAAAGCCCTGCTTTTCAAAAATACTATGATGGGAGGTCAAGAAGCATAGAGATATGCTCAAAAAATGATTATCCGTTGCTGGAGAATCTCCATCTAAAATGGTGTGCTGAATTTTGAAGAAACTGAACAAAACTCTATGCCACTGGAGAACATCATGAAAGAGAAATAGGAATGTTCTACAATAAATGTCATAAAACTGAAAGAGACAATAAGATTCATCAAAAAACCCAGGCTGTTTTTAAAAACAAAGAGAACAGTGACAGTGGTGAATGGGCAGGCTGTGAAATGTCCATTCTTTGGTCTTAAAGACAGAAAAAATTACACGAGTACACACAGCTTTTTTGGTCCAGCTCTGTTGAGGAAAAACAGACAAGGATGATCTTGAACTCTTCTCAGTCTGTCTTTTCATGTGATTCTAAGATTAGAGAAAGGTGCAAGACATGAGAGCTGATCTCTGACAAGAGAGGTTCCTATCTTATGTTGTCAGTTTTAAGGTAGCAGTGCCCTGGAGACTTACCCAAACTTTATAATTAATGCAACAATTTCAAATGCCTGGAGTCACAGAGAGTGCATCATCTCTTTCTCCATTCATTCAATCACATCTGCACCGCACTCATTTCTGCAATGGAGACATACACCTGGCAATTACTTCATGCCTAGCAACCTCAGTTTTTTTAATCCCAAATAAGAATTGTGAAAAAAAGTATCCTATTTGAAGACAGTATGGAGGCTTTCATCGCCCTTGCAAATGTTCAATTCCTGTTTAGCTCTCATGACCTGGAAGTATCTTTATCAACTCGATAAACTGGCTACACTTTTTGGGGTTTTTTTAACTTCATTGTTTTTCATCTTTACTCTGTCTTCTCACATATGCTGTTAAGCAAAAAGGGACACAGGAGTAAAGTACCTCTGCTGGGCAGTGCCCCGTTCACATATAACTATCCCAATACTTTTCAGCTGCTTCTCATTTCAGAATCATAGTCTCGTAGAACAGCTCATGTTGGAAGGGACCTTGTTAGATCATATGGTAGACCTGAAATCTCGCTCTGTCTTAAAATGTGCCATAAATCTGTCAGTTGAAGACCTTCCCTCTTGTTACTTCTTTCCAAGACAGAATTGCTTTAGCTGAGAAGCAGCATGGAGCTGAAGGAGATGGGAGTCTTTCCGAATCATAGCAATGGTGATATTTTCAGTATTACTCTGTATCCAGTTAATTAAAAAGCAGTTTAACTGGGCTGCTTCTTAATCGACAGCTTCACATTTGCACATTAAGCAGAGGTTTAGAGTGACCTGTCCACAATGATATCCTAGTCCTTTTCCTTGGTGGTTAAGAGCTAATTTCAAAGCAGCAATGTGCATGAAAACTCAGATTATTCTCTCTGAAGTCCATTAGCCTGTATCTATCAGCAATGTTTTCATTTGCCACTATGCTGCCTGGTGCTTCCATTTTGGTCTGCCTGAATTTCATGCTTTGCTCCACCCAAGCATAAGGCTGGGGGCCAGTGGGGAATGGCAGAGGCACACAACTCTCCCAAGAGTGGGCTTAAAATATTTAAAGGAAAGACCAGGACCTACTGCAGAAGTAAAAATGACTTTGTTCCCTTCTGTGGGTCTGACACACGTGCCCACTCTGATAAAGCCACTTCCAGATACCTACAAAATCAGTAGTTACATCAAGTGAAGGAGCTGGCCCAGCATGTGTTCGCAGCTGTTCTGAGCTTTTCATATCCCTAAACTATCATTTCTTTGCACTGCATTTTCCCTTTTGTTCATTCCCCTGCTTCCTTCTTTTACTGTGTGAGAACAGAGGTCTGGGTAACGCATTTGTCATTTTTTCATTCTAGGTCTCAATTATTCTTTCTAATCTGCTTTTCTTCTCTGTCAGCGTTCCCTCTTGCTCCTAACCTTTTGTTTTCTTCCATCTCCTATCTGCCCAAGACCGATTTAAATAAATCTACAGGAAAGAAATGTGAATGGGACTTTTGCGGGTAAAATGAAAAGCAAGTGCTCTGCTGGCACTGCATTTCTACACTTTATGTGCTGCAGAAAGCTACAGTCACATGGTCAGAAAGTGCATATATCTGGAGACAAGGAGGAAAGCTGACTGGAGCTTTGTGTCCCTCACAGAAGCAGCAGCCTGAATCATACCCATGAAAGGTGCTCAAATGATTCCTTGAAAATATCTCCATCAACTGAAATATTTAATACCAGGCATCACATGACAAGTGAAATGGGCAATCCCACATTTCAGTCTCCAAAACTTTCTAATTAAGCATCTTTCTCTGCAATGTTCCTGTGACTGCTTTTTCTGAACCAGCAATGTCTCTCAAACCTCTTTCACTGTATGTTCTGTCTCTCTCTCTAAGGCTTTGCTTCCCATATTGTGAATACTTCTCTGGCTTCTTAGCTTTTCCCTTTACCTAAAGTCTCTTTCAGCTTGGAAAGACTGAAGAGTTGTGCTATTGTGCATTGCTCAACAATTGACATTCTCTGATGTGTTAACACTGTGCTGTTGTTGAACCAGGAGTGCTGGAGAGCGGAAGGGTGGCTGCCAGGAACTGGAAGAGCAAGGCCCTGAGCACAGGCCTTTGTGTTCTTTGGTAATAGTTTTAACTCCTAATTTTCAGTCATCAGTCTGTGACTCTCCTTGCACTTCTCTGTGAAGTACAGTCTGAGGGCAAAAGCAGAGCAACACAGACAAGTCAGGAAGTTCAGTTCCCTGAGACGCTACCCCTGGCCTGAATGGATAAACAAGGACCTATAACAGGGAATTCAGTAGGCAGCTTGGGACACTGCACTGGTAGTTAGCCCAAAAGCATTTTGTTTAACCAATAGATATAAACATGTTCTTAAAGTTAAGCACACACTGATGAGTCAAAATTAGCTAGAAATTAGAAACCAACCATAGGATGTTTTGCTATTACATATATATCTATGCTGGGACCTGTTTCTTTTCATTTGCATATGTATTTAAGAGATATTCATAAGCAAATCCTCTCTCTCCTACATGCTTATTTTCTTAATGAAAATATGCTGTAATTTGTTGCTTTATTTTCTGGACTTCTATTTGTCAGATACGAGAATTTTGGATCATTTTCTTATTTCCTTGTTTCTGTATTTCCTTCTGCTTTTATTTTATGATTTAAGATGAAAAGCTATCAACAAAAGATATCTAAGTGCCGTCTGAATCAATTATTATAGCAGGAAGCAAACCTACGAGTCACCTTACTATATGTTCCCAGCGAATACTAATAACTCTTTGTATGCATAATAAAAATGGATATGTATAAAACATTGTATATAGAGCAATACAGCAATGAAAAATATCCCTCTGGGACTTACACTGTTACTGTCTCAACGAAATTGAGATCCTCTTTTCACCACTAATTTAGCAGCACAAAAACCCAGAATCCTTGCAGTCCCACATTGTGCCTCAGAAATGCCTGTGTACACAGACTGTGTTTCTTTAATCAGTATAAATTCACCCTGCAGTTTTCTCTCCCCACTGCTACCCCCTTGAGCAACAGCTTAATAAATAAATAAATAAATAAACAAATAAATACATGAAATCCACTAAGCTACTCCCCAAGTCAAGTGCAGCCAGACATCCTCTCCAGGTCTTTAGGTAGATGAGCAACCGTGCTGACTCCAGTGACTCACATACTTGTAATTATGTGCACACAGGGAATCTACGTCCTTAATTTGTTTTTTGCTTCCTGTGGTGTTTAAATCATGAGTTCTGGGTTTGGGGTTTTTTTAACTTGCTTGTTGTTCTAGTCAGGTCTTGGCAAGTTTTCCTTTTCCCTGTTCTAGCTGGCTTTTCAGGTGCTCCAACAAAGTATAAGGTTCCCACCAGAGTTCTTAAAGAAGAAAGATTTCCAGGGTGAGTATACTATATCAATAAATGAAACCAAACCTTTTAAAAATTACACTGTCAGAAAAACCCATTAGGCTTTGAAAGAGTTGAAGTAAACATTAGATTTTAATATCTACTGCTGCTTAGATTTTTCTGAACTGAAAATCCCTAGTGAGCACTTAAAACTTCATTACTACACTGAAAGGTTGTGAAAGGCTATTTAAAGGTTTTCAATTTTGCTGAAGTCTAGAGGTTATTACAGCTTGAAAGAATACAAACCCTAATATTACATGGAATGAAAGGAATCAAATTTATGTTCTCATCTCCCCTGTAGTTTAATCCAGTTCTATTAGATTCAATGGAGAAAATCAGGGCAGGTTGAAACTTTTTAGAGGGTTGATGAAAAATAATATTTGGTCATCATAGAAAACACTTCCGTCTATTACTCACACTCTAAAGGACATTCCTATCTCTCGATCCCAAAATCACAATTTACAGTGTTATCAGCCTCCTGCTCAGAAACCCATGGGCTATGACCTGTGTCAGAGTCACACCAAAATTTCCAGAATTACAAACAAAAAAAGTTGGGGACGTCTGACTTCATCTCAAACTGAGGTTATCTGTAACTTGATATGCAGTCTTGCATTATAAATATTTTAATGTCTTTTCCTCCTTACTTAATTTGGGACAGACTGTTGGGCAACTCAAACGCTATGGGCTATCATCATATTAGACAGCTATAATAGAAACTGACCAAACAATGCAGCACAAATTAGGACAAAGAAGAAGTTTTTTACTCGTCTACTGAGCAGTCCATCTGACTCAAGGTTTGGTCAGTCCCGAAGCATTACATGAAGAAGCACATGTCCTGGTGTGCAGCTGTGACTGTATGAAGGCCTGTTCATCGCCAGTCTACTGGGACTGGAGAGATCAGTTGTCCATTTCTTTACATTTTGGTGCTCTAGACATCCCAGGGTCTCACAATTGAAAGAGAGAGGTACTCAGCTACAGAGATTTACGCCAATTTGTGTTATTTTAGCATAAATCAGCAAAAATAACTTAGAGTTCTGCTCAGTACAACCCGTACCTGAATGCCTTTATGCAGGCATTTCTACCTTGAACCCACATATTTTCTTTTATTTTAAGACTTACCGAGTGCTAATTGCTTAAATGCTTGTACATGACAGCTATGTTGGCCTATATGCTAGAAGGTAAAAAACCCCCAACTAAATAGCACTCTGCATTTAAAGAATGCTTTTAGTAGACATTTGGTCCCTATAATAGGAAATAAAATTACTAGACTGTCTTTTAATGGAGGAAGCATATCATCCTCTTAGGTATAGCAGCCATGGTGCCGTTGAGAAGGGGAGAACAAAAAGAAGTCTTGGTGATTTTTCTGCCTTCATTTGCCTGCTGCTTTGGGACACAGCAGGAAGATCAGCCCATAAGGTGGCTGTGTGATACGCTGGTTATCTCCCTCCTTGAAAGACTGCTCTCGGGTATATATGGGATATATTCGGACTCTCCACTGCTGCTCCTACTCCAAGCTCTCAGCAAGACCAGTACAGAAGATGAGTACTCCCAACCAACAGCACTATCCTGAGTTTCATATATCCTTTCATATACACCTTTTATCCAACAATATTCCTCAGTCTCTTGGAGATGTTCAGTTCAGGTACTAGAAGTGTTGACAGCCCTAAACCAAGGCAATCTGTGTCTTTGGCTTCTTCTCCCAACCCTTTACATCATCTATTAGCCCTTTAACTCCTTCAGAAATCACTCGATTCTTAATGCTACACATTCAAAAACCACCAAGTAAGCATAAAGTGGTTCAGGGACTTACAGAGCAAAGTAGCTGGAAGGGATCTCCAGAAGCCTTCTGGTGCAGCTTCCCACTCGGAGTCCATCAAAGGAAGGAGGCTCAAGATCTCTTCAGCTTGAGCTTTGGATCTCTGGCATGAAGATACAACTGTCTCTGAAAGCCTTGGGGAGGAAAAGAGTATTTCTCTCTATTTTTATGAAGGAGGATCTCAATCTGTAAGGTCAGAGAAAGACATACATTTCCAGCAATTATTTCCTGTCTTGAAACCTAGAAGGTATATGAATAGGCAGAAACATGCTATCAACTGTGCCCAATGAGGAATAGTGGTTTTAATGCAAATTACTGTTCAAATTCAAATCTTAATATCATTCACTTGGGAAAATCACAGCTTATACTTAATATGTGGACAGAAACTTATATTGCCACTGGCTGCTACAAAAATCACTTATTCAACACAGCACTTCAAAATATTCATCAACATTTCAGAATTAATGCCTCTTCTACATCATTGTAATATGTCTTTAAATTTTTATTAAGTAAGATTTCTACCCTTTGTTGGTAGGAGAGTTAATCTTCATATTTTTGCCATATAATAAGTGCCAGAGCACAGAACCTGCACTTTCCTTTATTTTTGTTTAGAGACAAGATATAAAAAGGTATTAATTTCTTAAATATTGGCATGTGTGCAGTTTTCACCATTCCTGTAAAGGTCAGTGAATGTGCTGTCAGTGGAGTAGAAGAAAATAAGTGCTCCTTTGCCCAGGAAGGCAGGTGTTATTTGAATCATTCTTGTTAGGCAATTTTCATCTTCCCTTGAATTTATTACTTGTCTCAGCATCAGCGACAATAAATCAAGCACAAGTTGCTTGTCCGCATGGACAATTCTGTTGTCTCATATCGTGGAAAGCTAATGAGGAGGAGGAAATGACCCCGTGTGGGTGATGCAGGAACGCATGCTCCTATGGGGAGGGTGTGAGGACATTGTTTGTCCTAGCTCTCACCTATTCCAGGGCCAGAAGAACCGATTATGAGTTGATTCAGCGTCATGGACTTCTCTGCCCAGAAACTTCTCAGCAATGGAGTCCAGGTGAAGTTAGTATAAATAAAGATTTTGGGAGATTCTAACCTATAAACAGCCCCTTGGGATGACAGCGGAATACAAATTTTATATTAGCATACATGAAATGCACGTCCTATAATACCACACAAGGATCACATTAACTTTCGGTCCTCAAAAGTACCCAGGTCTTTAGGGAAACTGTAGCTTTGCTCAGTTAGACCTGAGTCTAACCCAGTACCACGCTGCTGTTAGTGGCTGCCTAACCAGCAGCAAGCATTCCTTTAGCCTGGCACTGTTTCAGGTTTCTGTTCTTTCCTTGGAGCCCTAAGTGAGCACAAACCAAGTTATGAGCTCAGTGACCTCTGAGGGGTTTTTTGTGGGGGGTGCCTAGTTGGGTTTTGTCTGTTTATTTGGTTTTAGTTTCATTTCGGGTTTGTTTTGCTTTATTTTTATGCCTACAGCAGGTTTACTTTCTTCTAAAAAAAGTCAAGTAAGCAATATCTCTGCTGACACCCTATTATAATTTGCAAGCAAGAAACTGTGTTTTATGCTTATATCTCCTCATTAAACTGAATTGAGAGATACACAGTTTCAGGATATTTTCCCTGTCACTCATGGTGTTTCCAGAATACAGTCCCAAAATACGCACTTCAGAATTAACATGGGTTGAATGGTTAACAAATGCAAAAAATGTGTCCCAGCTTTAACCACGGACTGCAGCAGACACCTCCATAGCTTCCTCGGAGAAAAGTGGTAGAACTTATAATACTTTAAATATTTCTTCAATGATTTTTTAAATGGCAAACTAATACACACACTCACACAGAGAAATGTAAATGCAGTCAGCATTACTGGGCTGACTCTATAATACAAAAATCCATCAACATTTAGCTCCATAAATACCCTTTTTACTGGGGAATCAGCAGTTTCTTAACCCATCCAAATGCTTTAGCAGGAGATGTTTCTCTCATCAATGCTCAAATAGTACTTTAAGTGAGCACAGAGAGAGATCTGAGAATGCATCCAGGATGAGCCTTTGGCTCCACAGTCGGTCTGGAGCACACATTTTGTTAACTCAGGATACTGATTCTCTGTGTTATGCTGTCACACAGGTTCCAGGGTGTGACTTAGAGGGGCATGGCTTTAGGGGGTTAAACATATAATGATGACATACTGAAGTTTCTAATGCTAATGTTTAAATGGAGTTTAGTTGATTAATGAGGTCTTTCATTTGCAGTCACTAAAACTTTTTTTTTTAATCTTACTTGCACAGTCTGCAGTACTTTCAAAGACACCGTCAGCTCATTATGAATAATCACAGAGTGTTCATGAAAGAAGAGTACACTGAAAATGAAAAAATTCCCAAGTTATTAATGTGCAAATATTCAAAGTAAAGTGAAAATTATTTATAAAAAAACCACTCTGAAATGTTGTAATGTCATTTGTACAATTTCAGAGTGGAAAAAAATAAAGAGAAACGATGCAATCTTACTTTTTATCTTCTTCTAATATTTGCTATGCCCAGGATTAATTTCAAGGAAAATTTATATCTTCTTTTTAGACAGCTGCTACTTTGAGACTTAAAAAAATATTTAGAGAAGACAATTTGTTTTAAAAGAGTAAGACAATAAACACTGCATAATTAGCTATTAATGATATTGTAAATCTGTTTCTTAAGAAACATATTTAACTGCTGATTTTAGAACTAATCATTAGATTTACACTAAAATATATTCTACTCTCTCAATTTCTGTTCGAACATTCAAAGGTGTCCTTTTTCTCTGGAAATATTGATACAGAATCATTGCAATAACCTGGTTTTTAAGCTTCTGTGTTTCAGGTATTAAAATAATAACGAGAAAGACAGCATGTGAATGTGATAGTATCAAATTTAACAAAATCAAGGGGAGTTCCTTTCTATGTGATGAACATTTATCCTACAGAACACTTGAAAAATAAAAGGTATCTTGGAGGCAAAGAGTAGGTTTCAGCCTGCAGCTGTTGGAAGCAGGCAGGAGCCATATTAAGGCAAATGGAGTTACACCAAATGAAAGAAGGATCTGGTCAGAGTTTGTCATGGTTGGAGCAATGCAAGTTGCAGCCTTGAGAAAGAAAAAAAAAATATATTTGAAGCCTAGAAAAATAAAGAGTTTGCTGAACTGTACTGTCATGAAGCTGTTTGCTGGCATTTGTTTGTTTATCTGGCAGTCAGATTTATTTTTTGTATCACTTGACATGCCCAGTTGTAGGGCTCAGATTTCTAGGCTTTTTTACTTCCCGAACATAAGAAGTATGCACACCTTACCTTGATGCAGATCTCCACCTTTCCACCACGCTTCTTAGTGAGACCAAAAGAAAAAAGAGGTATGAAGAGCTGTAATTTGGAGTAATTTTAAATGCTTTAGGGTTTTGAAGACCTTTGAAATGCGTTCTGAGCTTCATGTAACACTGTTTCTTCAAAGCAAGGAATATCTTCAATTAATGTTGCTTGAGAACATTTCAAGACCGATTTTTCTGTAAATTAATTTCTTGTGCATTTTTAACTGCTTTTGGCTTGCAGTAATTTTAATCAAAGTCTGTAATCTTCTATCAGTTATCGTGCCAACCTGTAATGCTCCTTTACACTTCAATGGAGTCCCCAAGTATGCTTCCAGCCTATTGAGAGAACACATTCTGGGTGCTGCTGGTCCTAAACTTCGTTTCCATGTCTGAAAAGCAAAGAGATAATTAAAATAGGTCAATGTCAACTTTAAGTATTCTATTTTTCTCATTATATGCTTTGAGGATAACACACCCTCACAGAATCATTAAGTTCTACATTCTATTGATAGTTTTTCATGTCTCAGCAGAGATTGTTTTGAAAATATGGAGATTGCCTCGATAGGAACGTATCTGTCACCTTAAAATATGAAATAACTTAGAAAAAAAAAATCCTGATTGTGCAGACCAGTTGCATAAAAATATTGTTTCCAGCTTTAATTTTTATTTGTTGTTTATGGCAATTTAAAATGGTCTTTTGCCACAAATCCTAGGTGGAAACTATCAATCTTTCTGTCATAAAGTAAAACAATGCCTCACCCCTTTTGTGTGACCCTGGTGCTATAATATTTTTCTAATTAAGATCACCATAAAATTCATATTTCTTCTTCTTCCTCCTCCACATCCCACTCCCAATTTTCTCTCAGAATAAGAAGGCTACTGTTTCTGTCTACTACCAACATAAATCAATTCCTAGCAAATAGCCTAGTGTGATATCTATTAACTTGTCACCAGGGATAAAATTTATTTAAAAGTTAAGAAGTGTTTTGCAATATGAAATTCTACCCAGTGCTGTAATGAATAGTGTACGCTTCCTTAATAAAGTACTTTTTCAGGCACCACTTCTAGAAATGTAATCTACTGGTCCTGGAATACTGAATGAAATTCACAAACCATGAACATCTTTAGTGATTAGTGTCTCAAGAGTAACAGTTACTTTTCTGGGCAGCTTGCCTTGTATTATGTCAACCAGATTTTCCATTGTTTTGCTCTCCCTTCCTTTTTTCTTGTTTTTCCAAACAAGCGAGTAGATCACATCTTTTGGATAGGGCCCAAAGAAAAATAAAAAGCATGTGAATAGATGCAAATAATTTTCTGATAAAAATCATGGCATGGAACTTGGCTAATTGCATTTTTCTCTTCTCTAGGCTTTACAGTAATTTCATTTTAGTTGTACGAGTGTGAATGCATTTGTTAATCAACTCTGGCATGTCCAAAACTGTGTAAGATATCTTCTCTTATTTTCTAAGCTGATTTTTAAAACTCTTTTCGGAGAAAATACCTTGCTTGATAGGTGTATAGAATAAAATAGAATAAAATATGCATTACATCATTTGTTTTTCAAGTCACAGTGCTTGTATTTTTCTGTTTTCCTCTGTTTATTAATATCTAATAAGAAAGGAAAAAGGAAAAAAGCCACAGAAATCACAGGTAAAAGAAAACAAATGACAATAAACCAGCATTTCATGCTGGTTTTGCATTACATGCAAAAAGGAAGAAAAGAGTTTGTCTCCAAAGACGTACATGAATCTTTTCAAAGATAACAAGCATAAAGAATATTGTTGGCATTGCATGTTAGAGTTCTCTTTAAAATCTCAACCATTTGTAAAGGAGAAAATATCATTGTATTTTTCCAGTTCCATGAACCACCCTGTGTTAACTTCTCCTCAGAGATACATTGGATAGGTCATTTAGGAGTTTTGCATAAAATGGAATGTTTCAGATTTCCCTTATCTAAGGATGATTCATTTAGCCACTAAAATTGCTATTGAAAACCATTTTGCATCATTAGCCAGTATTGCTAAATCGTTCGGCATGCTTGGAAAACACAACCCTGGGAAAACATATGTTCATGTGAAGCACTTTTGATAAGCTGTTATAAAGAGAGTTCCAGTACATAAACCCATAACTCCTGCCTGTAAAATGAAATATGCAACAAGTTGGCCAAATCTTGATTATATCTCTGATATTAAAGCCACAGTTTTGGTGGATTTGCCATGTAGTAATTCTGCCATCTGTGATGGAACCCTTTAAACTCCTCTGCAGCCTTCTGTATAAAGTGAGAAAGAGCCATTTTTATGGTTTGCTTTCATTTAATATTTAGCTTTTGGTTTAGAGAGTCCAGTTCATGATTTCTGGCCTGGCCTAGGAATAAGGGGTTCTCAGGTTTTCCTTTCAGCCCCCAGACCTCTGCCCGGTAACCATAGTGCAGCTCTGGGATGAGGGCCTGCTCCCCGTGTCACTGTGGGGATCAGACCAGAAACCTGCCAGCAACTCCACAGAATTTCCCAGTAAACAGAGTGTGGTGAATAGATATCTTCCTTCTTCATAACAGTCAAGAAAGGCAAGAACTACAACAAAACAATTTTACAAGCAACCAGTTGCCAGTTTCTTTGAAAAACCATATTGATTCTTTGCTGGAAAAAGACACGGGAGATCCAAAGCTATGTGTATATGTTCCTTCGACTATATGACCAAAAGTTCTTTAAAAAATGATAGGGGATCCTTTCCAGAAATCCAGTTAATTAATTGGCATAATTTATGCCTTGCAGGCTTTGGCAAATTAATAAAAAGATAGAGCATTTCCATGATATCACAGGGACTGAAGTGGTCAGGCATTTAGAGGCAGGTCTGCTCCGACCAGTTCCTGCCCCATCCATCTGTCCTTTCCAGTGGTTTGCTCCTGGCTGTGAATCATTGTGTCCCTGCTGCTGCATTTGTGTCCATGTGATCTGGTAGGCTGGAGGAACTTGATTCAGCTGAAGAATATCCTCTGGAAGAAAGTAATCAAGAGTGTTTACTTTCCAGCCTCCTTCACTTGTTTCCTGGAAAAAACCAGCTGTGCCAGCACAGAACTGCGGGATGAGGAGAGAGGCACGAAACACAGGGCAAGAGCCAGCAGCAGGGGCAGCTACTGCTTGTGCTGATGTGCCCACCAGGGAGTTGTTCAGCATGCTGTGCCCACAGCACCCTGCCTGTCACCTATTGCATTTTCATCATCCTCTCTCTAAGTGAAGTTCTGCCTCTTTCCTTGTGTTCAACAAGCAGTTCCTCAATGTGCAAAGCTCCACTTACCACTAGCATCTCTATTGCTTTTTGCAGAGGGAGAAGCTCTAGCACGTGCTCAGGCAAGTCAGCAGAAATAACCATCCTTCTGTCTGGTCAGTGGCATCAGTGAGGCCATAGCTTCTGGCAAACCTTTCTTTACTGCCTTGATCCAGTAGCAAAACAAATCTCTCACAAAACCCAGTCACATATAGCAAACCCACCATTCATCTTCCTCTCCCAAAGATATCACAAGGACGTTTGGAAATTAACCTGAATGATCATTAAGCATCTTTCTGACACAGGGCAAAGATCAATCTTACCAGCAGGTAGCACACACAGGTTGTCAATGAGGCGGCCTTGCAGAGAGAACAGAAGTGAGGTGTTGAAGCCTTCATGAATGAAGCACTTCCCAAAGCAATTTCCCTTGCATTACATGGATCCTCCATGGCAGAAGGGAGCTTGCATGACTTGGTCCCTTCAGCGTGGGCAGGGAGGGTCCTGCCAGCAACACTCTGCCAGGCAAGTTGCTTTGCAAGGCAAGTAAACAGTGCTCTAGCAGGCAGCCACTCATCCCTTTAGAAATATTACCAGCACAGAGAGCTAATCTGCAATAGCAATAAGCAGTGAAAAAATGCTCAGAAACATCAGTGTCTGCACTGCCTAACTCTCAGACATGCTGTGGAGGTAAAGAAGAAGTGGGATACCTCAGGCCAAGAGCAAGTTGCTGCCAAAAAGTTTTGAGGGCTAAAATGACCCTTCTGGTGTCTCATCGGTCCCCGCAGCACCAAAGCAAGACAGAGACAGGCGACAGCCGATGAAAAGTACAACACTCTTTTACCTAACCTGTGAGTCATCAAAACAATTTTATGCCCTGACTTCTGGTGAGAATAACTCCTAGACAAAGCTGACAGTGACAGGCATACCATGTTTGCTGGAGACTATCACCTCCCAATATGGGCACAAAGAAAGATGAGACTTTTTAAAACTCATGGAAATACCACTACTGCATGAACCTCCACAAAACAAACGGAAAGATTTTCTCCTTTCCGACAGCACAGCAGGCTTGCTCGCTACAGCTGCTTAGGTGCTATTTTTGTATCACATCACTCAAAACCATTGCGTCTCACTGCAGAGAGGGGTGTTGGGCAGTAGGATGAAAGACTCGGATGCTGTGTCTAAGGAGTTGTTTTAAAAGCGCCATGGATTTAGCGTAGCTGCACAGAGCAAAGGGAGGGTTGCTGGCTGAGGGGATGCTCGCTGCCATTAATTAAAGTCTGTTTACTTAGGGATCATATGCTGATGCAAAAGAAGAGAATTATTTTTAGAGAGATTTCACCTTTATTGCCATTGAATGAAATTAACATTAGCTGAATGGCTCACATGGAAACATAAAAAGCAAAAGCATCTTAGAGTGCCAATTACAAGCATAAGGTCTGGAATGGCTCTCACCAGCAAGCAGTAGCTGCTGGTCCTTGTGAAACGACTCCACAATGCCCTTTCTCTCTCCCTTCCCGCTGTTGAATTTGCTGGTTTGTGATTCTTCGAAATGGCTCATTTTACTGCAGACAGAAGCAAGGACAATTAACTCACTGTCCAAGCTGACTAAAGCTGTCCATGTTCATGGCAGAACGGCTACAACCACAAACCTGCCCCTTTGAGTGAAATCATTATACATTATTTATTCTGAGATGTTTGCCTGGTTTTAGAGTGTATGTTTTGATGAGCTGAAGAAGCACCTTTCCCTGATGAAACCAGGCAGTTCAGGGAGAGCTTTGATCTTTGCATGCCTTCTGTCCAGCAAAAGGATTTTGCAAACAGTAACCTTGAAGGAAGTTGGCTTTCAGCCACAAGCAGGAAAAAAGTAAATATTACATGTCAGTTGAGAATTTAATAGAGAATTTGGGGGTAAGACTTTTAATAGAAAGTAAATTTGTGAGAACTGAATTTTTCTGTCGTGTTTCAATTTCCGATGTGCAAAATGAAAATGAAACAGATTGGCTTAGGTTGGATTGATCCATGCAGGACTAATTTAGTTTCCTAAATACAATTAAAATATCTTGTCTCAGGACAGTTCAACATTAATCTTTCCTCAAGCTGCCACAGTGCTTCACAGGAGCTGCAGTTCATTCTCTTCTGAGACAGATACCTGTCAGACCACATACCTCACGGTTCACACTGTTTTCTAATTGAGACCAGGCAAAATAAAGCCATCACTTCACTGAATTTCATTTTGATATTTTCTCCTTGGTTAAACCTGAAAATGCAGGGAAAGTTTGGATGAGAATTTAGGAATTCACCTGCATGGTAAGATAAAAATCTCTTTGTACCAGGGTCAGTAGATCATATCTGGCCATTCAGGCAGGTGTTGAACCACCTGGCTCTTTGGAAATGAATGGCTTCTGTGGCTAAGTTTGGAGAACCATGACAGTGGTGCATAAACAACACCTCAGATCCCTCAAAGTGGACCAGGTAAACAAGCTCAAGGTCCATTGCACATACTTCTACATTGCAAGACTTCTGGGCAGAAATCATTCCCCATGATTGCCAAAGGTGCGATTTTATTGCTCTAAAAGCTCTCTGAATTGTGCCTTTCAAGAATAAAGGCAGCAGCTCTCTCCTCCAAACAGCTTTGCACGGCTGGATACCTTACCATTGAATACTTTCCTCTCAGGATTTTTTTCTTTCCAGCACAATTTCAAAATTGATCCCTTTTCTTTCAATAAGCTCAGGATTTGAAGGGTTCAGCTGTAGATGTAACAACCGGTTTTCAACACTGAAAATGCAAGGGAGGAACAGTATACACTTAGAAGTAGAGTTTCAACATTTCATTTTCACAGAAAGGCTATTTCTTTCTAGGACGCTAATGAGGAGAAGCTTGAATAGGAAAAAAAAATTAGATACACAGGTGGTAAAGAAACTGTGGAGTGTCGCCCTTTAGTGAAGGCATATTAATGCCAGCCTGCTGTTACTCTGGCTGCTGGCTGAGCCGGGCTGGGCTTCTCTGACCACTCTGTCCTGGGAGGACAATTTGCACAGGCCAGTCAGCTGAAAACTTCCAATTGATCTTTCAGTTGATCTTCTATCACGGGCATATAAAAACATTTAGTGGTTTGGGGGTACGTGTTACAATTTCAGAAAAATCTCTGGTTAAATGGTAGTTCCTCTATTCTGGTGCTAACTTTGAATCTATGCACGCACACACACACATATGCTTCAGCACATATTTCACAAGATAAGAAGCTTTGAGATAAACAATTGCCTTCTTTTCACTTCAACTGTACACAAGCAAAGACAAATATATAATGCAACAAATCCCTGAGCAGTGGGGTCCCTGGAGGACACTGATTTGCACCAGCTGAAAACTTGGAGTGAAGCACTTGCTTTCTCTTTTCTTGAGGCAGAATAGTCCTTATTTCTTCTCTAGGATTTTTTTTTCTTTAGGCTATATGGATCGTTAGAAATGAGCTAATTGCAAGAAGGCTTTAAAGATATTTTATATAAATAATGATTACTTTTAGTGTAATCAATACCACATGAGAGGCTACACACTACACTAGATGGAGTTAAGTGTTATGCATTAATAAAGAAATGGCATTTCCCTTGCCTAACACATTTACCTCCTGGCTTCTCACTGCAGGTAACTTTTCTAACTTCCACAATGTAGTAATTTTCTAAATTTTCATCACAGAATCACAGAATGGCCTGGTTTAGAAGGGACCTGAAAGATCATACAGTTTTCCAACACCCAGGCCATGGGCAGAGACAACTTTTATTTTTAAAGTTTTCTCTGGTCACAGTTTAATGTTCCGTGCAAGTTCAGCTTCATCTGCTCCTATTGATACAAAGTGTTATGTAAAAACAACTTATTATTAAGTATATTTTCATGTCATTCTCATGTATTCATTATAATCACAAGACAGAGCTAATTTTATCAGCAACAAAATTTTTAAAATATAGCAAAAAATAATGACAAAGCTCAAAGAGATAACTTTTAGAGATAAAAACTTCAAATCATTATTATCTATTGATGAATGCAAAGATATTCTATATTTTAAGTCCTACTATTTGTGGCCTCATACTGTGCTTTAAATAGTGCCTTTCCAAATGAGTGTATTGGAAGACATCACAGTGGGCATGATTCTGATTTCTCTTGTGTAAATACTGTGATTGACAGCTGCATGCTGATATTCTCTAATTCAAAATTTATTTCACCATTTTCACTGCATTAGCCCTTGCTTCAAGTCTGCTTTAATTTAACTTCTAATTATTTTTAATAGTATGTAGGTTGGGGAAATGGGAACTCCTGCTCTTCCTGTATCCAGACTTTGCAAAAATCCCTTGAAATCACATAGGATCTAGAAAAAAAGTTACATTTGATAGCAAATTTGAAATCTCTTACCCAGCAGAGACAGGATGGTATGCTGTGCTGCCTCTTGTCTCTACTTCCAGGGAAAGCAAATAAACCAGGCCATTCTTCGACTTTCTGGGTTAAGAGGAAATGTTAGAATTTTGTTTCAGTTTTGCTGAGACTGCAGCTGAGAGAACAAAAATATTGGAATAAAGGTACTCAGGGGAATGAGAAAAAATGTGAGAGAAGGTTCCTGAAACCTGCACTGTCTCTGTTCTAGATCAGCCAGTGCATGAGAAGTTTTCCATCTTTCTTTCCATTATCCAATATTCCCTGATAAGATATAAGATTACTATTACTTTTATACATAAATTTTGTACGCTGCTTAAATAAAACAGCTGGGAATCAAATCTTTTAAGTAAGGTTACCAAGTAAAACATTTACAGTTCATCTTGCTAAATATAGATGCAATGAGAAGTGAATAAGCTGCAGTGTGAAACATTTTACTTCTTCCGCATGCAAGAAATCAATGTCAGGTGCTGTGAAGGACCATAATGGTCTTGGGAAGAGAGAACAGCCTTCCACCATGGTCCTCCATATCCAGAGAAAGACAAGCAGAGTGTACAGTCAGCACATTTTATCATTAAGCAGCATCTACAAATGCCAAACTTATTTATTGAACTTACAGTTCTATGTTATCTCTTACAAGCAATGCAAAAGAGTAATATGGTTTGTATAGATTAATCCTCGTAATTCTACACTGCTTATTCGCAGAGATAACTCTCACTCACTTTGTCTTCTCATTATCTAAACAGACATGCCTTTCTTTAACTCATCAACAGAGGTCATCACACAAATGCCCTTGTGGAATATTCATTAATCAAACAACTAATTTGAAATGGATCTTCAAAGCATTATTCATTCCCTATCATTCTTCATACATCAATTTAAATGCTTTATGTGTATAATGATTAGGCTGATGGTTAATTAATTGTGAAAATGTGAATTAAAGCTAAATTACAAGACAAATTATTCCACAGCACACAAAACCCCTTAATTCTCTACCGTTAGGTTTCGAAATCTCATCAAGTTTCTGTAAACACCTTTTTCAGCTTTTTACTATGTGGTTATAGCAGATCGGTTGGCTACACTGTTTAAAAAAGGTTATAGTCTCAGTGCCACTAATTTACTTCTTCTAATGGCAGACTAAGCAAAGGTTAATGCAAATACACATCACCTATTCGTAATTAAGAATAAATAGGATATTCACTATTTGAGAGGCAACTTAGAGGGCCCAAGATAGAGGGAGATGCAATAGAGATGTTCTACTTCAGCGTGAGAATTTATTTAATTTCATGAAGCTATTAGAGCTAATAACTAATTTCTCAGAGATCACCAAAAATAAAACACCAACTATAAATTATGAAGTAGGTGATACACTATGTGATATGTCTTAGACATGGCAAAAGTCAGATGGTTTTATGACAGAGTAGCGTCCAAATTGCAGCATGTGAGTTACATCTGTGCCATTTACAAACCAGTGGCTCCACGTTTCAACTGCATAAACCATTATTTATGTTACTTCCTACAGGTTTTCACACATTGTTGCTCTTGCAGAATGGATACTGCTTCTAAATGCCAGGAGGGCATTTCATAAATGGATGGCTGATCTCTACATTGCAGCCCAAAGTACACTGGTAAGCCTTCTGCTGAAATTCATAAAATGACAAAACTGATTGTATTGTAACAGTAACAAGCTGATTTACAAAAAGAATTTCCCAAATTCAAAGGTGAAAAATAATCAAATATTTTCATGTAACAAGAATTAGAACAACTTAAAAATTTTTATTTCAGTGTATATGAAATGCATGTATATGAATATAAGCAAAGAGTGTATATATGTAGGGCCAAGGAGGTCCAAGAAAATGATGCATGAGTAAAAAATAGTTCTGGAAGGTAAGAATCCCATCTTATTATTATTACAGAAGTAAATATAACATCTAAACAGGTTTATTACCATCTGGTTATTTAATGGAGGTAGGACAAAAAAAGCAACAGATTAAAAATCTTTCTTCTGCTCACAAAACGAATATGACAAAAACTGTGCAAAAGGCATCATATTGAATTCAAACAAAATCAGAACAGGGAATGCATTTTGCAGGAAAGTGTGACAGCAATTGGTCCCAGTGCAGCGAGGCAGTAAGCACAGGCATTTGTTCTGAGCCTTACTTGTGTTGAGTTCACACATACTCCAGCAACAAGATCTAAACCCATAACCTTTGGGCCTATCTGTATGCAGTATTGCACCAAATCAACAATTAAGGTTCAATTAGATATATGCTTATATGTGTTGTATGATAAGGCTACGTTATTAAATGAATGATGTCTGAAGGACAAGCAGTAAGATATGAACCGAGCTGCTCAGAATAAGGCAATTTTTTCTTTTTTCTTTTCAAAAGCCTGCATGAGCCATTATAAGGTGCCTCCTTATTTGTATGGTTCAGTAATGAGAAGTGCTGAGCACCTACATCTCTCATTAACTCAGAATCAGATAAACATCCAGTAATAGACCAATTCTCTTAGATTTACTCTGTAAGCAACCAAGTAAACCCACCAACTTTTACAAAACACTGCTGCTTTATCAGCAAATCCTTGAGTGCACAGACCTGAGCCACCAAAGAAATATGAATATTAAGGATGTTGACTTTTAGTCAAGATGAAATTTCAGACCAAATCAGTGTCAAAATACAATGCAGACAAAAAACCATAGTCAAGCAGCATTTCATTACTTTTCCTGTTTCGGGAGGGTTCAATTGAGGTTTCCAGATGAACCGAGAGTCCTCAATCTGCTCAACTGTCTTGAATAATAAGTACCTCCTTCCCCCTCCCTTTTTTTCCTCCCTCCTGCCCCCCCCATCTGGGATAACAGCTCCATGGTCTACAAGCCACACATGCTAAGAAGCAGTGTCCAAATCCTACTTCAGCACATCACATCCCTTAGCAGGTGATAAAGCAACATTAATAAATCTGGTCTTCTCCTAGTCAAAGCAGATATCATTTGGAAGACATAAAACACAACAAGAGGGATTGAAGAATATGTCTAGTTTTCAGTGATTTGTTTATGAAATTCCTAGGGGACATAACCATACGAAGGTCTCAAAGCTGTCCTCTGTGGTAAATAGTGTGTCATAATATATTTAACAAATGATAATTCAAACCACAGAAAACTATAGAGATAAAGATTCAGAAAATGTTTCTAGATGGGTACTTACTGAACACTTGATTTCAACAGTTTTATTGTAGCTTAGGGGTACGCTCGCTGCTGACTGTACAAATAAATAATTCCCCCTCCCTGTAGTAGTGGAGATTTTTGCTCACATTAAGATTGTTCAAATCCTAGAAAATTTACAGGTCGGGATGTAGAAGTTTCTGTGAAAATGTCCCTGTGGATTGTCAGACACTAATGAAGGAACAGTTTCATATATGGCAGTAAGCTTTCAGAGGTTATTCAGAACCAATAACAATAACAATAAAATATGAGCAAGAGAAAATTGATTCAGCATCAGAGAAAACCTCAGGTGGTATATCATCCCAGCTCTCTGAATTAATCACTGAAAAAATAAAAGGAAATACTGTACAGAATCCTGTGCTCAATTCTATAGTGTGAAGTGTCTGTAACTAAGTGGCCCATGGAACAGTAATGCTGTGCTTCTTATCAAATGGTCAGTCCCTCATCTGGTATTGCTGCTAGAATCAGCATTTACAATAATCAGCCAGAATTTTCAAGCTCTCTATTCCATAGCATGACTCCCCCTTTATAATGCCACAAGCAATTGTTTTCTTCCCTTGATGCCCACATATGCAGGGTACTATATGGGAAGGACCCTTATCCAACTTCATGGACACATCTCACAGAACACCTCTCTTGAACTGCTGCCTATTTCACATTACAATAAATTCACTCCTTACCATGCTGCTGCAGCCTGTAACCCATTTCCCAGGAGTTTAGCTAAATCATCTTTCAGTGTCCCATGCTACAATTTATAGGATATTTTCTTATAGGATATATTTTTTCAATACTGTCTTCTTTTACTAAAAGAACTCCCCATGGTTTCCACTAGGTTTCCATTTTTTACAAGCTCCTGAATAATTTTAAATACTGGGAAAAATTTACAGAAATGTAGTTGGGTTCTGACATACCCTACTATACTAGCTAAAGTTTTAGTTTGGAAACTGTCATGCTGTGCCTGTTGTCAGTCCAAATGCTCAGAAAGAAATGATGTGTGTGAAGAAACCCTAAGCTCTGGATTTCTGTCAGAGGAAACCTCTGTGAATTTGCCTTCGCTTATTGAAAAAGCTCTGTGTCAAAGTCCATTATTAGGTTCTCTCTCTTAAATAATTTGGTTCTGACTTTATTTTTTTTTTTTTGTTGCTCTTTTCTCCCTTCTAACATTGCCACTAGCTGTTTCTGTGAAAAAAAAAACCCAAAACCAACCAAGGAACAAACACAAAAGCCATACAGTCTCATTAAGCCTGGATACAAAGTTCATCATTTGCAATGATGAGGACTGTGCAGAAATGTCATTCTTTATGTGCAAGCAAGACACTTCAAAATCCCAGCCATATCTCTGCCTGGCTCCCAGGAGATCATCCTATAAGTTGTCATATTCACATTAATTAATTCAAGGCTGATTTGTTTTGTCCTAGGCTTTTTTCCCCTCTTTTTTAAGGAAAGGCTACTGGATGGTAACAATGAAAAGGGTAAAAGTCACGTATACAGTATCTTCTGAAAGGTCAAGTCATTAAGAATTTGCTTATATCCTTCTTTGTGTCTGCACTTTGGTACTGATATCAAAGTCCCAAAGCTGAGCAGGAGAGTCAACTCTCCCAGTCCCAGAGGACACTGCCTCCATTCATCTGCTCTGTGTAACTTGGCTCCACTCAAGGCTCTCAGTGAAATTACCTCCAGTGTTTACCATCACAACCCTTCCACTCTGTGTAAACAGTTCAAAATACCAGAAGCCATTAGTACCCCCTTTAAAACATTCCATCCTTGAAATCCTTGACTACTGTGACACAGTGAAGAAAAATGTAGATATAACAATATATTATCAAAAACTTCACAATGATTACAGTGAGGTAGGGGTTATACTTGCCACTGACTCTTCAGCCATGTTGACCGTCTGCTTTAAGACTCTTCCTTATTCTTTTTATTGATTTAAGAGTATAGTCTTTGAGAACATCTATATTCCTGCTACACACAAATTATTGTCAAAGATAACCATCATCAAAGGAAAAGACTAATTTATTCTCGTTTGCCCCTTGAACAATACCTGCTCAATCAAGAGAAAAATCAGGAACAAGAGAGGATGAAATAAAAGTCTTCTAGAAGAAAACACTTTTACCAACAAGAAAAATAGCCTGTTGAGTTAGCTTTTACTGTTCAGTTCTGTTAAAAATGGTCTTGCCCACAGACTTCTATTTTCTCCTGGATCTCCAGAAAGATAATTCCAGCTGATGGCTCGTGGAGCTTCCAATTCCCACCTTTTATTCTTTATCAGGCAGTCAACAGAAATGTCCTTAAACAGCTTAAAGCTTTAGTTCCTTTACTAGCATTATTACTTGTCTTCAAATATGTTTTCCATCATCCATCCAACATCATTTCCCACCGCTGGTGCAGTACAATAGCAAAGCCTGTGGTTTACCAGTACATTTCAAATTCCTTGTATTAAAAATATTTGCTACACAAAACTACTCTGTCTCAAAAAACCCTGTGGAAAAGTGTCCTTAGTCAACAAAGTAATTAATTGCAAGGATCTTTATTCTACAAAACAGTGGAAAGCATTTAATTTTCTTGTCATTTTTTTAAGATAAAATTCAGAAGAAAGAAACATCTGAATCAGAATTCTGTATTTTACTATCATTTGTCCTAAAGTCACTGGATTAAACTTTATTCACTCCATATTTTAATTTTTTAAAAAATGTTATGGGGTTATTTACTAGATTCCAGTAGCATCATGATGGTGACTTTGAGGCACTTACAATAACTTACCCAAGCTAGCATGTTGCATGTTGCTTTGGTACCCTCCTAAAGCCCTGCTGTGTTTCCTTTCACAATACCCTTTACTGATTTTAGCTTTGATTTCTGCTACTCTGAAAACAGTGTCAGACACGAATGCTTTCCAGGCTAATCATGCAGCCTCCAAGACCTCTCATTTTGCTTTTGTGAGAAGAAATGTGAGTGTTTCTGGGTCTTAAAGACATCTTAGGACAGTCCTGAGCGTGATGACTTTCAGATCATTAAGCTCAGTACCAAGCCAGCAGTGTCTCCAGGCTGTGGGCTGTGAACCAGAGGTGATGCAGACACCAGCTATAATGCAGCTGCTCTGTAGAAACGTCCAACTCCTCTGTAGAAGGTTATAGAAACTTTGAAAAATAAGGATTCCTGGGGTTCTGTGATGGTCTTTGAAATAACAGCCCCCCCCCCCGATATTTTCTCAGTGGTATTTAAAACAGTTGCACTTGTAACATACTTGGCCTGGTTGCCTTTGGAGCATGGCATCAACATAACCATGTCATCTTCTTTACCAGTCACAGCTGACCTGTGTCTCAGCCTTATCACTTGGCTCACCCTGAAAACAGCAGATATCACCTACCCCTTGTGACAGTGCAAGGGACAGGCCTTTCCACCATAAATAGTTAATGCATTCTTACAGCAGCGTGAGGCAACCTGACAGTCATTTTCTGATAAAAGTATAAAGCCCTGACATGTGCATGGTCTTAAATACCCTGGGGTCAAAACTGGACATGAACACAGATGCACCCACAGAAAATGCTTTTATCAGCACAAGTTTTTTGCTTTTATTTCCCACAGGGTAATAAACTGTACTGGTAGAAGGTATTGTAGTGTTGGTCTAATGGTATCTGTGCTTAGAGTAACACTTTGGGAGAAAAAAGCTTATAACCCTCTCAGATGGAGTTACAGCAATTAAAAAACTGCAGCTGAGTAGAAGCCTAGAAAAACATAAGCAATATACATGCACAAAAGCTGTTGATGTTTTGCTTTTGTGGACCTCAGGCCAGCTGGGAGTACACGCGGGAGGATGACTGGTGCCAACACCCTGGAACAGAGTCATGGCTCTCCTGGCCACCTCCCAACCTAATCACACATGCACATTTCAGCATTATCAGCACAGCTGCTTCTGCACCACACAGCAAACCAGCCTGGGGGTTAATTGGTTGCAAAGTTAACCCAGAAGATAAAGCTGGGGGTGTTTTGTCTCAACTCACAGAGCTGTCACATGCAACCGGTGCTGCTGGACGGGAGGGTGCTCCCTTTCTGGGGCATTGTCCTCTGTTTGGTTAGCAAAGGTTTTGCACCATGCTGTCACAAGCTGTGATACTGCCTTGCCCCCATCACCCCTTTAATGCATTATACATTGCATTGCTAGTCTCTCCAGCCAGACGTGGACCTACTTCCATTTCCACACTAAGTGCACAACCCCCATAAAAACAGAGCGCACATTTCAAGTTCTTTAGCACTGTAGAAACAGATTTTCATCACCACATCCTATTTCACTGCCCTCTATGTGTTTTGGAAATGGGACAGAACTTGTAAAACCCTTTTTACATATATACACTTTAGTTGACTAGGCAGAGCCTCAGGTACCTGGATGTATATCAGAAAGCTCTTAAAATATCATCCAGCAAAACCCATGTATAATTTCAGTTATCTATCCTTCTTCTCTTGCAGTCTAACCACAGTTTCACTTATCAAAATCACTTCTGCTACAGGAACACAAGACACCAGCAATATCCTTGATTTCTCCTGCTCTCTTCTTATGTGCTGCATAGGTAAAAGATGGGCTTTATTATCCTGTTGGGGCGCCTTCCATAACTTTTGGTGCACTTCTCCCTTGGCTGAAAAGCTCTCTCTCTTTGCAGACCGCAGACACCATCTGCAGATTGCTAACTATGGGAACATGGATATCCAGCATCAGAACTGACCTGGGTGGGATTCAGAAACCATTCAAAGAGTGACAAGCTGCAATGAAAAAACCATAAGGTTTCCAGAGCAAGTGATGTGGAAATGCTGAAAACCAGGCTGCTCTTAGCTGCACTGGGAGTTCTTTCAAAGTCTCTGTTAAGAACAACCACTGAATCTGAATCTCACTCTAGGTCACCATGTCCATCAAGCCAGTGTTGTACCCTCCTGCTCTGGACTACATCTATATCTCAAATATTTACTAACAATTCAATCAGAATCACCTTGGAATTCCTTTATGCATCACACTATTGTTCTAGTTCTTATATAATTTACTTGATTGGGAATTAAAGCAATAACCCTCTGAAATTCAATGAAATATGAGACAATACTTCATAAATAGGGGCAAAATTCCACTTGAACAGGGCTCCCTACCTGCTTTGAGGAAGGCTCTAAATTCTGCAGTTAAATTCTGGAGAGGAAAAGTAAAAAGGTGATAGGATTACTGTTCTGCCTCCCTTCAGCAGAGAGCAAACTGTTGCCTATATAAGCTGAGTGGTAATGGTTATGCGGCCAGCTCTCATACTTAGGACTAAGCCATTATTTTTGTCTGTAAGTAAAAACATTCAAGTCTTAAATAAACCAAAGCACAGCAGGCCACCCAAGTGTATTAGCTGACATTAATGGAAAGATAACATATGTCTCTCTACCCCTCGAGTACCAGAAATTTCGTAGCTTAAAGTACAGTTTTCTCATACCTTCCATTAACTTCTGCTAGAATTGTGGGGTCTTAAAACTTCCTAATTTAGAGACTTAAGATAGAAGTTTTCTCCAGCTGTATCACTGAAAATATCACCTCATATGTGAAAGGCATAGGCAAAATTTTGTGTGGCCTAGTATGCAATACATTCAAATGCTACTTACCAAATGCAGATGATGTCTCCTTGCAACACAGTCCATCAGTGTCTTCACTCCTTGGGCACCACCTGGGACAGAAAGGAACTCCTCTGTGCGCTGAAGAATCTCACAGTCTAGAGACCACATTCTTGTTGGATTCAGAAAAGCATTCTTATTGGGAATATTTCAGGATTTTAAAAGCACCAGACGCTGTAGACACCCAATGAGTTTTGCAGTGATAAAAGTAACATCATAGGTGAAATTGGGAGTCACAGGGAAAAACTAGGTGCTCCCATCTTTCTTTTCCCTGAAGTTATGAGATAAGGATTAAGTTTTTCCCTTTTGTGGAATAAGTCAGTATCAGTTCTGAAAAACTTGGTGAAGACCTCTCTTAGCCTTGCTTCTTCCTGCCAAAGATTTTGACCCACTGAGGAGGATGAGCAATACTACAAAAAACAAAAAACCCAGAATAATTCTTTTTGTCTCCCCCTGCAGCTTGAAAGGGTAGTCATATTGCAGGCTTTTTTATTGAACCATAAGGCATTTAAAGAAAGATGCAGGTGTCACTCTTTGAAGAGGATATTGGGCTGTGAAGAGCATGCAATTACAAGGCACATACCCACGTTTACCCAAGTGTTTTTGTTTGGTATTTGTGTAGAATATGACCTGGCTGGCTCCTGTCTAGTCCTGAGTAAACTGAATGAATGTCCAGTACAACAAAAATAACAAAAACAACAAAACCAAACCAAACTAAATCAAACCAAACCAACAAAAAAGTGTTTACAATTTAAGTAGTCACTGAAAATATTGGATAAAACCTGAAAAGAGTTTTTTCTTTTATCCATTCTTTTCTTGTACTTTGCTGAAGAAATACTACATCTAAGTGTTCAACACAGACTCATTTTTTCATTTAAGTAAGAACTAGCATGTCTGCTTGGCATAGACAATGAATGTTTCAGCAGGAGGGAAGGAAATCTAGAAATATGGAATTTTCTAATTCTTATGAGGACAACTGTTCAACAGGACATGAACCCAGAAGCTGGGAAATGTTACAATCTCCCTTTCCTCCCAGCACAGTCTTGTGTTGAGGGCTTGGGCTTTAGCTGGCTCCAGAGCAACTGCTGGAGTGGTGCTTGGAGCATCCTGCCAAGACAGTGCCACACAGCCAGGACTAGTGTGCTATCAGTAATGAGATAACTTTGGGCCATATTACCCTTAAATGAAAAGGGATGCTGCTCCTACTGTTGGCAGCAGAGGACCTGAACAATCACATTTTTAATTGTGCTCACTGTGCTGCTATTTAAAGACATAAAGAGACAAATTTCCAATCTGTCTTTGCTGACCCCAAGACCCTTCCTATTCCCGGTTCACTTTGGTGCGTCTGCCTTAGGTCAGACGAATACAGAACTCTCTACCTCTCTGTGACCTAACTGCTAGCACAATTTAATTTGTGGATTTGTACTGTCAGAATAAGAGGTCAGCTCCTGAAAACCCAGGTTTAATGTGTCCTGTTGACAGCTTCTCAGATATTGCCTATCTGCTATCCACATGACAGTGCCTGTATTCTCTCCTCATAACAGTAACAAACCTCCCTTCATTCTCCAACCTGTCATCTTTTTGCCCTGTGAATTTCCAATAACATCCTGAAAAAAACCAGCAGAGGCTGAATGAAAGAGCTGAGAAAACACTGCAACCAATGCTCCTGCATAATCCCCTAAACCATGGCATATATTATTATAAATCTATAATGAGAGCAAATCCCTGGAACAAAACAGCACAGGTTTTCCCTTGTCTATTTGTTTGGGTTTCTCTTTGTCACTCCATGTATGTTAACATAAAAGACTGTAAGCAGAGGTACACATCCAATGCATTACTCTCAGCTAATGCATGCCTATGAGGCATTCCAGCTGCTCCTTCAACCTGAGCTGTTTTGTAATGCATGTGAACCTTGTTTGAGCTGGCATGATATAGTATCTGGAAGAGCAATTTAATGCAATCTCTCATCTATTTCACTGATTGCAACCATTTAGTGCAATCTTAAAGAAAGATGATTAGAACTCTCTGGTTCTTAATGCTTAATTTATTTACATTCATGTCAGCTAGAGAGCCATTTCATTCATCTCCTAAATGATAGCATAAAATCATTGAAAAATGATGTGCAATAAACATTATTATCATACTGCTGTCCTCACTAGCAGATATCAACTGCTCTCATTCGTAACACTGATTGACCTATATGGCACTGGTCTTTAAATTCTAGCCATAATAAAACACATTACATGCATAACCATTCTGTATTGATGCCTGGCACAATAACAGGTCTTTAGTTAAAATAAAATTCAAGCACAACTGGATTTCTGTGCAAGCAGGTTGAAACACAGCCACGCTTTGAAAGGAAAAAAAGACGCAACACATAAATGTCATATTAGCTGAAAAGAAAGGGTGAATTTTTGGAACCGGGATTGCATCCTAATTGGCACTTCTGGTGTTGTTGCCTGGTGCAGAGGCATTCATATTAGGCTGAACAAATGCCACATTTGCATTTCCGGTAAGTGATAACATTTTTCACATTTCTCATGCAACTCTTGCTTAAAAAAGCATACCTGAGAAGTTATCTAAATTAGTCTGCCAGGAGAAATTACTATATCGTTCTCATTGGCAGAATTGTGAATTTTTTATAACGGTCTTTATTTAAGGTAAAGAATCCTGCCAACAACATTTGGGGGTTTAAAATTAAAGCAATATCAAAAGTTAAATTGCCTGCAAAAGATAGCTTCTAACAAAGCAGCAAACAACAGCCTGTGCCATCAAACACTAAGTATTTAACTAAGTTTCCAGTAAATGAAGATATTAATGAGTATAAACTTTGGTTTTTTAATAACATAATACAGCTATTTTGTGATTGTAATGCTATCAGGTGCTATTTCTTTTATTTGACAAAAAAATCAATATTTGTCATATTATTACTTCCTTCAAATGTACTGTACTATTAGGAAAGAAGGTATCCATTCTTCTTGGTGAAATCAAGGTACTGAATAATTGAAAGTTGCTCTTCATTCCAGCTGTACAGTGTGGCTTCTAGGTTTCCAGTAAAAAAATTGGAAGTAAAAATAAGTTATCTCTGTATAATGCATGGATACATAAATAAATACGTATGTAAATAACATGGATAAATAAATAAATAGAAAATACATAAATAAATTAATTATCATGTTTTAATTATACTCCCTCCCAGACGTGACACTGATTAGACCCGCCAAGTTCCTCTAACAAGGAACCTGGCATCAAAAAGCAGCTCTCCTTCAGGAAAAGACTATGTGAAATGGGCACTTTGTACTTACACCAATGAAAAAACTTGTTACTTTTCAAATTTACAACATTGAAAGAGACAGAGATGCAGATGGCTGGATGGATGGATGGATGGAGGGATGGATGGAGGGAGGGATGGATGGATGGATGGATGGATGGATGGATGGAGGGATGGATGGACGGATGGATGTACTGCTTTCTCCACATTACACTACCTTGCCATCTGAATTGCTAGCTAAATTCCAGCCTGTCACACATGAGCAAACTCTGGATGGTCAGTGAGGTTGCCCAGGTGCCACTGTATTTTGCTCATAAAACTGGTATTACCTGGAAAAACTGAGCCTAACTCTGTCTATAGGCTGCACGTCCATAGCTGAAAAGCAAAGGAACAATCCATTACATTGGGTGGAGGCTGAAATTACTGCACACAAAATTAGTCAAGCGTAATATGAAAACCCCCCCAGAAACAGAATTTTAAGTCCTTTATCAGAGAACTCGTACAATACGGGTACTTGAGAATTCACAAAGAACTAACTAAATGAGGGTTAGTAAGTAGTTCCCACCGCTATTTTGCACTACTGCTATGTTTAATTATTTTATCTTTATGCTTGATGCTATTATTTCTGTATACTTACACACACAGAAGGGGATAAGGGAAGAGTTCAGAGAGAAAGCTGATGAGCTTGCAGATCGAGATCGTGGTCATGTGAGCACAACCATAGGGATCTCTCAGCACCAGTCTCAGCCCTGTGGAGTGGTGGATTTCTGGGGGTACAGACCCTGTGAGTGCCAAAATGCCCACTCCCATGCAGGAAGGGGAATGATCTCATAAAGCTGTACCCTTTGCTCTTCAGTAATCAAAATCCCATACTCCCTGTATAATGCCATTTCTGTGACATAACTCTTTAACGATCAGGATCAATAAATAGCTATAGTTACTTATAAAACTGTAAAAAAATAGCTCAAAACCACTAACAACCTACTCCAGAAAATGGAGTTTCAGTCCAGACTCAAAGTTGTACAAGTGGTATTAACTTTTCCCTTATAAATTTTCTGGTGTCTCTTACCAAATTTAATGGCTTCCTCTTAAAATTCTGGGTCTTCTGTCCTCTAGGAAGTCCTTCTTGGGACGACTGGGATAGGAGGTTCAGAGCAAAGGTGGTTCAGGACTTGGTGTACCCACTTCTCTGTAAAGCCCCGAAGTGAACCTTATCTGGTACCAACAGGGGGCTCTGGCACCATTCAGTATTCATGCCTGACTTACATTGCATCAGCTGAAAAAGAACAAAACAAGAAATGTTTCTCTGATGTCCTCTCAGCGTACCTGACTGATATGTGCTAGCCTGAGTGTCTGAGGGCATCAGCTCTGGGGATATCTTTGGGTTTTAGCTCTCTGGGTTATCTTTGGGTTATAAGTCTCTCGGGATTCTTTAAAACCCAGCAAAGCTTGCTCAAAATATCCAGGCCTTCAATGATTCTCTTTGTTGAGTAGACCCACCCTGTCACTGCACAAGGAAAACTTGTTTTCTATTGAAAGTAGAGGTTCATCTGTTTCAAGTAAATTTAGAACAATTTTCATTGCCTTGGCATTAGATTTAGAGTGATTTCCCCTCTTTCTTCCATTTTGCCATCAGAAAGGAGAGAGAAGAACATCTATTCCAGCTGTGCTGTCTCTCCAGCATGGTGTACACATCATCACCAAGAACAGCTTTCAACAGCTGAATAGCAGTCCTAAACCAGAGAAATTAAATTAGTAGTAGACAGTGTTTGGTATAAAAAAAAATCAATTTCCCTGGTTTCC
Source organism: Falcunculus frontatus (assembly GCA_013398115.1). NCBI lineage: Eukaryota > Metazoa > Chordata > Aves > Passeriformes > Falcunculus > Falcunculus frontatus. The sequence continues at coordinate 1,696,349 of VZRV01000612.1, forward strand.
AACAACCGTTTCTGCCTTCATTCAGCTAGACTAAAACAGACTAACAGCTCCAGCTGTTCCTGTTTGTGCTTCATCATACTTGCACAGTGCAAGAATGGATCCAGAAGCACTGGGACCAGCACTGTGCAGATCACCAAGACTTTCTATTAATGCTTTGTGATCAGTACTACCTCGAGTATTAACTACCCTCATTACTACAATTGTGAAGGGGGATTTCTGATAAAAGCAGGTTTTCGTGCCAGGTTAATAAATTCAAATTATGTATCAGAAATGAGGGAGCAGTGGAGGGAGCCATTAGTCAACCAAGTTGCTCTGAACTGGCAAACTCCAAACCAGGGATGTACAACTGTGCCAGCCAAGCAGGGAGTGTCTCTGCCTCCAGTGTCCCACAAGTGGCATTCATTCATTCATCCCTTTAGTTCCTATCCCACCCTTCCTGACTACTTAGGCTATGGGCACATGAATACATTGACTTTTGCAAGCTATCTCGATTTTAAAAAGCTGTGAATGACAACAGAACTCCTAAAAGCATTGCAGGCTTACCTGAGGAGCAGCAAGAACACAGTGGATGAGTTGGGGCAAATCATGTCACACTTCCAATCACTTACTTGCACAGTGTAATTTGCTGCAGGTTTATGACTTCAATGTCAGCTCCTTGCTCAGGGGTGCCTATTCTTACAAAGCCTGAGCTAGTCACACAGCAAGATTTAATGCCGATAACTCTACCTCCCAAATCCTTGTTATGTGTGTGCTGTGGATAGCAAAGGATGGAACAGGGAAAAGGCAGCAACTAGTCTCTTAAGCTCCTTTTGAAGCTTCTGGTATTTCATGGCTATCCGAGTGCCAATTAGGACTCTGATTTAAAGTTTCAGCAGTCCCCCAGGACAATAGCAGCCACAGCAGAAAGTAAATACTTGAGTTTTCCTTTGCCTTACACTGATCAAGGGAACACTGATGCCAATACATTTTCTCATTTCTCTGTGACTATTATTTGCAACTAAGAAATACCTTCTAGAGAGAATCAGGCAGAATGGTGAATTGGACCAGTGTGTTTCGTGCTTAGGAAACAAATGAAATTATTATATTGTCCCAACCAAAACCAGGCTGCAAGAGTCAACTTACACAGATAATTCCTTTCATCCTGTACAATAATTCCTCCACTGTACACATAAGCAGAGCAGTCCCTCTTCTTACCAAATTGGCCCTTTTAGTCTCCATGCTTTATAAATTATTGAGAAGAGCAGGCAAATTATGGGCCTGGAAGTGTACATGGTTCTGTTTTGTACAAAGTGTTGTGACCTTTTTCTGCTCTCCAATAACCAAAAAGTGTCTTGCTTTTAAAAGTTCAAACTTGTCATGTTGTTAATCCTGGAAGATGACAAGTGCACACCATACATTTGAAAGATAATCGTTGGAAAATAAGAATGATATTAACATTCAAATTGATTAACATTTGCAGGGATGTTGTATTATACTGGCAGAAGATAGGCTGAATATCAACAATACTATTTCAGGTGTCTAGTTGAAGCTCTCTGATTCACCACAGACATACATTTTTTCCCTCTAGCTCAGGGCTAAATTTGACCCCCTTATGGCAACTGCTGCCTCCTCCACTGTTTCCTTTAACCTGCTTTAAGGCATGACACACCTTCAAACCACTACTATCCAAGCAACGGTGCCAAGCATGGAAGACCAGGGTAGTAGAGAACTTTTGAAAATCTGTCTAGGTGCTTTACAGTTTTCGCTCCTGGCTGGCATTTGTTGGAGCATCCTAGAGGTATGGTCTCACCTCAGGTGGAGGTACCAGGGCTCAGCCCAGAGACCCTCTCAGTGCACCTTTGCTGTGGCATCAGCCAGCACTGAGCACAACAGCCACACGATGAGACTGCTTCCTTTGGAAGACATGAAATCAGCTTTTTGAGTGCTCGTTAGGCCCTTTAATGCAAAATCAGCAAGCTCAGGTTCAAGGCAATTGTGTCAATCTCACTTCTCCAGTAGGTAAGGAAACGACAAACCTGCTCGAAGCTATTTCCCAGTCAGGCACAGAGTCCAGCTGGAAGCAGCAAAGCCTTCCTCAAGCCAAACTAGAGGGTCAAAATGGTCAAATATGCTAGTGAAGATATTTGTAAAGGTTCTAAGATTTCTGAAATTCATCACAAAAAATAATAATTGTATTGTCATATCTGCCATTCAGTTTGGGTGCCAGAATTTGGATTGTTATTAGTTTCAATTATTTTTTTTCTTTAAGAAAAATCTCTTCTTTGAGAGAGAACTATATCTCCTTTCTTTTAAAATCAGCAACCAGGAGTGTAAAATGAAGAATGAGAAGCCTCAGTTGCCTGAAAAAGACAATGAAGGCAGCTACACATAGTAGCTTTTCCTCATTTCCTATTCTGAGTCCATGTTTAAGATTGGGCTCGCATTGCAGTATGCAGCACTATGAACCAAAGGAGCAAATGGCAACAATGAACACACCTTGGAAAAAGAAATAGGAATTAGGGAATGGGATCTGGAGAAAAATTGAAAACTGCTCCATTTTTATTGCTTTTTTATGTCCTGAAAAGGGAACAATCTAGAATAGTTAGGTGGGCAATGATAGACTACTTAATTTCATTGGAAAACCATCTACTTCTCACAGACTTCACAAAAAGACAATCTCTGCTTACTTAAATCCAGAAATGTTTTGCATCTGGGCTTGTGCTGCTTATATTATCCTTGGAAAACAGACAAATGATACCATTCTTTTCATTCCATTCATACCATTCTAGAAATAAGCAGTCAAGGAAATCAAGTAACATGCGGGAGAAACCTGGCTAGACTTAAAGGGTATTCAGCTACTTCTCCAACCTACAGACCAATTGCCTACTCAGGCCATAAACTGTGAGAATGGGAACAGCTAAAATCAGAAAGTGCTTTTACGGTTACTACTTACTGTTTGTGGAGCTGGTACATTTTCAAAGGTAGGACCATGACATGTCAAACTCTGAATAAAAAGATGACACATAAGAGTTTTACTTTTAAGTAGTACTAAATAATCTCTGGCTACTTTTTATTTCACGGAGAAGCTAGATTGGAATTTAGAAGTTGTATTGTTAAAGCAGCTGTTATTAGCCAGACAGAAGTACTTTAAAAGTGTCAATCAAACCATGTATAAGGCACTAAAAGTGCATAGAGTTTAGATCCTGTTTCTATTTAAATGAATAACTTTTTTTTTTTTTTGCCCCCAACTTCTAGAGACACAGTTGAATCTGGGAACTCTGTAAGCAGAGACTCATCCAGTACAGGTCATCTTTCTTTTCTGTATGCTATTCACTGCCAATCCCCACTCCATCATCCTGGTTTCAGGCCTCTAATAGGCCCCAACAATTTAACAAAAGGGTTAGATAATGAAGAGTACTGCATTTCCTCACTGTGCTAAACATCAGGGCAAGAAGGGGAAAGCCTAAGGAACACTATCCCTAATCCACAGCATTACTAGATCATAGAATCATAGAATTATAGAATCATAGAAGCACAGAATCATAGAATATGCTGAGTTGGAAGGACCATTGATTCCAACTCCTGGTCCTGCACCAGCCACCCCAGGAGTCACACCATGTGCCTGGGTGTACTGTCTAATTGCTTCTTGAGCTCTGCCAGGCTTGCTGCTGTGACCATTTCCCTGGGGAGCCTGTTCCAGTGCTCTGGGTGAAAAATCTTTTCCAGATATCTAACCTAAACCTCCTCTGATTCAGCTTCATGGCATTTCTTCTAAACCTGTTAAAAGAGTGAAGGGATGGGTACTTGCCCCTCCTATTCTGCTTTTGGGGTACCAGACAACAAAAATCAGCTACTGAACTACAACCAGCACTACACATCAGCTGCTAAACATACCACCTTGTTTCCTTTGATAGTTCTCTTCCATATTCTTAATTCTTCTCAAATTGCAATCACAGTAACTTTCTTCCATGGTATTAGTATGCCAGTGTATTTGCAATTCTTCAATAATTTAGGCACCACCTGACTGACCATCTTCTAAACGACCATCTTCTGTGAAGGTCATCAACAGTTCTTTCATGTTATGAATATACAATAGATTTACCCTTGGGCTACTCTTTATTTTATCGTACTTTTCTCTTTGTCCTGAATTCCTACTCTATTTTTCACCCCTGCCCACTTCCCAACGAACACACGTAATGTCCCCTTATAAATATAAGAAAAATACCCACATATCCCAGGGCATTGCCCTTCTATCTAACAGCAACTTCAAAGGGCTGGGGGCCTATATGCAAAAAACCCCTGCAAGGTGCTATACCTAAACATCCTGTGACCTGGTGGTCTCTTTCCCCTAAAGAAAGGGAGAATAAGAAAAAAATAGCATATTTGCATCACTGAATTTCAGTGTCTCCGAAGATCTTCCTGTCTTTCATTACGCAGTGAAAAATTAAATGGTTGCTGATCCAGAACAAGTGGTGGAAGTTACCACACACTTCACATTCATCAATACCATCAAGAACTGAAATTTCTTACTGCAGTTATTTCTGTTGCTTCTCTTCCTATTTCTCTTCCTCCTTCCTATTCTTTCTTATGCTTCCAACACAGCATAAAATTTCTTCTCCCTTCCCCCACCAAGACTTCAAAGTCCCTCCCAAACCCCTAGCTGAAACATTACCTGTCCACATCAAGGCCACTGTTCCACGTGTTTTACTGAAATAACTACCAGGCATTTGGTAACCAAAGTATCTTTCTGCAGTGTGTGCTGCTTAATAAACAGCCCCAAAGAGTGTAAAACTGGGATCCATAATGTACTCCTGAATGTTACCTCAGCTTGTAACATTCAGAGTGGAAACAGGTAGAATTCAGGTCTATTTCTACCAGGTGACTGCAAATTTGTCACTGAACACCCACCCAGAATTGCTGTGAACTGCAGGACAGCAGTAGCTTTGCACTAGAGACAAGGCTGGGCAGAAACTAATTTTTGCTGCTCCCTCCCTGCTCCAGCTTACAAATAGTTGTCAACACATACAAATAGCTGGCTTCTAGTACAAAATCATCCACTGTTCTTCTGAAAGCATCACTGAAAGCAGAAGTACTGTGAGCGAATTCCTGCCTACTGTGCATTAGGTACAAACGCAGTATATTGTTACTATTCCCCTGCACATGGCTTGTTACGGAAAAATGTGGAGCAAGAAAGGGGTATGTAAGGCCTCCCTTTCATACCTGTAGGGCCACAGACTTCACTGCAGCTTCTTGACCCGGTCAAAGAAGCAGTCATAGCATGTTCCCTGACATGAAGGACTAGCCAAGTGCTCACCAGAATGACAGTGATTCCCAAGGCATGAGGATTTATCTTCCTCCTTTGTCACTACTGGGCTGGAAGGAGACAGTTCTTGTTTTCAGTGGGTGGGAAACAAAACCTCATTTCTTAGGCCTGTATTGACACTACATATTAAAATGTCTCTTCAGTGGGAAGGACTTCTGGGGCTGTGTATCAGCAAGGTTGTGAAAATAACTTCTCTGACAAACTTCTTTCTGGAATGAGAGCTGCACAGAAGGTATTTTTTAACTGTAGTGACTTCCTGGATATTTTTTATTTATATAGTTATATATATGGAATTACTGTTATTTCTCTGTAGCAACAGACAGAGCTCACATATTTCTAACAAATGAGGCTGTGTTACTAGATGTATACTGTGAATTGCCTGGAGATACTACCACAGAGCTGTGTGTTTTATCATGCAAGTTGAAAACGAAATTGTTTTGTTCCCTTGTTGACTGCAATACACAAGAAACTCTGTAAACTCCCAGTTACAGCTGCCACACTTTTGCATGTTCCCTAGTCAATTCAAAGAAATAAAAGGGATTTTTGAAATCATTATAATCTGAAGGAACTGGAAAATATGTGGGTGGAACTGGTGTAAAGATGGAGGAAGAAAAATGCACCAGGATACATATAACAAAAACACATATTCCTTGAAGTTTACTGCTTACACGCCTTTTGATGGAGAGGGATGCAGCAGCTGAGACAAATGATACAGTGTAAATCTGAAATCAGTTATGCTTGGCGTGCTGTGTAATGCCAAGGTTTCAAATCTCCATTATCGGGTCCTGTACATCAGTTTTGACACCAGCTGTTCAAAGCCATGGAATCACTAGTGCCTCAAATGTCAAAACACAGACAGTCAAAATTACAAATGACAATTGCAAGAAATCAAAATGAAAGGCTGAGGAGCTCAGCAAAGTAGCCAGATCATCCAGCCAAAAAGCCTTTTCCCAGTCAAAAGAGTCTCTGTGAAAGAGAAGGTATTCCACCACCTTTCGCAACAGCTACCCAGAAGCAATATAATGGGAGACCAGTGTGGACAATTTAAGGGTCAGTATTTGCAGTTATATTTTTCTACATTCCATTATGAAGGGCAAATTCTTTTTTCAGACAGCCGAATATATGAAGGAAACTTTTAAAGAAACTATGGACGTATCAGCTCTGAGCATTCTAAAAACACACACAAATGCATGACCTTCAGGAGTCATAAATTCACCTTAAACATCTGAGATGAAGACTTATTCTCAGAGAAGCAGATGGCAGATTTGATTTCAACAGAGTATGGATTCTACTCTGCCAGATTTCCTAAAAAGCTTCAGGTTGATTTTATTTGCAGGTCAGATTTCTAAGCCTGCAAGGTGCATTCAAGTTACATTTTCATTTTTTTTCCCTGTAGAAGAGCAAAAAACCCCCATATTTTTGAAGAACTGAAATTCTCATTAAAAAATAAAATAAAGAGACAGAGATCTGGAACTTTAAAATATGTCCCATTTGAAACACAAAATGAGGCAACACTTGAGTAGTTCAGGGTGTTAAATCCATCTAGTTAATAAACTTTAGCAGGAAAGAAGGGACTTGTATTGTAAACTCTGCTGAAACCTGGGTTGGGGTTTTTTTGCCTTTTTGTTTGTTTTTCAATAATGGTTTCCAAAGTAACCACATAAAATAAAAAGCTGAAGTTTAATTTTAAGAAAAGTCATTTTGGGATATAGTAAATGAGCCTTGCTCCTGACCTGGTATTCACCAAGGTCTGGAGTTTTAAAAAGTCAGCAACACAATCTACAATTAATCTTACCAAGACACGATTTCACATCGTGATAAATTCTCTCCTACCCAGAGAGGTAATTTTTTGCCAGCAACCATTATGAATAAAAGTTGTGCAGTGTTAAAAATAAAAAAACCACATCTATTACATTTAAAAATTGTCAGATATGGTAACAACTGGTATAGAATTTTCAAATTTAGAGAACACAGGAGTGAAACAGGCCCTAATACATTTTTGTTAGGAATGTAAATTCTATTCAGAAACACACAAGTTAAAGTCACTACAGCCTACCAAAATGGAGGTTTTGTAGTGTATTAAGAACTAAACCAACCACTTGTCTCAAAAAAGCTCTGGAAAGGAAAAAAAAAAAAAAAAAAAAAAAGAAAAAGAAGGAATTTAATTTAATTGGTCCACCCAAAACATTACTTGACTCAACAATTTAAAATTACCCACAGGACTACATGAAGGTAAAAAAGACCCCCAAAATGTGCTCATATTGGCTGTGAGATGCACTAGTAACTTGTAACCATGCTGAATTGCTTCTCTTATCTGTTTCTCAATTTCTGCTTTCCTATCTCTCAATAAATCTGATTAAATTGTGCTTGCTTAGTCAAGGGCAAAGGAAAGAGGAGATGGAACTGGCTAGGATCAAAAAACAAGGCAAGAAGTAGAAGTTATTTTCTTAAACCTTTTGTACCCTATGACACTCAACACTGTGCAACTGAAAACAAAAAGGGTTTTGGAAAAGCTCGGAACAAATACTATAAAACAAAGGAAAAAAATCTGCTTCAGATGAAACATTTTTCTAAGCCTTGTACCCAGATTATACAGTAATAACATAAGCAGAGGCAGGGGTTGATTTTTAAATTACCTGTTAGACTCCAGTCTAATCAGCTGTATAACTAGCTTAAAAACTTGGAAGCTTTCCTTCACTTTGAAGAGTTACAGAGTTAGACACCAGTTTTTCGTATTGTTGTATAAGACTTTCTGTCATGACCACTGAAAAGAATTCTTCTGAATACACTTTAGACAGAGGCATGGAAACAAAATACAGAAAGTAGGGGGTTTTTTGTTTGTTTGTTTTAATGCCTTGAACAAGAAATCACAGCCTCAGAGGAGAGGTCAAACTGAGTTTTCAAACCCTACATTCAGTCAGGGTGCAGCATTACTGTCAATTGTGTTAATGGCTGCCCTGTAATGGAGTTTATGAAGGATTTTCTAAATTTTATAAAAAAATAAGCCAACAAAAAAACAAAACCAAAGCAAAACCCAAAACATTAATAAAGAAAAATCCATGCTGCTTGATCGGGTTCACCACCACACTTTTTAGAAGACTACTCCATATGATCTTTTGTCTGTCTCCACTCCTCCCCGTCTGTTCAGATGGAACAGTGCCCACTCGCAAATTGGACAGTCCCTGTTGCAGGGATGGCAGATGCGAATGAATACTTGAAAACAGGGAAAAAAAGTAGCTTACAGACACTTCTGCCTGCCAGCGAGACACAGCTGCATTGCAGAAAGCACATTAAAAGAAAAAACAACCTGCACAAAAGCCCTCAAGAAACAACTGCGGCTAACTTTTAAAAAGATGTAGCTGAATTACAGTTGCAAAGCAGACAATTGCCTCCTTAGTCATGCGTGTGAGTGCATTGACAGGCCAGCAGGTACTGCCAGCACAAAATTATTAAGAGTTAAAATTTGCTAGATGCATTAATCAAAGAATAAAAGCTTTTTTAGCAGGTCAGCTTAAGATGGTGCATTATTTTCAGTGTGCATCTCAGTGCCCAAGGAAGTCCTGGCCAACACTGCTTTATCCCTGCTAACATTCCTCCTGCCTCTGCTCATATGGTACTCGGGTGATAGGCTGCAAACACCACTAGATCTGAGAAGCAACAATTCCCACATTTTTTGCTGCACCGGAGCCTCAGGAAATGTCACTTCCCTGCACATTTATTCCCTCAAATACTGAGACCGATATTTCATTCAAGTCTATCCCATTTGCGTCAATAATTGCAAAATTGTATATTCTATTGTACTACAGGGAAATGAGGGAAAATAACAGGGACATGAGGGGAAAATTAAGGCACTGAAAAGTGCACCCAGCAAAACTCCAGACATAGTGATGCTCCCCACTAACCCCATCCAAGAGTGTGCACCTGTAAAAAAGTACATTTTCAGATTTCTTCCAGATGCTGTGAAAATGGACTCAGTGAAATACAAAAAGCAACCAGTCAGATATACAACCAGGGTCAAATCTTGACAGAAGTTCAGAGAAAGATGTTTAGAAGAAGAGAGCAACTTTTGCTGATGGCTGAGGAGGTGGCAATGACCTATGGAGCTGCTGCTCTGCCAGGATGGGAGGTGAACCTGCAGGCAGCATTTGACTGTTTTATGACCACTCTGTAACCTCATGTAAGTAGCTAAGACAGATAATGCTTAAATTTTAGGCTAGGTGGTAAAACTTTTAGGCTCAATCTTATAACTGCACAGTCCCAACCAATTTCTCTGGCCTACTGGAAAACCCAGCAGCTGTCACTGCTTCTCTTCCACTGCAGCTTCAATTCTATGCCCTTTTGCCTTAAGCTGCTATGAAAACAACTAGATAGAGAACACAGTTTTAAACAGGGAAGAGTTATTAAATGCCAAATTTCTACCAGTATCAGTTGTTTAGTATTCATAACTTCACTTCATAATTTACTTTGCATAACAATAGTAGCCAGATATCCTCATGCTGTGATAAGCAACAGGCTTTTCTGCCCTGGAGACTATAAAATCAAAACAGACAAAAGAGAAAAAAAGAATAATACATGGAGAGATTAAGTGAATGTCCAAGGTCACACAGACCATGTGCCGAAGAGGCCGGAGCCGAACCTAAAGATGTGGAGCTACACTGCTGCTGTGATTATTTTAGTATTCCTGAAGCAGACAGCCCTAAGGCAGCACACCAAAAGGAAGGTGTATTACGGATTTAACTTCCATCTGAGGGTAAGCCAAATCAACCAGCAGAGCAGGGTCTGATTCATCTGCAATCTAGAAGGTGGTCCGTCATCCATCACAGCTCCACAGTGAAGGATGAAAGCATTAACTGACATCTTTGGTGGCATCATTTAATTTGATCTTTTAAACTGACTCTGTTATGAATGCTACTGAGACAATGGAAAAGTAGATTGTCACAGCCACATTAACCTGGAGTGATGTTAATGTTTATTAACCTAGAAAGGTTTTGGGGAGCATTAAGAAATAAAACCAGCTGTGTGTCCTGCAAATTATTTTTTCCTGCCAAAGCCTTGTCTCACTTGACTGTTTCCCACCATGACTGTCACTTAAATAATTGTTTCTCTTTTTGTCACTGAATGTCTAAGCACTTTAAATATCCAGTGAAATGAGGACACCTCTTTACGTACTTGATGACAAAGAAAAGACAGGAACAGGTGGTGCTGTTTATCTGCTTTTTTTATTGGAGTATTGGCAGGTTATCAGTATCTCTAAAACCTATAGCAATTTGATTTTGAAACTGGTTTCATTGATGCCCTTTTCACCTCATTTCTCAGGAGATTTGGAGTCCCATTCTCCTTTGATTCTTTTCCCCTGACCCTAGGGAGATTGAAGAGATACTTAGGTTCAGATGTAACGTTCACTGAAAACTCAAGAAAATCTCCAACAATTTCTCTGCCACAGCTTTGTTTTGATCAGTCTCCTGGCTCGTTTATCATCTACTCAACAAGCTACATACCTAAATGAGATAGTGATCTATACTATATCTACAGAACCATCCGAGAGCTGATTATTAAATTATGTGCTGCAATCATCTGCTACTGAAACTCAATCATAAATGTAAATAGAAGTTGTAGACAACAAATTCAACCACATTCTTTCTGCCATACTGTGAGCAATTGCACTTTTTTTTTTCTTTTATTGAATAAATCTTTAGTACATAGATACATCCAACTTTGAGCACTGTCTTTCTGATCTGAATAAAATTAATGATTTTCTGTGTTGCCTTCCACATTTGATCATGCAGAACAGAAGATCACATCATACAGACCTGAAAAAATTGTCCTAGAACACAAAGATACTAAAGTGCACACTACGCACTCCTTCTGCAAGGGACGAGGGCTGCACAACCCTGCAGTACTCCAAGTAGCTGTGCCTGAACAAGAAAGCTTAACATCGATCCAGTGTTGGTGAATCAGTCAATAATCTTGGCTGATAAATCTGGGTTACCTATACTACAAACAACAATAATATCATGCCCTTTGTTTAAAGCAGAGTTTCTGATTGTGTCCCTGGTTTTGGACAGGACTTTCAATAGTTTTCTCTGCTTGTGAAGGAGGTAATGGCTTGTAGAAAATGAGTCACTTTTCTGCATACCACAGAAAAACATTAATTTTGGTGAGTTCCATGTCCTTGTATTGAAGCTGTTTGCCTATTTCTTTTTTCCCCAGAAAGTCATATGTAAAGGAATCTCTATATAAAAGCAGAGAAACATTTCTAGAATGCATTTATTTTATCTTCATCACTTCACCACTTATTCACATCATCTCTCACTGTACTTCCACCATTGAAACAAGTATTAAATTCAAAAGGGTGTAGGAAAAGGTTTTTCACCCAGAGGGTGGCTGGGCACTGGAACAGGCTCCCCAGGGCAGTGGTCACAGCACCAAGCCTGACAGAGCTCGAGAAGTGTTTGGACAATCTCTGAGGCACAGGGTGTGACTCTCAGGGTGTCCTGTCCAGGACCATGAGTTGAACTTTGATGATCTTTGTGGCTCCCTTCCAAGCCAGGATATTCTATGATTCTATGATCCTAAGAAAGCTTCTGCCATTAGCATCTTCACTTAACCAATGTCCTCTGAAACCTGCCTTCAGATAGACTCCTAGAAGTTACAGCTGATCCTATACTGATATTATTTTATATCACATAAATATGAATCATCCTAAAAAAAAAAAAACCAACCAAAAACCCCCATTCTTCTTCAGCCCAGACAGGCATTGACACAAAACACATTGACAGTAAGTTCACTGCATGATGTATTCTTTTTCCTTGGTACTAGATCATATTTAAATCTAAATCACTCATTCACATAAATAAATTAATGAATAATAGATTAGGGAAAAATCTAAGATTTTGCAAATGAAAAACCCTGCTACGGTTATCATCAGGTCAGTCAGAACCTGAGACTTTTCAACTCAAATTGCCTGATCTGAGGTGAGTTTCCCTTTTAAATTATACTTTTACCAAAATTCTGCATATATATAGAAAGTTAATTTACTTCTTGAGAGATCAGTCATGTTATCATCTCAATCTAATTAGAGAAAATTGTCCTTAAAACAATATTGATTTTGCACTAAAGCTTTCCATTGTATTACTAGTAGGCAGTGTTTCCCTTATTTAACCTTGGTGACAGATAATGTCAAATTCAACCAAAAAAACTATTAAAGAGCATAGTCAAAGCAATTTTGACTCTTAAAAGAGAACATTAATTAAACTGTGCTAATTGCTTTATCAAATAAATACAACACATATTGTTATAAAGGGAAAAGTTGCATACTCTTTTTTTCATTCATAATGTTTCAGAACCATTAGAAAACATTTCTGCTCCATAGAGAAGATATATTTAGTCTTTACTGTACCTTCAGATTATGGTTTGACTCCCATGCTCTTTTTCACTGTTAAATTTCATGATTGTTCTCAAAGGCAAAAACTAGTATTTACTCATCTAGTGTTATGTTAGTTAAGAATCCATTTCCTTTTTTCCTGAAGTGTACTTTTGCCAAAAGAAATGAGTTCTTCTGAAAGAGACAGGCTAAATCAGATCACCTTCCAGAAAAGAAACCCTTCAGTCAACCAGGGAACAGGAAATTTGGAAAATTAAAGTTTGGAACGTTTATAAACAGAAGCTCAAGTGCCTCTCCTGCAGTAGTTCGAGGCGATGAGAGAAGTTGCTTCCGTGCAAGAGCAGAAGGGCTGTGGGGCTGTTCCCCCTTCCATCTTCAAAAGGGCAGCAGAAGCATGTCAGTGGGAAAGGGAAGGCTGGCACTAGACTGAGAGCAGTTATTAACTCCAGATGTCAGCCAAAGCATTTCAGGTGGTCAGCACAGGTACTTGTCTACAACTGTAAATAAGCCTGGATTTTAAGAAATAGAGGGTGAAAAAAAGTCTGCTGGCCCACTTGCAGATTCAGTAGCCAATAACTCAGGCTGTGAATGCACTCTGAAAGATGATGGCATTGTGACCAAGTGGTGTGTCATCTTTCACTAGACCCAAGGAAAGTATGAGGAATCCACAAAAAAAAACCCCATAAATTTCCAAAAGATATTTGAAAAAAGAGATAGCAGTAAAGAGGGAATAATACTTGGCTTGATTCAAATGACATATTTTAGTATTACTACAGAAACTAAGACAGAAGCAGTTTTCAGAAATATGTTTGCAAGATGCCCAATCTTGAGGCTGTTTTGTACATTCAAAACATGTCTACACATTCAACTACACTCATAATAGTAGGCTGTAATAGCTGCACTTTTGCTGGTAATGGGAAAATTCCAGTTATTTTGGTAATGTTGTTTTCAGTTCATCATGGTTACTATCCATATTTTCTTGCCAAAGCCTGTATGAATGATAGAGAATGTTGACAATTTTGCATTTACTATCATTGTGGTTGTTCTTTTCTTGGCAATAGAGGAACTTACTGTAATAAAAGTAGCTAATATGTATTGGATGTTTTTGTTCAGTAGAGTTTAGTGGGCTCCTGGCTCCTCAGAGAGTATCTGGAAAGCTGGCTGAACAAGTATATATTACCTCTCCTTGCTGAGACTCTACATTTTTCATGTATTGCAAAATACGTAATGAAGAGAACGGTTTTACATTTTTCCACCCCTGGTCACCGCTAGAAGTAACACGAAAACCATCTCACCTGACCAGACCACACACTACCACAGCACAAATGGGTGCCTGACCACAGCCACACTGCTGGAATCAGTGCTCAGGCCTAAGAAAGAGAATGGCACAGCCAGCTCAGCAATGCTGCACCTGGGGACAGGGACAAGAGTTCTAATTTTTGAAGACCTTCCAGTAAACCAGTGGCTGATTATAGTTAGTGCTCATCCTCAGTCGTGTCATTTCTTCCTCCATACATATGTAAGGACTTTGCTGAGACAAGACAATTTTGAACACCATTTATCCTCTGCAGTTTGCTTTCTCATCCATTAAAAAAAAAATTGAAAATCCAGAGGCGCATTCCACTTAATGAGATTCTTTTCTGGAAATCATATCTGATTTTGGCCCTGCTGTTTAATTAGGATGGTTTGTCATTAATTTACATTTAAAGTAAAAAAATCCTGTGAAGTCTAAACACACTGATTCATGTTATTAACATCGTACTATGCAACAAATGGAAAAAATAGAAGATCCTCTAAAGGCAGACCCCTTGCCTGGAACTCCATTTGTGTGTTTACTTGCACTTACACCCTGAATGACTGGTTGAGCCACCCAAGTTTGCCACTCTTGCAATACTAAGTAACAACTTAGATTTAAAAATTAAGCCCTTAAATGCAAAAGCTATCGTAGGCTGTAACTTCTCCCAAGCCCAGTATATTTTGCAGTTTGCATAACTTGTTGTCAGCCATTGATTATCAGCAACAGGCCTAATTAATTCCTATGAGTTTTTGCTAAATGGTGGCTGAGTCGTCACAAAAAAATCCAGAAAAACACAATAAATGGTCTGGATCCTCAGTGAGCTCTATTTCTGCTTATTATTTCCAAAAGATAATCAGGCAGGCTTAAGCAGGCAATCCTTTCTTGAGGAAAGGATTGTAGGAGGAAAACACCATCTGCAACATGTTCAAACCAACTGCTGCTCTATGCCAAGAGTGACCACTGGGACCACAGACTACTGCAGCCTCTAAGTCAAATTATCTCACTCTTCCACTTACCACTGTGCAGGCTGGGTGAGCAGGGATCTCTGCAACAGAGATCAGTCTGTGACAGGCCTGATAGCTGCTCGTGCCTGTTGCTTATTCTGGTGAGGCTAAAGGCATTTAGCTCAGGGCTGAGTCCCCATCCACACAAGCAGAAGAAGAGCTGCCAGCACCCCACGTGAGAAACCAGCCATTGGTCCTAAAAATAAAATGCATGCATGTGGGAAATCCACTGGCCACTGAACTTGGATTGGGATATCCATGAAAAGTGACACGAAGAAACACAAATTCCAAAAATAATATGAAATGCACCAGCTTACAAACAACTAAAAATATTTTCTTAAAGGACCTTCAAAAGACTTCAGTGCAACCAAGTGAAGAGTCACCAGCGTCTTACTAAATAACAGTGCGTGGAGCAAGTAACATAGATTTCTAGATGCTATTTTATCATAGCATTTAAAGTTTGAATATACCGTTGCACTTACCTAGAATAACAGTCTTGCACAGCCAATAATCTTCCCTGCTGATGGACAGCAGATCAGACATAACAGGATTACATTATATTAATTCTTTCAAGAGTTCCTCTATCTACTCACTCCTCATTCCAATTCCTCCACTGGAAATAATTGCAAATGTTCTAGTGCCAATACAGGTACTTTAGAATTGTCAAAAAAAAAAAAAAAAAGAAGTGCTGAAATTCAGTTTTTAAAAGATATTTTAAATTTCTGTGAGGTCATTCCTTTAGTATTTCACTTCTTTATTTCTTGCCAAATCTTCCAAAATGTTTTGCAAAAAAAATGAGAAGAATACTTCAGATTCTAATATTTAAGATTACTTTCATAGATGTTTGTATTTCTAAGAAGAATGTTGACTGATTAAACAGGAAAAAATAAGAAACTTTTATTTCAGTTTTAGCATCAATCTTTTCCATTTCAGTGGCTGCTGCTGTTCTTTCTACCTTAAATATACTCCTGGGTGAACTTCTGGACCAGTAGTTGCTGGATACTGTTTTCAAAATGACTGGAGTACACTAAATCTCATTGACTTTCAGTTTTGCTCAACATGGCATGCCCTCTGAACAGTAAGTGACAGATGTGTCTATTGTCCACAGTAGGACTTAAAAGGCATCAGTGCTTTTTTGACAGGATTCATTTTCCCACCTAAAATGTTCTGTCAGACAGAAGTTGGCAGAATTGCTATAAAATTCCTTCTTCTTGCATCATACCATTAAAACAGAGCTTTTAGAAAGACATCTGGAGGGCTTTTGGACCTGATATTCTCTCCCATATTCAAGAAAGCCGATGCATCTTGCTTGAGGATGGATTCAGGAAGAATCCAAAGCTTTGAATTCCTTCCTGTGAAAAAGAGAATTAACCTGCTGTCCGTTGTACTGTATTTTGGACACAGAAGTCCACTCCGTTTGCTTTGGGGTTTTTTTGCATGAAACTAGTAAAATTTATTCTGAAATAATGGCTGATTCTAGAAAAGCTCCCATGCCTATTGCTCACATAGCAAAAGGTTTGGCCTTTTTCACCAATCGAGAGCAGAAGGAACATGAGAAGGGATTTTAAAAATTTTCTTCGGCTGAAAAAACATCAGCACGATTGTACAGGCACAGCAAAAAGTGGCCAAAGAAAGCAGCCAGGAGTGGTGCCTCCCCAAAACGGCCCAGGCAGAGGGTTGCAGCGGAGCTGCTCCCATTTCTGATGCTGACAGCAGAGCAAAGCATACCTCATCAAAATTCCCGGTCCTCCCTGGTACAAGCAGTAACTTGGTCATCATCACCAGCTTTATGCTCATCTTGAGATCCTATAAGGGCAGAAATCTGCTCCTGAAGTATCTGGCCAGTTTGATGCTCCTTAGCACATAGCAATCAATCCTAAAGAGCGAAATTAATGAATTCAGGTTGAAAAGGTAAATTTGTGCAACCATGTCATTTTACATGGCAAGTAGCCTGCCTCTGTTGCAGCCCTCAGATCTTGCCCACTAGCTTCTGTATGTAAGAGAGCCAGATCTCCAAGGAAAACAGTCCATCCTGTGCAAAGATTTTAACAGCTGAGGCACAAAACAAGATAATGGTACCCGGCAACTGCTCTCTCTATAAATGTCTTCTTTGAAGTTGGATCTGCTAGTAAAGCTCCCTTTTAAGTTTGATGAGCAAATGCTGATTGCACCATGGAGACAGTTTCTACAAGTAACCACAAAGTAGTGAGAAAGTAGACAAAAGTCTGCAATATTCAGGGAACGCCTCCCCTTGCTAATCAGAGAAAGTTGAAAGATCAAATGCTTGCTCAGTGGGCAGCTGTTACTGGGTTTGCTTTTTAGCTCAGTTCAATAAATTGACTAGCTCACTTGTTACTAAAGCAGATTATTGTTAATGGGCTTCTTGGTCAACAGCACCTCTTGATAACATTTTAATTAAAATGAATATGTGTCTCATTTACTTTTTGGGTTCTAATGTGTGACACTTCAGAACACTGACAGTGTCAGATGTCATTTTCTTCAATTAATTGGTGTGTAATTATTCTCAAAGGGATAGAAAGCATCCCTTTTTACTTTTGTCACATTTACCACTTTGATACTCAGTCCACCAGTAGTGCCCAGTAAAAAAGTCATGCCTTCCTTCTGAAAGGAGACACCAAGTTGAATTTGCAGATCAGACTGCTGTTGCCTACAATCATTCTCAACTCAGCATCAACGCTGATGGTTGTTTCAGCTGGCTCTGCCAGGTAGTCCTGTGTGGCCCTGGCTCAAGAAGGTGAAGGGATAACACCAGGAACTAAAGAATGCATCCCTGCTCCTGGCTTACCCCTGGAGGAGACTCACAGCTCCAGCTCCGGAAGAGATACTTCTGGCCAAGGTTATGCTGGCAGGTTGGGAATACCATTGCCACACCGGGCAGGATCAATGTGAACTTGTGAGAAAGAAAAGAAATGAAAATACAGTGCAAAGCAAATGCAGCCGGACTCACAAATCTTTTCTATCCTAAGAGATCTAACAGGAGCTCTGTCTGCCTAGCTGGAGCTCCTGCCAGGGCCATCTCTGTGAGGCACTTGTACACAAACCTGAATATACTTAACTCACGCTGCTGCATTTAGGAACAGGAGTGATATCCTTCTTCTACATTTAGGAAATCAAAGCACAGGGACTGGTTCAAATACACACAAAAAGGCTCTCAGGGCAAGAGCAGCAAAAGGACTTGGGAGTCCTGTGCTTCAGGCCACCACATGAACCCCTGCGTCAAGTTTCCCTGGAATTAATGATAAGTAATTAGAATCACAGGTTAAGATCTTGTAACATGAATCCTTCCAGTAAATATAGAGCTAATTCCAATCAATGATAGATTTCCCCCTCTGGTTCCATCTTCAGAATGGGGACTATTTTTTTCCCTTTTGTACCAGTCACACTATGCTAAGAAATAATGATTAAAAAACCATGGAGATGGTCCTGCTTCTTTAGTTCTGACATCCCTATCATTATAAATGTTTTCCTACACTGTTACCGTTACACGAGTTCTGTAATGAACTATTTGTTCATCAGGGAGCTAACTTGTAAGCTGTAAAGATCAGAGCTTTATTTCAAAGGGAGGGAAAACATTATAGCATTTCATCTGATGCTCATTTGTCGTGGTTTAACTCCACACAGCAACGAAGCACCACACAGTCACTCACTTGCTCCCCCTCCATGGGATAGGGAAGAGAATCCGTTTAATTACAGTTTAATAGGTAAAGGAGAAGCTGTGCATGAAGGCAAAGCAAAACAAGGAATTCATTCATCACGTCTCATGGAGAGGCATGTGTTCTCAGCCATCTTCAGGAAAGCAGGGCTCTATCATGCACAAGGATTACTTGAGAACAAAGTCACAAAATATCATGATTCCAGTCATCACCCCTCTTCCTTCTTCTTTCCCCATCTGTATATGCTGAGCATGATGCCATTTGGTATAGAATATCTCTGGTCAGTGGGGTCAGCTGTCCTAGCTGTGTCCTCTCCAACCTCTTGTACATCCCCAGCCCCCTCACTGGCAGGCTGGTGTGAGAAGCAGGAAAGGCCTTGACACTGCGTGAGCACTGCTCAGAACTAATAACTGAATCCTAGAATTGTTTAGGTTGGAAAAGACTTTAAAGATCATCAAGTCCAACCAGATAATGCAACGCAACACCAGGAGGCGGTGCACCAAAGCTTTTGGCCATATACCACAGCTATGGCCACCTACAACCAGGAACTCTCTCCCAAAACTTCACATTCAGCTAAGTATTCTAACCCCCCATACAGTCAAACCTTTAAAGTCAGCTGCATTTGCCTGTCCAGGTCTCAAATCGCTTTGGAGTAGACATGAATGTGGCTAGGTAAAACCACTGTCCAAGAGTAAAAATGTCTGCTAACACTGTTTTCAGCACAAATACAAAACATACTCCCATACTACTACTATGAAGAAAATTAATTCTGTTCCAGCCAAAACCAGCACAATATTTAGGTGAATTTATAACATAGAGTAGAATCACAGAATAGAATCACAAAATCATTAACGTTGGAAAATAGCTCTAAGATCATCGAGCCCAGCTGTTAATTCAGCAGTGCTGTGTTCACCCCTAAACCATTTCTCTAACTGTCACGTCCACATTTTTTTTTGAACACTTCCAGGGATAGTGTCCTTCCCTGGGGGGCCTGCTCCAATGCCTGACCAGCCCCTTCAGTGAAAAAATATTTCCTAATACCCAATCTAAACCTCCCCATGCGCAACCTGAGGCCATTTCCTCTTGTCCTGTCATTTTTTACTTGGGAGAAGAGACCAACACCCACCNTGGGAGAAGATACCATCCCCCACCTGCCTACAACTTCTTTCAGGTAATTGTAGAGAGCAGTAAGGTCCCCCCTGAGCATCCTTTGTTCCAGGCTAAACAACCCCAACTCCATCAGCCTCTCCTCATTAGACTTGTGCTCCAGACCCTTCACCAGCTTTGTTTCCCTTCTCTGGACTTGCTCCAGCACCTCAGAGTCTTTCTTGCAGTGAGAGGACCAGAATTGGACACAAACCTTGAGGCATGGCCTCACCAGTGCTGAGTGCAGGGGGACAATCACTGCCCTGCTCCTGCTGGCCACACTATTGCTGACACAGGCCAGGATGCCATTGGCCTTCTCAGCCAACTGGGCACGCAATGGCTCACGATCAGCTGCTGTTGACCAGCACTTCATGAAATACATTACAGGAGCTTACTGACAGCTATGGGTGAACTAAAGGGGTACAGCAGGATTTAGACATTTTAGGTACTTCCAGAAAGAGCTGTGGACTCTATTTTGCAACATAGTTAATCCAGTGATCAGAGAAGTTAGTCTGTTTTCAGTGCCCATAAACTCTTCTCTGCTGCAACCTTCTATTTGTGCAGGTGATTTTTTTTTTTCTGTGGTGGACACCTGTCCACTTGGAAACATCTAAGCCACAAAACAGCTGTCAGACAGTAGCAATTTTTGGTTGCTCAGAACCAAGGCTGGATTCAACCCAACAGTGACTGAGAAGTGAGAGATTTGGTATCATCTTACCAATTTTCTGAGCCATCTGGTTCCAAATGCGCAATTTAACTTTGAAACATTACCACGAAGAATCTAGTAGCATTTATGAAGTATAAGACTAGAATTATCCTCTGAAAGGATAATCCTATCAACTTCAGCATATTACATGTTTAAAATATACTTACCATTCATAGTGAAGCAAAGATACCTATATATCATTAAATCTAAGGAAACATAAAATTATGCTCATATAGAAATGATATCTCACCCAAGTGTTTGATCTACGTCGAAGTAACACATGTTAATCAAGAGAAAGATAGCAACACAAGGTAAAGAATTTAGTATAAACGACTACATAAATCTCCATCAGAGTACTTAACATTTCCCACACAAGGTAGAAAACAGCTCCTCATGTACTGCACTATCTGCATGGAGTGCCATGAACTGCGGCAATGTGTGATAGTATTCAAAAAGTGAAGCAAATAATTTAATAGTTTGCTTCCCTCAAACCCACTGCTCTAACTGTTGAGTCTCCCACAAAATTCAGTTTAGAAAGAGCAATTCCTGATAGAATATCCCTTTCAGCCTTCCATCCTCCACTCCTCCTTATGCCCATTTTCCAGGTGGGGACATGAAGCTCAAGCACCTACCAAGACCTTCTGAAAATCACACAAAAAGTCTCTAGCAGAGGACTAAGCTGACAGACTGTCCTCCAGATTCAGGCTTACATCCTTGCTGGATGACTGCATGACTTCTTATTCTCCTTCTCTAATGTGCACATGTTTTTATGAAACATATTTCCTGATGAGTTTGGAAGCATGGATGTCAGCCTGGGCAGACAGTCCTTGCAGTTTTAGGAAGCATTATTAAAGTCAATACACATCTAGGAAGAGGAGGGCTATGATCCCTACTACTGAAATAGTACTTCGATATTATTTAAGATTTTATTTGAAATTTTAGTAAAATATTCATTCCTATCCTGGTCCTAATATAAAATTCTTTATTATGTACTGGTACTGATTTTCAGAATCTTGCAGTTTTAAAGTAGGCCAAATGTTAGGTTTAAATATCCTGAAAATGTCTTTCTAGAAGATAATAATCAGTCAAATGCAAAATTGAGCTTGAAAGGTAACATGTCTATATGGATCATTGCAATTTTGAAGACTAAATCATGTCTAATTAACTAGGCTGAGATAGTAGCTTTTTTCCATCTCAAATTTAATTGTTAAAAGTCGTAATCTATACATTAACCAGCTCTCCACCTGAAATGTGGGGGAGTGCTGCTTGCAGACGTTTCTAAAACCAGACCTTAGATATTGAGCTGTGCAGTTCCTTGCAGCTAAGAAATATGTCAAATGCTGCTCTCTGTGTATCACATCCCTGACATTGGCTTTTAAGGAAGGATTCAGCCTGAAAACCCTTTTGAAGGGGAACAGAAACTTTATAGGCATCATCAGAACAAAATCATGTTACACTCTTCACATCTGTCTGTGCACTTGGCAGATGCCACACACCAATAATTTAAATTAAGGCATTTTTCATTTTCAGGCATTGTGATAATTCCGGGGCATTTCCTCCATCATATTTGTAACCTATTCATTATATCATTTTACTGCATAATGAAGACAAATGCCAACACTTTAGCAACAGATTTGGGTAATGACAAGATGTACAATAACACAGAGTAATGTGACCAGGCCTGCAAGTTCTAATTGAATATTTTTCTGATCCTGCTTCCATTAATCTTTCCTCCTGTTTCATTTTTCTAGCCATTTTACATGTCACCTGCCCCCTTTCCCCTTTCCCCTCAAACCACTCTCTGAAAGCTTTTTTGAGGAATAGATTCTGCCTCCATTGTGGGTTCAGGCTTTTTCCTTATCAATATACACGGCTCACTTGCCGATGAACCATTGAGCTTCTGACGGAAGAAGCAGCGTGCATCCCAGGCATGGTACTTAATTGGTATGCTGGCCCATGCAAAGCTATCTGATTGCATTCAGTAACTGGCAGGGACAGAAAGCATTTCCAAGGGAAATAATATCTAGCTGTGAATGTGGAATATGTGTGTAAGAACTGAACAGTAAACACCAGCCTTAATTTTAATATCTCACATTATGCAAAACTTAAAAAAGATGAGTGCTCCGATATTCAAGCAGACCCCTGCGGGATAGGAATGTTATCATAAGAATATTATAGAAACCAATGTAAAATATCCAGCTGCTGTGAGAGTTTAAGGGGCATCAAACCATTTTGAATCACCATTTCCCTTCCACAAATGAAAGTATTTACCTATTAACAGCAGCAAAACTATATTATTTTGCTGGGCAGTACGACCGCAAGCAACATTGCCTTTCAGTTTAAGCTCTGATATGTTAGCATTTAATGTCCCAAACAGCCCTTAAAAGCTCCAAGGTGAAAATGTAAAACCATAATCCAGTCCTAAATGGTCATTTAAAAAATGATCATCCCAAAGCTCAGGAGTGCCTTTATCTGTTTATGAGGCATTTCAGTTAAAATAGTTACACTAGGAATGCAGGGAGGATGATACCTATTTAATTTTATGGTGTTTTTCTCTCTCTCTCCAATGATAAACGGTGGCTGGGACTGCAGCAAAAGCCAAATCCTCTTTGCTTTATTCACACAACTAGTCACAGTGACTACAATAGGGCTGTGAAAGGGATTTAGCCTCACCTCTTACTGTCTAAATTCTCTTTCTTTATAAGCCACTTTCTGTTTGCGTCCTACTCTCTAGTGAAACTGTTACTCATATGCTTCCAGAAGAAATGTGTGACAGATGAGAGATAAGATGTGAAAGCAGAAAAAAGAAACATCCGTTCAGATGAGTGGGTTCAGATTAAAAACAAAACCTTGACAAAACAAACCATCTTGCCGACACGATTTTTAGGGAATTGGTCAGGGAAGATTTGCACAGAACTGTTTAGACAATACCTGTATTGTTCATCCCTTAGGACTTACATCTCCTTTCCCAGAAATGAGAAGGCAGGAAAGAATTTGTGATATTCACGGAAAAGTTGTGTGCAATTTATATATCATAAAGATTTACAAATGTTCTCAAGTTGATTCTACTTTTTTTTTCTTTTTTTCAAAGTAATGTGTGACATAAAGAGAATTAAAGTGCTGATCTGGCTGGGCAGTCATTTAAGCCAGGGCGATAAGTAAACCCAACCAGGCAGCACCGCACAGCTCTGTGTTTGAATCCTGCCTGATGAGCAGCCCAATGAGCTCATGCTGATCGCTTTTCACACCTCAAAGCTAAATCTCAGCAGTCTGGGTCAGTTCCTGGGTCAGACACATCCAGAAGCACCTCAGGAGCATGGTGCTGAGAGACAGTGGCTGCCCTGGTTTTGCTAGAACTGCTGCTGCTATCAAGAAGGACCTTTGCCACTTCAGACATGCGTCCTCACTTTCTCAGCCTGGTTGCAGCTCTGCTTGCCAACTTTCTTCAAGGTTGTTCCTGAAAATAGAAAAAAAGTCAGTTCTCCAATGATGTCCCCTCTTGGTGAGAAGGAAGAACTGGCATTTCCTGGCCAATTTTCCAGGCTCCCCTTGAAATCTCTGCTCTTGAGGGAAAGAGAGAGGGTTGTTCTGTAAACTTTTTTACTCTGCAGCTGGCAGAGGGAACCTCAGCAACTTGGGCAGACGAGCTCCTCATAGAGCTCCAGCCCTGTGAGAGGAGGGGATCTAAGCATCACTGTTCTCTGGGGTATGCCTCAGGAAGGAGGAAGAAATTTCTCTGCAAGAGTCCAGACATTCATCCTGAGAGACTGAAAAGCATGAGATGGTCCTGGGTCCTTTTTTGCAAGCCTAGAAGAAGCACAGAAAGGCTTTGCGAAACTAGCATACCTACTGAACAGAAAAATTTTCTCTGCTTAAAATCAGAAATTTTAAGAATGCAAACACACCCCAATGATTCTAGGAAAAAACCCACAATTGTTTCCAGAGCATAAATATAATATTTTAAAAACCTGCCATTACTTTTTGTTCCAGTAAAGGTGGATCACTCATTTATTTGAGACCAAGTCCAAATCATCCTCAGTCCTTGAAGATCCCTTCCTTCTTGTAAAACAATAGCAGGGAAAGGTGCAAACTTTAAATAATATTTTAGTATTGGAGATAATAGCAACAAATCTACACAACGGCATAAACATTCAATTTTCCATATCTAGGCATTTAGGTTCTTTCAATTAACAGACATCAGGGACGAAGATCTGATAAACCATTCTGCACACCTTATACCCTATTCTGGGTGTGAGTGCATCCTACACTGCTGCAATTGGAGATGTCAAGTCCAGTTGTCAAGGCAAAAAAGAACAGAGATAAATGGTCACCCTGCCTCACAGCTGTACTCATTGCAAACTAAGCACAAACACTGTATTTAGAGCCATAACATTTGAATAGGTTACAATACACCTCCGAACAAAAGTTTCCATAATTAAAAAAAAGGTGACGGGATTTCTTTGCCTACTTGTATAACACTTTTCTAAAAGACAGAATTTAAGGGAGATTGGATTCACCTCAGTAAGGCATGCTGCACAGTGAATTGTCTGATGTTTCCCCAGTACATTTTGCCAATTTGATCACCAGCAGTAAATTGGGTGAACTTTTGGATTTCAATGCATGAGACTCCTCATGCGTCAGGATGAGATAATTCTGTGACTTGGATGATTACTTCTGAAGGCAAAAGGCCAAAGTTTTCTCCTTGAACTTTACATATGAATTGATCAGCTCAATGCCTTTTACATAGTTTTAGGTACCTCCCAGATTTGCCTAGCCACATCAAGGGAATACAGTGTTAAAAAGCCATTTCTTTCTACTTGCAGAACATATTAGCATTTGAGAGAGAAATATCTATAAAAGACCTACAAAAATGTTCAGAAAATCCATTAATCCCAGATATTTTGTCCGTAGTTCCTTGCAGAGCTATCAGAGTTTCTAGGTTATTGACCTATAATCCATTAATAGGATTTTTAAGAGTTCTGTTATGGCTAGTCTTCAGCAGATGAGTGAACAGATGGATAGGATGGTCACCCCCTTGCTATAACCTTTGCCTAACAAAGCTGATTAATTCAGTCTTTCTAGTTGATAAGGCATCAATTGTGGCTTTGTCTACAGATAATTAACTAAGATACAAGCCAGAGGAGTCAGAGGAGGTGAACAGCAACGTGAACTCTCGAGGCTAAATCCAAGAGATTGGGGTCTAGAAGCAGAGGTGAGGTAAATGATGCTGTAAAGAATATGTCAGTAACCACCGCTGTGTCAGCCCAAGCTTTTGTGAGCAAAGGCACGCTAGAACCCAGCAGATGAGCAGGTGGTGAGCGATGCCAGGCACCATGAGCACTACCTGGAGCTCTGACAGGTACCATACCTGCAGTCCAGCACCTCATTCACTGCTTATTACACTTACCTGCCCAAAACCTTGAAGCCACCTGAAGACAGTCCACCTGCATTCAGCAGCACTGCACGTGGCATAGAGCAACACCCCTGCCCTGCATAGGGACATTTCCAGAGAGAGCAAAGAGGCAGAGTGAACTGTGCTACAGCTGCAGATGCCCTGCAAACCGGTGGAGACATGGTTTTCCCTCTTCCTGTTTGCTTTTGTTTGGCCCTTTGGAGTGTTTCCACAGGCCTGTGCCAGACCAGAGGCTAGCAGTTCTCTGCCTTGCCTCATTAGACACGAGCAGTAGGGGTTGCAGCCATCTACCACGCTTAAGACATTCAAAAGCACCCAGACACATAATTGACTCTTCAGCTCCTTTCAACCCCAAAGCAAGCTAGCTACAGCCAACAATGATGAATAAAGAAAGAATTCAGGCCTGGTAAATAACCTGAAGTAGAGCAGCTGCAATGGGAAGAAAAGCAGCCAAGTGAATTAAGCCTCCCATGTTCGTTGCTTAGCCTTGCTTTTCTCTCTCTGACCTATAGCTGAATACAGCCTTTTACCACTGTTCCTCATGGCTTGCAGCTGCAGCACCCTGAGGCTGTCAGGAGCCTTGTAACATGCCTCTGGTCAGTAGTAGGGAATTTGCAATACCAAGGCAGGCACACCATGGTGCTGCCCCTTTTACCTGCTCCTCTGAAGGCACATCTGCCTTCCTGGGCATCCTCCCAGCTCACCCCCGAGGCCACTCCAGTACACACCACTGACTTCATGCTTGTAAAGCAGGTGTCCTAATAAAGTACCTTAGGAGTCAGCCTCAGCCATTAATTTGCAGCAAGGGGGTTGACATAGCAGTAGGTTAGCTGGTTCGCTGCCTCACCTTGCAGTGGGGGGCAGAAGGAACACACAATCCATACCTTGCTGGGAAAATGTTTTTCACGTCTTCAGTTTAGAACTAACAATTTCAAATGTTGCATCTTATGAGCAGCTGTGCAGAGGTTTTCGTTCTGTTTCCGAGTAGAAAAAAATTAAATTCACTGTGTCAGAGTGCAGAGCTTTTTTTTCAAGAACACAGGCTGAAATACTATCAACACTGAAATAGAAGGTTGTGCAAAAGCTTTGGGAGGTTTTCACACTTAAACACCAAATTCTGATTAACACACTCTTGATCCAGCTGTGGAATAGTACCATAGCTTCCCAAACATCTGCTTTGGGATTGCAGAATTTTGCACTGGGCAACTCCCAGAAATATCTGAGTATTGCTAAGACAATCCAGCTCTAACCCCATCTCACGCTCATGCCTCGTTAGAAGGCACAAATAGGCAGTCCTCTTCTCACGGGCTAATTACCCAATTGAAGGGTCCTCTGGGGTGGTGTAATGTTGAAGGTGGCTCACTGGAAACAATGAATTATGGTTCCATTTCTGCCCCAGGATCTATTTAATATATTTTATTCTCTTCCTATTTGAAGTAAACTACATAAGCAGCCCATAGCAGAGAACAGAAGCCAAGACCAGATTTTCTCTGAGCCATGGTCAAACTGACACATTGCTCCCACAAGAAGCTATGATTTACCCTCCCTATTAGCTTGCTTTTTAGATTATTTTCTTGGAAGCTGGAAGATTTAACTTTAGTGCCATGCAGGCAGAGAAGAAACTGAACCCAGGTCTCTCTTTTCCTAGATGAGCACTTCAAGCACCTAAATAATGTATAGAAAGGTGACAGTGACACTGGTACACACACAGTGTTTTACAGTAAGGTACAGACAGGAACGGAATCCTGTCAGCCAAGTTTTAAAATTCTATACACCTACGTATGAACTTACATTCAGGATTGTATATAGACCAAATTTCATTAGATGGAATTGCAAGGAACATGCACAGTTAAGCATTTTAACCAGTCATTTATGAATGTTTAATGCTTTTCTGTCTAGCACGGGTGTATTTGCTCTCTTTACTCAAATGAGCAGTGCCACCAGAGAGGCTATTCATGTGAGCACAACAGCATGATTTAGCTCTGCCTGATTTCTAAAAGTCGTAGTAATCATGACACAAGCTTCAAAATCAGGGCTGACTTGGATATTTATTAGTGCAATTATATCTGCAACCCCTCCTAGGCTGAACGCAATTTTGGTAGTAATTTTCAAATCATTAGCACACTCTTTTAGTAACATCTTATCTCAGCTATTAGACAGGCTGTCCTTAAATTGAAGTCATTAGCAAACACTCCATTACTATATTGTTTTGCAGTATGCATTTAGTATATTGGATTATTTTATAAAGTAAATATCCTCTGCATATGAAACAAATCAACATATATCTCTAAAACATAATTATAAGGCTACTTAATTTTGCGTTGTATAAAAAGTATTTTCAACTTTTATATGAAGTAGCTTCTAAATAATAGAATTCATGGTACATGATTAATTATAGCAATGATGGTCATCTATCTGTGCTAAAATATGACAGTTTAATCTTTTAAATCACATCAGGAATGAAACAATTCTGAAACTGAAATATCCCTTTATGGCTTCTAAGTACAGCTCATAAATTACTGTGCCTTTTAAATCTCATCTATATTTCTGCAGCGGAGAGGCAAGACAATAATATGTTCAAGTCTGCAGTCTTCTTCAAGTAAAATTCTTGTTCATTAAAATATTTTAGAGGTGTTTTCATAACAACAGTGCCATACAGCCAACTTCCTCTGGAAGAACAACTTGAAATTCAGTGTTTTCTAGGGTAGGTAATTTTTACCTTTGGGGGTTTTTGAGAAAGAATCCCTTGGGTGGCAGCTTTGCTGCATGGCACAGGTGAAATCTTTGTTGAGAAACCCCTGTGAGATAAACCTCAGGTGTTTAGTTCCTTCCTTTTCGGTAGCATAAAAAGCTTATATAAGAATCAAGAGTCTCTTGTCTCATAAATGGCCTGAACTGTGACTTTCTCTGTGGATCACAGCTGCTTACAGCTGCCCTGATCCAAACTGGGGGAGGCCATGCTGTGACCGAGGTAGCTCTGCAGCCAAGTTCAGGGCCCCCCTGCCCCTGTGCACAGGACATTGTGTCAGGACATGCTCTCTAAATCCCCTTCAGGCCAATTTGCTCATCAGTGAGAATCAGGGAAGCTTGCAGAGAAGGCTACCGCTCAGCGAGCACAAGACAAAAGAAACAAGCATAGAAATTTGGTACTTTCATTTGGAAAGAATAGTTAGCTCAAACATACCCCACTAGAATCTAGATTCTACCTCTAGTTTTACCAGAGTAGTGCTGAATAACGTCCGTATTAATTTAATCTGATGGCACAGGACAGAGCAGCATCATAATGTAGATGAGGTGCATAGAACCAACATCAGGCCGTGGTTCAGTGGTTAATAAAGACCTGAGGTTTCTCAGTAACTCATAGGCAAAAGAAGAAGAGAAGAAACAAGAAGCTGTATCATTGTGCGTGCAGCTCTTGGGTTTTTCTGTTCTACAAGGCTGGTGGCAGGGGAGCAAGTTCAGCACAGGTGGTTTTCCTGGGTGTTTATGCTGCTGTCTTCATTTGTAAAACTTTGCCAATGCTAACTGTTCCTGAGAAAAAGACTGGTTTAAAGGCAAGGCTGGGAAAGGTCATGCAGCTATGGCAAACCTACTTTCCTCTCATTAAGCTCTTCCTAGGACTTGTCTGCAATAATCACCAAAACAGCCACACTATGCCATGGTGGTGGGAGTAGGCAGCGGGGAAGGTCTTAGTAAAACAGACAAGTGAAGTTCCAAAACAAAGAGCAGAAAGAGTAAAAATTACGGACAAGTTCTAATAACATTTACAGAAGGTGTTTAACCCAGTGAGCCGCTGGCTTTTTTCTCTACCCTTGCTATTAATATATAACACTAGTGTGAAAAATAATATTCCCTGCACAAGTGTTTGGTTATAGAAGTGACCAAAAAATATGTTGTCATAGCAGAAATTCTTATCAGGATGATGCAAAGGAGTGCTCAGTAAGACCTTGTTTTATAGCTCCTGGAGCTCCAAGAGCACTACTGTGCCTAATGCAATGAGACAAGGAATGACTCTCCCGCTGCCCATCAGAAGGACATCTTCCTACCATCACAATGATCCTTTTTCCAAAATATTTTAATGCACATGTCAGGCTCAGTAAGACACTTGTGGTTGAATGTAAATTTTCACAATATGAAAAAATTACATTTCCTTTCAGCTTTCTAAGTTGAAATGGTGCTTAGATGTCATATATGTATTTCCAGTTCCCTTCTCCAAGGTCAGAAGAATTAATAGCGTAATGGGTAAATTGGCCAACAAGCAACTCCTCTCCTGAGTTTTCAGTAAAAGAATTCCTCTTCTGTTTATCTCACTGCCTGAAGGTAATTTGCCAAACACAAGAGAAAAAGGAGATTTTTTTTTGTTCAAAAATGTTTTTTAAAGAAATCTAATGTTGCTTCCTCAGAGGCTTTCAATGAGAATAACTTATTCAAAAACAACACTCACTTTAGAGTTTTCATTTGCTTATGTACTTTTACTTCTTTCAGCAATCTCCTCCAAGTTGTCCCTGATTTGAAAGCATATGCAGCGGAAGAGGAGACTGTAAAACATGGGAGAGAGAAAGCAAGGCCTTGAGATGAAAAATAGCTGCAAAGAGCTTTTCTTTTCTTTTTTTTTTCCAATCCAACTGCATTGCTATTGCCTAAGAGTTTAATGAGAAAACAGCATAGTTCAGTAATGCAATACACTATAATGTTAGGTGCCCAAACACATAATACAACATTGCTGCACATATGGATATCCTCCTAGAAGGTGTTGGCTATTTTACATTCCAAGTTACTTTTAAGCCTTTTTTTCTCTGTACTCCTGTACATCAGCTCTTCCAATAGTTTCACCTTTCATGTTATCTGCTCTGACGTAAGTTCATGGTAATCCTTACTTATTCCTTATTTCAATGCTCTATATCCATTTGCCCCTATCGAGGGCAGCCTCATGAACTCTCAACAGCAGCAGGGGAAAAGCAACAAGTGAACCACAGGGAAATATAATCTAGGAGCAGGTCATCCTCTGGAAAACCTCTGCTTCTCACTCCCATGTTGGCAGCTCCCAGCATGTTCCCACAAGGAAGCCCTTGTACTGAAATACATTAAAAATTACATTTTACTTCTTCACTCAGTTCTAGAATATCTTTTCTCAAAACATCTGAAAGTTGATGGATTTGATTCAGGAATTCAAACTCTGTGAATTAATACCAATACATTTCTGCCCTTTTTTTAGCACCTCTAACGAATGGATTTGGGGAATCCCTGCAAGCAAGATCCGGAAGCCTGTCACAGCTTCCAGCCCTTTGCGTATTTCCTGATTCTTCATAGCTGTTCCCACCTGTCATCAGTTTGAGAGATCAATATTGTTAAGGCACATTATAATGTCTGAACATTTATGCATGGCTAGAGAGGCTCCTTTTATATATTGCCCTAAAAATAAAACATCAGCTATCAGAGTTTTTCCTAGCTTAATCAGATATACATCTCTTTAGTGTATTAGATGCAATCATAGCATGATAAATATCCACATTTTATATGGATATTTATATATGGATAAACCATATGACTGATTTAATCATTAATGAACCATCACGTACAAACTTAACAAGGTTTTTTAATAACATCAGTATAGCATTCATTCTCAGTTTAGCACATTCTGAATACCAATGAATGTTGATCTATATATTTACTAAATAAATTATGTACTCTATGTTCCTCATGTTGCTACTTCATGTGACTTCATTTTTCTTGCTGCACTTTTTGAAGTATCTTCTAATGTCACTATCTCCTCTGCTGTATCTGGAATCCCCTCATTTTTGCTACAGTATGCTAAATATTGCTTATGATTGTGTAAAAATACACAATTAGACATTTTAGAAATTATACACTATACATTGCTTTTAAAAACTGCGTATTTTTCATCCAAATGATCTGGTGTTCCACCTAAGTGAAACCTGGGACCAGACAATCCCATATTATGATGATATGGCCAGGGAAAAAGCATGTTTTCTCAAGTGGGTTGGATGCCTCTGGACATTGATGACTTTTGGATGACAGGTCTAAACATAGTGAATGCAAAGAAAAATTTCTGTGTAACGGAAAGAAAATGCCTCTTCAAATGCACCTATTGTCCTATCAATTTTAAGGTCAGGTGAGGATTCAGAGTAATCTAAACCATTTAAACAACAAGATAGTCAGCTCTAACTTGGTCTAAAAAGAGATCAGTGGGATTTGCAGATATGACAGGAATGAAGTGGCAAACTCAGCAGCAGGATTTCTGGTGTGCATGACTGCAGTTTCAGTATCTATTACTAATAAATCATTCCATTTTCCCTCCCTCTGCCTCCATTCAAACTTTCACAGTTCACATGTGTGGAATATGACGTGGCAGAACATACTACTGTTGACAAATGACTCCTCAGGAGAATTGTCTGGAGCACAGATTGCACAGATGATGAATAGCAACTGTCATTGTTCTGGTGTTATTCAGTTTCCCATTTACATGGAGTAGAATCACAACTGGGAATCTTAATTCGTGCATGCTTCAAGACTTATCCCTGCTCAGTAACAACTCACCAGAAAGCCCCCAGTGACTCTGTCACTCCTCTGTCACATCTATGACAGCCATGCCCAGGCAGTTCCCCTCCCAGCTGCACAGAGAAATATGGGAGTTCTGATGTCCTGGGGTGACAAGGGGCTCCCAGCTGCCTGGCATGAAGCTGGCACTCAAACCACCACATCAAAACAAGGATTGTAACATCTCCAGCACACCCAAACTGCCCAGAGGTGATAAACCTTCTAACTGTGCCATCTCTTACCAGCCATCAGGAATGAGCCAGGTTTTCAGGAAGTTCTGCCTTGAAGTAATCAGACGTGTGCCAAAACAAAACAAAAACCAAAACAAAACCAAGCAAACAAACACAGAAACCAAACAAACAACAAACCACCAAAACAAAAATCCCAAAAGAAACCAAAAAGTAAAAAACCACCAAATCTCTTCATTTACAAAAAGGTAGGATTTTGACACGGGATGATGTTTCCACACCTGAGGATCAGATGCATGATATCACTCACAGAGAACAAGTGCTTGCAAGACTTTTGTGTTCTGCATTTGCAAAAGACGTCATTGAGGTATCAATGGAAAAGATGCTATCGCAGACTAAAGCAGAGGTACATATTAACATTATTGACTGGCAACACTGAGTGATATTTTCTTCAATACCAGATTTATCTCCCTGGTGTCTACAACCATAAGAACCTGAAGAGTAGCAATTTACGGAATTTTCACATGGAAAGACAGAATGAAATGATGTGGTGTGTTTTCATACAAAAATTAAATTCAAAATCAAAACCAACCAACCAAAAAAAAACCAAACCCAAGCCTATTTCACAAAGGAGGTTGGTTTTCATTTAGTTGGGGTTTTTAATCTTTAATTGTCAATGTTGCATATTGGCTTGAGGTTTGAATCTTTCTGTAGGTTCTATTCCAAAAAAGCAGTGTCCCTGGAGAATTGATAACACATGATCACTAGAATAACTCTTCACAAGTCCCTTGAGTCTCAGTAATTAACATGTTAAACTGCACTTAAAGGGAGTAAAGTATCATTATACACAGAAGAAATAATTTCAAATTACTGAATTATTTGGCTGTACAATTACTCAGATAATTAACTAAACTTTATTAATAAAAGGTTTCATTAACTACCACTTACTCTGGAAAGAACTAACTCATGGAGCTTTTACTCTCAAATACATGCACAACGCAAAATACAACATAAATCTTACAGACATTTAAAAAAACCCATCTAAATTATATGCTGAGCTGTCCTCATTTTGAGACTGTATTTTTGTTACATAGGGTGCTTTCCTAAACTGAGCTAACTAGAGGCAGATACTGCAACATAAAGTATAAGAAAGGAACAGAATATTTACCAAAGCATAACCAGCCAAGGTGAATCTCAGGCTTAAGATACAGGGTTGCAATTGAGGAAAAATTGACCTGTGACACATTCAAGCAAAATTTCATGCACCATTGTGCCTACATTTAAAGTCAGAACCTTTCTTCAGCAAATTTAGAGCCTATCTAAGCTATTTGCACGGTGGTAGACAGTTTGAGTCTAACACAAGGGTAAGATAAATTGAGAACTGATGACAAGGTGGCATTACAGAAAAGACTAAGACAAGTGATTAAGCGAGGTCTTTCAGAGCAGCGTGGCTGATCACACACATGCCACTGCTCTGAGGGCAATGAAACCTGAAGGTCTTGCTCTTTCTAGAGCTGAGGCACACCAGATGCAGATATGTGACCCAAAGGGGATGACTTTATCTCTAGAGCCATGGCTTAAACCATCTTACACTAAACAAAACTGCCGTATGATCTCATTATCAGTAAGATGTAAAACCTTTGGGAATTTTGCTTTCTTTCATTTTAAATTAAGTCAGTAATGACTTTGTCTCTGCTAGAACCTGCTGCCCATGCAGGATTCATGCATGCACTTGATATCCTGCTGTGGCCCCGTGTTCAGCCCCATAATCCAGCTGCCACACATCAGCTGAACTCCAGTAACTGCTGCCAGCCCTCAGCAAATTCAAATTGAAATGACTGAGGTACAAAGTCATATTTCCTTTAATTTGCAGCAGGCTAAAAGCATGTACATGGACAGCTATAATGCTATAAACACCCATTCTGCAGCTACCTCAGCCATAATTCAAGCACATGTCTGAAACCTTAACCATTAGAGTACGTGAAGAGACATGTAATGTTTTATACACGGACTCCCTTGCCATTTATAAGTTGCACAATCACATTTTTCCTCCCACAAATCTCACTTGTGATTACATGGTTTGCCAGGAATTAGGCATAGAAATACCTTTGTTTTCTGGCTCTGGGAACTTACCAATTCCTAAACTTCACACATTAACCCTTTCCTTCTGATACATCCCAACCTCAGCTGCACAACAAATGTACTCTAGAGCTGTACTGTAAATGTACTCTAAACCCTTCAACTTTTAAAAACACCCCATTCCAGGTGTGATACAGGTGGTGTTCATATTTTCTTATCCAGCTGATGAGTTATTAGGATGCTTAAGGCTTTGCCTGAAAGCTTTTGAACTCACATGAGATACCTGAGTTGGGATATTTGGAGTGGAAATTCCTCACCCTTTCCAACTGAAGCTGTTCTGCTTCAGGTGAAACACTACCTGTCTTTGTAGCCATGAAGGAGGTCAGGTCCCGAGTGCCCTTTCCACTGGGTTTGTCATGCAGTGTGGGACTATTAATATGTAACTGAAGACTTTGTAAAAATGTATGTAAAAGATTGCTTCTCCATTCCTTTGAGATTTTTATGTGCCTACACTCCTAAAAAGTGAACTGGGCATCTTTTTGTTCTTCTTCCATTTCGTGTATGTTATTTCATAAGTTTTTATGTTATTTCATATTTATATCCTATGAACACAGGTACACTTGAGGAACTAATGCAGTAACATAGTTCATCAAGAGTGTTGGAAAGGTTACATTCAGTGGATATTCACCTCAAAATATCACAGCAATGTTGAAGCATTTTTTCTTAGGTGGCTTGTGGTTCGGGGATTTTGGTTTGAAGTTTTTTTTGGTAATCTCCCCGAAGAAAACTACAGGCATAGAAAATTTCAACCTGATCAAGGTATTGACAATTGAAAGCAACATAACAAAGCCCCGTGCAACTTTGACTTCAAGAATCACTACTTCAGATGAATAAAGTTATATATAGATTTACACAGTGTCTTTCAACCTTAGATTCAGAACTGCCATATAGTAGAGAAATAACAGAAGCACTGGTTTTCCCTCAGCTAGAATAATTGTTAGAGTCAGCAAATTTGGCTACCATAGAAATTCCAATTCAAGATATAACCTCAGAAAAAGATTGCTAATTACTGGGATCCTGCTCCCAGCTCTTGGGAAGGGAAGCACGGCAGGTATGAGCATCCCCTCTGAACCAGTTGCAATGACTGGAAATAAATGTGGATTCTTAGACACACAAGAAGAACTTCACACCTTGCAGACACATCTGTAAGTGCCTGGAGACTGAACAGGAGGCTAGCATTTCTTCTTCCCATGGGATGGGAAAAGGGAAGGATCACACCTAAATTTTTCTAAGTTTATAACCCCAGTTCTCCATATTCAAAGTTATTTCTCTGCCTTGAAAAGCACAAGAGATGGAAATGTATCATAGAAAGTTGTGCTTCGCAAGAGAAGTTTTATGAATAGCAAGCAGTGCGTACAATCCCAACTGTTCATGAACCTACCACAGCTCCAAAAGCATGTCTGGAGCTCACAGAAACCCATGCAAGTACTTTGCTATATGTTAGAAGCTCACTTACTGATGCAGGCACATGGAAGGAATTTTTTGGAATAAAAGTTTTACCATGGCAGTGGAATTCTTACAGCTATATCCTCAGGACTGCGTAGCCCCAGACTGCTATCTGCAGCTGTGAGGGAGGACACACAGACCCCTCTGAGGGCAACTACCAAAGCAATTTAACTCAGCTGTACTCCCGGTATTAGAAAAGACACAGGCGTAAAATCAGGAGTTCCTCACTGAGCATGCCCAAGGATTTCTGCCATTAAAATGCACGTGTACAAGACACTGAAGGTCTCGCTTCACTTATGTGCTTGCTATCTAGCTCCCCAAAACTTGTGTTTGAGAAGCAGCAGGGCGCAGATCAGCCTATAAGCCTGTGGGTACCCTCATGAGCTGCTTTTCAGTAGAGAGAACTGTGCAGTTATGTTGAAAGTAAGATTGTTTTTTCTGACTCTTGCTCCTTACTGACATGAAGTGCAGTTAGGAAATTCATTTGCTCACTGATGTCAAGGCGATCATGGCAATCGATCTCCAACCTACCTGGTTATCTCTGAACTGTCCCCCAAAGTTGCTGCATGACGTTGTCTACTTGTCCCCAGGTCAGCAGAAAGCTGAACATTGTCACAACCTGCACAAAAACACCCAGCACTTCGCCCAGCTTCCCGCGCTCCAGAAAATGCTGGTGGTGGAAGGGTTAAGAGGCTCTCCAACAGCAGACTAGTTGTGTTGAATCCTTCAATCCCACTGTTATGAGGTATATAAAAGTGTTTTTCAAGACTACATATCTCCATAGGTTATACTGTCATTATAAGGAACTGCATTTACACAGTAGGGAATTTAAGCTGGAAATGTGACACTCCTAGCAAAAATGTGAACTGGAACAAAAATTACCCAGGGAAGAAGCACCTTAAACCTCTCATTTCAAAGAATCTCTGCTAAGCCTGAAGAGAGCAAATAATGAGCAATGAAAGGAGTCTTTGTTATGCTGTGATTTCAAAGCTCTGCCAAAATGTCAAATAATCCATTTAATCAATCAGAAAATTAAAGAATGTGGTAGATTCCCAAGGTAGCTTGACGTTTTAGCTCTGCCAAGTAATTCAGCTACTGCACAAAGCTTATGTCACAATAGTAATTACTTAATAAGGCATTTTTGTCTAACCATGTTGATGTAAAAATACAGTTTAGTTTTCAAATTATTTGCAGCTGTGTTCCTACTTGGATCAAGCATGCAATACCACAAATGTTTACATTTGTTGCCTCAAGTACTGATTTAATTAAATTTTTATCACAATATTTCCTTCAAAAGTTTCCTATTATCTCAACACAGTAAGAAATTGATTTCTTAAAATAGGCATTCATGAGGTTAGGTAAGAAAAAGGAGACACTATCTGTTGTTTCATGTACAAGACCCATTAAAAGCTTCCGACACCACTAGCAGAACTCCTGTAATTTCAAATGCAGATTCTTTATGATGTTTACATTTCAAATTTGGTTATTTATTTCAAGGACAAAATTTAACAATCTTGGGAATCCTGGATTACCATGAATTAAATTCTGGGAATGTGAAACAGTCTACACTGAACGTTTTTTATATTTTAGGTCATTTATTTTCTATTTCTCTCAAAGGACAGATTTGATAGACTTGTTACAAATGTAGATTTTTTTCTTCTAACAAGCCAAATAAAATTAAAGATCCATTTTATTAATTTGAAATTAAATACAAAAGTTTTATTAAGGTAAAAACTTCAATGAGCACTTAAGTGTATTGTTACTTTAGAAAACTAGAGTATACTAATATTGTCTGCCAAAATAATACTCCTCAATAAAAATGAAGTTCAGCTTAAATTTAATGTCTTAATTTTAAATCAAACTACTTGAGATATGGTTTTATTATGTACACTTTTGCATATTC
Organism: Falcunculus frontatus; assembly: GCA_013398115.1. NCBI lineage: Eukaryota > Metazoa > Chordata > Aves > Passeriformes > Falcunculus > Falcunculus frontatus. The sequence goes on from VZRV01000612.1 coordinate 1,734,509, forward strand.
CAGAAATTTCTTATGAGCTGTACGTTGTGTCAGTGGCAAGAAACACATCCTATGTCTACCTGTGACTATATGGACAATATCTGTTTTTCTTTTTTATCTTTTAAAATTTGAAATGCTGACCTGGAAGAATCATAAACACTCCCAAACATATACCTACACTTCAGTTTTTAAAGAAATAAAGCATTCAGCAGAGCAAGCAAAGCCTGACCTGCGCTCATGACAGCGGGTGGTGAGTGTCTTTGTGATCCTGGAGCCTATTAGTATGATCTCCTTCAGGGGCCAGATGAATAGGGACCTTCCTTTCAGAAGCCACAGCGAGTTTCACAAAAGCTCCTCTGCAGAGGAGGGCTGGAATGAATCCAGTCATGCAGCTTTCACTAACCCACTGATCCTTTCTTTGGCTCCCCATCTCCACTGCCTACCTACCTCTCACTGTCCCCCTACATTGTGTTTCCTGGTCTGGTCTTATTGCCAATGGAAAAAGGCTACAATGAAGACAGCAAAAATATCCTTAAGAAATCTATTGAAGTGGACCATAAGTGGGGAGCTCCTCAGCATGACTAGACTTGCACTTACAGAAAATTCTGCAGAAAATGCTAGAACTTTGGCCAGAGACTAAGCACCAAATTTGTATCACCTCTGACTAGTGTCAGTCTCCAGATTTTATCAGACCAGGGCATCCCCTCATACCTACTCTAATAATTTTCAGATACACAAGTGCTTCCAGGGCTGAAGTACCAAGGAGCACCCTTCCCCATTATATTTTCTTGTGGAAGTAGGAAAAATTACCATAAACACTAGGAAGCGTAAGTGAAATAACAATAAAAATCTATTTTTCCCAAATAGGGGTCAAACTTTTTTTTCTGTAATGATTCTTGGAATTTTCCTACTTGCTGATGTTCCAAAAGTAACCAAGTTAACTCATTCAAAACAACACATAGGATTGACCAAAGATATCGAAAACTTAGGTCAAGCCAAAGTTTTTGATTTCAAAGTTGAAAAAAAAATCCTCTCAAAACATTCAGCTGCCCAAACAGATAATTAGGAACAAGGAGTCTGAGTTCTACCCAGAAGTATGGGTAATAAAATAATGAGAGGAAAGTTTGTAAGGATACAAGTTTGTAAGTAGCATCTTTGAGTAAATCATATTGAGCTGGAAAAAGATGGGCACAATTCTGGTCATGGGTGTCTTTTCCCATGGAAAGAAATCACTAGTTTTATTTTAACAATAACTGCTGTAGACTAGAAAACCAAAAAACCTACTCATCTAATGTTTGCCAGATAGTCAAGTTCTGGGTGATAGCTTGTAATTAAAAAGCATGTCTTGGAGAAGAATGAAAAATAACAAACTGTGTGTAATATTTTTTTAAGAAATCAAGAAAAACTAAGAAAACTAGAAGAGACAACAATTTAAAGGGTAGTAAAGCAGCAGATTGACAGGGCACCATTTAAACTAATCCTAGGAATTCAAATAACACAGAAAAATTTGATCAGAAAAACTTATTTTTTCTCTCTTTCTCTGGGTATAAATCTTCCTCCCCCCTAACTCCACAAAACAACATAGCTTGTCCAACTGTTGTCCCATAATGCCATACCTGATTTTTTCAAAACCCACCATGGGGTTGTGGATGAACAGTGAACTGATGCTGACATCAGCACGACAGTGATACTGCTGGGAGAATAGGTAAGTGCCAGTCTCCAGAAATAGCCTTTCCAATTTTATATTTGTAATGCAAGTGCAAACCTCTCTTCTCCTTGCAGTGGCACAGCCCTCCCAACAATTAACAAAGCCTTTCTTACATCCAGATCAAATTGTAATAATTTATTCTCCATGAGGCTGCCCTTGAAGACTGCTTTAAAGCACTAGCTCCAGCAGAAAACCATGGCTCTTGATTTTATATTCCAGGCCATGGAAAACACATGACACTTGCTTTCAGAGACTTGCCCCCTTTACAGGTGACACTCAAGCTGTTTGCATTACCCAAGACAGACAGGAAATCCTACTTGGATCTGAGATTACCAAGATGCTGCTTCTCCTGAAAGCTGGTATGTCCACTACCTCAGACAGTATTTTGAAGGGATAAGGAGAACATTGTCTTGCTCTTGACTAAGGCTGTTAATTTATTAAGAACACATGCAATATGGACATTTACAATATATTAAACAAAGTGGTAACTGAAACATTTCATCCTTGTGACAAGACCTTGCTTTTTTCTGACAACTGACTACACTTTAAACGTACACACTTTTTACTCAATTTGACACTGACAAGAAAAATACTCTCTTTGCCACCATGACAAGGTGTCACTTAAAACCCGATTGTCAAGTTCTTACAATGCGTAATTCAAAGAGGTGTATCTGAAGTAATATTTCAGGATTTATGAGAAAGCATTTTTCTTGCTCAGAAAAAAAAAAAAAATCAGCTCCACCCTGGAGACAGAGGGAAGGGAAAATAGGATATAAACAATAAATTTTTTTCAGGAAAGAATAGACTAAAGAAGGTTATCTGCAACATCTATGGATGAACTACTACCAGAAAGAAAATATAATCCCAAAGCAACACTTTCTCCTCCAGTAACACCTTAAGGTGTGACCACTCCAGGACAGGTCATTGCTCATTAACTCCAGGGTTGAACACCCACGGGGGGTTCTGGTACCTAGTTTCCAAGGAAGAACTCTGGTGTTATTTCAGAGTACTGTAACTTTTGACTCTCAAAATAATTTGGAGACAAAAGGCAGTACTGAAAATATTCCCTACAGGTGGGATTGTAGACTACTTTTCAAAGTATAGTCTACAGCAAAGATGAATTGTGTTTATCAACAGAATAGTTTAACTGAATCATTAAACTAGTAGAAATGGAGAAAAAGATTAGAGGAGCCCATGTTTAAAGGACTTCGTCTCAGGTCTCTGAAAAGTTATCACCAAAGTAGGTATTGAAAACATGAAGACAATTTTTATCTTAGTCAAATACAAAGCTGAAAAATAAACACAGTTTATTCTCTTGGCTGTACACCCCAGATACATTTGGAAAAAAATTTGTTAACACATAAGGAGGAAAATAGTTGTTCTTTTAACAGCAGTCAGAAGGTAATGTGTCTTATATGTCTTCATACTTTTTTTTCACGTGGCACCATTGGAGCAAACATGTGTCTACCCTTTTTAAGCCCAAGTAACACTGAAATAATTGCCACACAATGTCTGTGAATTTAATCATGGTTAAATTCTCTGTGTGCTGTTTGATTTAAAGAAGAAATTAAAATTTATAATAAAGTGGGAAATATACACCCTGCCTAATTATTGATGGGCCTTTTCACCAGAAGATGACCTAAGTTACAATAAAGTCAGTATTTTTAGCAGAGAAAAAATTCACACCTAAGAGAAATAATAAAGGAGTCAAAGTACCAAAAAATCAATAATGTTTTATTAACATATGCTTCAGAGAAGTATTACAACAAAAATATCGTAAATAGTTGTATCAAAATAAATAACATTCCCCAAAACATTCCCAAAGGTAACTGGTACACAACAGCAAAGGAGACGGAGCAGTAAGGCAATATGTGGAATAGCAGCACTGTAAGGAATTTGTCAGAAATTGTTTTCTGAGCCCAACACTGTCAGCCTTCATCTCAGTTCCAGAGAGAAAAAGAACAAGCACTTTCAGAAAGACATGCAAGCAGAGAAAAGAATTCTTTTTTAATCCCTGGATCACCTCTCAGATTTGCTCTTAAACATGGAAATAAAGAACCTGGACCAGTTGCTAACAGGGTAGACCTTGCTTTGTTTCCTTCCTTGTTTTCAAGCATTTAGAAGTTCATTGGCTTTTCTTTGTATTCATTTTGGTATGTGTTTATTAGCTATATTAAATTCTTAGCTAAGGGTTTCATATACAGTGTTATCTTTGGCAGAAAATGAAAGATGTAGGAACGATTTAAAGACTGAACACTGATGTAAAGATGGGTCATCTCGTTACAAACTGATTTCCTCTCATCAAACTACGTGGGTGAAGGATGAAGAAACAAAATGCAAAAACATGGCAGTCAAAGTGATGACATACTAAACCATCTTCCAATCATTCTCAGTAACTCTACAACTACAGCATGCTATCCTGATGGCCCCATCTGAGTTGATGATTTTTCACAATGTATTTCATGGCTTCCATCCCTACATGAGACTTTATTACTATCACATAGGAATAAAAAGCCATAAAACACTAGAGTGAATTTATCTTGATCAGATGCAATACTTATTTTCTTCACATGATTTCACCACCATTCCAAAACTAACCAATGATTTCATGCTACATTACTGAACATTTTAAACTACATTTCAATGACAAGAAAGACACTGAAATGGTTACATCACAAATTAACAGAGCTTTAGCCTTTAAACACATTCCTACCTACAAGAATCAAGAAACAATCACAAGACACAACCATTTAATTCACTGATAAAAGACAGGACACCACAGAAAAATATCACTTCCACATACATCTTTCAAGACATAAGGAAAGACAAAAGACACAAAAGAAACTGGTATAGATAAACGCTACGAAAGCACCACTACCAGCATCTTTTTCCTAATTTTCCTTAGTAACTTCCTGGCATGCATTGTAAAAAATCAGACTCCAACACTAAGACATCTTTAAGACATCTGAGCTTAACTGCAGAAACAGAACAAGATTCCCTGCCTATGGCACTGAAACAGCTACTGTCACAGAGCTGCTATCAAGTATGACCCTCTCATCCCTAGGACCTTTACCTTCCTGGCTATGATAAATTTACTATAGCTGCAAAGTCCATATTTCTCCTGATGGAAGACCAAATGAGACAAATTATAAAATACCCTTATTTTCTAAACCAGACTATAATACTGAGGTCCTGGTCTGAACACAGTTATTTATTAGTGTAATTACTATTCATCTTCTTATTACTACTAATTGGCCAAGTAGAAACACAAGTCTCTAGGGTCATTGAAAAGTCAATACAATAATTTAACTGCCATTTGAAAATAATTTTGCTTGTACACTTGCAAGCCAACTGAGCTGCATCAGAAATATCTCAACCTAGAAGTCTAGGCTTTACCAAAAATGTTTTACATTTTCCCAGGCATGTAAACTCACTGGCATGGGACCAGTATTAATTCTGATCTAGTGTTGACACTAGAAGTCAAAATTAACTCGGGTGCAATTTATATACTGATATCCTTTCTTGCCTACCAAATCCTACTTCTTGCATAATATAATGTTGATAGCATAGAAAAGAGTGAGAAATCATTAAATGAAAGGAAGTGCATAAATAAATTCAATTATCATGCATAAAACATGCAAATGACTTAAAGACTGCATATGAAACTCTAGTTTATATTCATTAATCTCAGGTTGCACTTTTGAGGGAGAAAGAGACACTAATCAGATCCAGATGAATGCACTCCAAAACCTTCCCATTTGTTTTTAGGTGAGGGTTAAAATAGATGTATTAAAATAAACACAGCTGCTCACCTGCCCCAACTTTGTTTCGTTTGTGGAAGAAGGTGAAAACTAAAAAATACATCACAGGCTTGAGAATCTGGGTTTTTCTGTGCTCCTCAGGACTGCCACTTACCCACTGTCACTCCCTTTTTTTTTTTTTTTTTTTTAATGGAAGACAGCTTTTTCTGTAAACTAGTCTGAAACCAAGCTGGTGATTTGAGAGAAGAGAGCAGGGTGGGAAGTGTCTGGGCTTGCCTGAATCATCCCCTCCTCTTTTCCCTTCCCTATCCTGAATGATGATGCAGATGGACCCTTTTAAACTGCGTGCAGTGACTCCCTAAAGGGGCTCCATCCAAAGCTGGCACACTGCTGCTGTGCAGCTTCATTGGGTGGGATTCACAAGTGGGCTTATGCAATCTGGCTTTGCTCACCCAGCCAGTAAAAACACAATACACAACAGGGCCAAACACCTTTAACCTGCCACCTGCTCCAGGCTTCACTGCCCAGGGACTCCCTCCCAGCCTCTGCCCAATTATCTGGCTATAAAAACAGCAGCCCCCAGCTTCCCCTTCCCTCTCCTGCTGGAGCTGGGGGCCGGTCCCTGCCACTTACCCTTGCCTAGGGAGCACCCAGGGAAAAGCCACCCAGGCCAAGAACAGTACCCGCAACAGCAAACAAAGGGGAAGTGGAATTCCTGGGGCTGGTCCTGCCCCAGGAGAAAGGTAAGCACATGGAAGGAAAATGCCCAGAAAGAAAAAAGAATGGAAGGTCCCATTCCCATCCACTGGGAGAGGAAGGTTAAATAAAGCAAACAAAAAAGGTCACCAAACTAATTTCATACTGAAACCAATGAATTTAGATTAGAGGCCCAAAGGGGAAAGGTTAGGATGTTATCAGTGACATAATTTCTCTTCCCTTTTGTTAAAATGATTGGATATTAAACCCCTCCAACACAATGGGACACACTTTCTGCAGGGTGGAGGGAAGCATTCAAAATCTTACATTTCTTTGATAATTCTTTACATATTATCCTCCTCAACTACAGACATTACACCATGAAAGCACAAAAACACATACATGTAGACTCAAACATATATTCACACATATGGTTTCAGACACAGACCAACTTCTGCTGACAGCCTGATTCATGAGAGCTTTTTATTAGAATTAATTTCTCCATGTTTGCAGATGCTAAATTAGTTGCAATAAATAAAAACAGTAAGGCTGAAATCTGTCAACATCTTGACAAAAATTCAGAGAGCTATTTAGTATACACTTATAATATTCATTGCTCCTAAAAGAGAAAATGATCATACAGTAACTAAACCCTAAGTAAGAGCTAAAGATATTCACCTCATGAAGCCATTTCTCAACTAGCCCCTTGGCACTTGCTGAAATTATTCGCAGCACGAGCTCTACTTTTTCATTTTCTGCTGACTCCATGTGGGTAATTTCTCTCTTGTGATTAAAAGTGAGCTTGTCAATTCCTTCAAAGCATTTCCTTAGGTGTGGTTGGATGTGGAGTGGATCCTTTGTCTCAAAAAGGATTCCTAAGAGATCATTGCTGCATCTAGAGAAAAAAACCTGAAAAATGATAAAAAATGAACTTTAGAGGTATTTATATACACATATTTTACACCAACACCAACAGCAGACAGATGAAATGGACTGTTTACCTTGGAAAGAATAGTCTTTTCTTCACCAGATAATCATTCAAGGCCTTCCTGAATGTCATCCAAAAGCGATTCTGCCTCCTTCAACTTATCCAGCATCTGGGGCTGCGAGATAACCCTCGTGGCATTGGTCTCCTTCACTGACTCCTGCGTTATTAGCCTCCTGGTGGGTGAGATAGAATACAGTGAATGTAATAACCATACTTCACACAACAGGCTCTCTCTCTCTTTTAAATTGAAAATCTCCTTATTACAAAACAAGGGGTGTTCTTTTTCTCCTACCTTTAAGTAGGACTGCCACATTCATTGCTTTTTACAAAAACGCAGCTGCTTTTTAAGCTACAGATAAATAGAATCTGCTAGGCGGTAATTCTGCTCAGTCTGAATGCATTATTTTCTAAGTCACTTTGGTGAGGCACTTTTTATTATGAACTGGAATGAACAGGGAAAGTCCTTTTCTCAACTAATTATGACTATGCTTTGTTCTATACTATTAACTTACAATGCCAGATTGGTCAGCTTTTTTTTTTTCCTTCCTTCAACCAGTTCAACAAATTACCATGCTTTTTCTGGGAAATTAGAGAGCTAATTATTAAGACTTTACAGACTAATGATGAAAATATAAATAACACTGAACAACAGTGTATCAGTAACATTCACACAATCCCTTTGATATGCACAATGCAATCTCCTATTTTAACACCACTGATGCATGGACAGGAGTTACTTTGACTCAGTATTTTCTTCTCATAAAGATCTGTTAAACTAGGTATTTTCAAACTGAGGAAAAAGCAAAGTTGAAACACCATTTTTCATATCCCCATCACTGGCACACTATTTTTGTACTCCCAATTTATGAAAATCAGAAAAGACAGAATAGAAGGCAAAGCCATAAAGACATTAAACCAGAATAACATCAGGACATCTGTTGTTTCCCACCATAAGACATAATGTAGTATGTTTGATTTAAAAGACACTTGTGGTTCATTTGGTTTTATTTAATTAGCTCCTTTAAGGAATGGATTAGTTTGCAAAGAAGATTTTGCTATTCCCCAGTAATACCAAAAACTAGGATACCATTCTGAAGTGTTGAGGCCTTCACTGATCCATAATGACTGGCTTTGACAAAGTAAAACATACTCAGCTACATTCCAAGTGGAAAACAACACCATTAGCTTAATGGTTGTTCAGTGAAAGACACTCCAAAAAATGAAATGTAAGCATTTACGTATCACTACATAGTTCCTTTTATGTAATATATACTGTGACGAATGGAATTCAGATAAATAAATGAATAAGAAAAATCCTTTCTCCTTAAAATTAGTTTTCAATACTTCTGAGCTGAAAACCATCAGTACAGTAGAAAAACCTGTCAGCAGAACTGCTTCTGCCCAGCATTCAGGTTTGCAAATTAGAAAGAATCCTGGAAATAAGAACTTGTTCCGTGAAAGAAAACTCACATCACCACCATCTTAATATCCTATTTGTATTCAAAATTATCCCATTCCTTTGTATTTCTGCCTGAAATATTATGGGGGATTTTTACTGCATATTTTTCAAGCACCTACTGTAAAAAGATATATATATACAGCCAACAACAGTGTCACTGCTTTGAGAAGCTAAAACTTGCTACTTCCATGAGGTATTTCTCAGTCTTCTGATAGTTGGTAAACCATGGACCCTTTTGGATTGCTTGTCTTCCTATCTAGAGACCAACCTAAATGCTGGAGTATCAGGAGAAGCCTAATTCATGTAGACTGAAAACCAGCTGGTTTTACTAAAAAATAACTCTACCTGTATCAGTGGAGCTTCCAAGGCATGGAAGTAAATGAACACATCGACACAAACATTTATTTAACTTTATTTTAATACCAAGCTGGGTGTTTGTGTACACTCTAGTATGTCCCTTCATTTTATCTCTGAGGCAAGGACACTATCTAGCATATTGCAAATTTAGGTAGGTTATCTTTTGCACTAAACTAATAAAAGAATTTTGAAATGCTTATTTCTGCTTGATTAAAAATATAACTGGATCTGTCAATTTAGCAACATTTCTTTTCGGGAAGTGACAGTAAGGACACTAAAAAAACAACTGTGAATGCGAGAAACCTTACCAATGTGGGGTACTGTTTTTCCTAAATTAATTTCAAAATTAAAGATATCCTCAGTAATTTTGTTGAGAATGCCATCCTTTCCGGCCTGAAAGGCCTTTAGATTACTGAGTATCCCATTTCCTACATGGCTAGTATCAATGGAGCACAATACATTTTGATTAAAAATGAACCTATTTCATTTTAGCTAAATCAATTAAACACAGTGAAATAGTTAAGATTCCACCCAGTGCTCATCCTCTGCTGAGCACTCCCTGAGAGCTTTTCGCAGTAGCCAGGGTTATGGTACAAAGTGATTGAGTGACTTGACAAACATCACAGGCCTAGTAGAGGACCACTGACATACAGGGGCAAGATCTATGAACTCCCAGTTTTGTACTTTATCCACCTGACCATGTTTCCCTACACTTCAGAAGAGAGAATCAAAATGAATTCAGGAAAAAAAAGAAAAAACCCCAAACCTCCTATCTTTACCAAAACATTTTGTAGCTACTCCTTTCCCTTGCAACTGTGTGTAAGATAACTGTGTGATATGTCTTCCAGTGTATTACTTCCATGATTAAAAGTAAGTGTTTTACGGGTGCTTTTAGAGATGCATGCTGTTTGAATATTCTGCAATAGCAGAATAGCAGATCAGACATAAACCTAAACACAGACTTAACATTTCAGGGAAGAGACAGTAGTAAAGCCCAGTTTTTATAAACTTAAAAATAATTTAGGAAATATTTTGCTAAAAATGTTCTTTACCTGTTTCCAGTTTTACTCCGTGGAATACAATGAGAAACAAGACATGCAGAAATGGTTGCTTGCCTCTGTCACACAAATCCTAACTTACTGGGAGGCTATGTCCCTATTGTCTCTGAGCTCATATCATAAAAACTAAATAGAAATCAATTTAAGACAATGAACTTTAAACTTTACTTTCCCCTCAGTATTCTAAAGTGGCACAGCTAAGTTGGTAAAGTTTTAAATAATGGAAGTCAGTGAAGCCTAAATCACACACAATAGTGAAAGCTGAGATGCGAGATGGAGATGAAATCTAAAAGCTAATTAAATTCAACAAGAGCCTCTCAAAGGCAACATACCAGCTTAGCCTCCCATGCTAACATTTCGTTTTGAAGGGTGCAGTAAATGGAGGGCCTTTCATGGCTGCAGATTTCACAATATGATCCACCAGCTAAACCTGAGAGGGGAGAGAAAAAAAAGATTAGATGCATGGATTACTGTACTGAATAGATGCCAAGGCCAAGATAAAAAGAATAGATAAGTTAGGGCTTCTGAGGAGCTAAATTTGAAGCCAACCGGCAAAACGGATTGAACTTTATTACCTCTAGTCACTGAGAAATTCCCTAGACAGTTGGATGTAATTTGAAAAGGTCAGAAAAAAAATTTCCTTCACAGTATTATTGCTTCATGCTTTAAGGGTGTACGATTGTGAGATGCCAGCTCTAATCATTTTTATTGACTTGCTCTAGAGAGACAGACAGATGCACAGGGAGTCACGACAGACAGATAAGACATATCCTACCTTTGTTTCCAGTTTTAAAACATATCACACAGTATTAGGTATGTTTTAATGCTAATCATTTCATTTTATCCTTTGCCGTATCTGAGAAAAAATTTCCTTGTTTCTCTAAGACAGCACAGAAGGGGGAAGGGAGGGAAACCCTGTGCATAACATTGGAAACTTGCTACAATTTTTCATATTTGATCTGAGCATTCCTTGAATTCCATGTGAATCTAAAATACGTAACTGAAATTCAGTAAATGTAACAGGATTTTCTAGACATTTTTAGGTATGCTCAGTTGATTTTTTTTCACCTAAAGGGGAGCAGATCTTACTGAATAGATTATAGGAATGACCTTCAGCATACTGACAGTACAAGCTTTATTACCAGTGTGGCTGTCTTGGGGAAAAAAAACCCAACATACAAAAAACTCATGAAGAAACAGAAAATAAACCCATCCCAATTAAAGGCATTCAATTCTTTGACTTCGCATTCACAGATGCCTGTAATCAAATAAGAACATTTGCTAACATTACACTTAAAGTCAATTTTTTTGTCATGCAATTAAAATCAAAAGAGATTTAAGAACACAAAAGAAGAATTATCCAACCCAACCCCTGGAAAATTCTAATTAACATTAGATTTTCTTTTGCTCTTTCTTCCATTCATAATACAAGCATATGTATTTCATGTATCCTGACCCTGAATGCACTGCAGAGGTAATTTTAATGGCCATTGAAGTACAGCTCTGTGAGTTTCTCTACTGTATTATGTTTATGGACCCCTCCTGCAAGCTGACTAAACCTGTTTCCACTTGGATAAAAAAGCCATTTCCAAATGATCATATCCCTCCCTTCAAGCCCTGTACATCAGAGGGTAACATGAAATTGCAGCAGAAGAGTTGCATACATATATTCACTCCTCCCGAACTTTATACCTCTGAAAGGAAGTCAGAAACAAACTGCTTAGCTGCAGCAAAGAACAAAAAGCACCAGGAATTGTTCCACTAATGGCAGCTGGTATTTTCAACTGAAATGGACTCTTTCCGACAGAAAAGATGCATGGATGATTTAAATGTAACACTTTCTTCTACAATTTAGGAAGCTTTTGAAAGAAGACAAATGCACCCATATTCATGGAAAAGGGGCTTGGGAGAGGTGATCACTTACTAGATCTACAAGAATTGATTTAGACTCTGCTACTCCTTTTTTTTAATCAGATCCCCACTGTCAGCTTCAGGATGTTGCTGAAACTGAATAAGGAATTTAGTTTTCTAAGACCACAGATGTGTAACTGCAGAAGAACCCTCCAGCTTCTGTGGCAACATGACGACACTGTGATTTTCTCTCCTGTTTTTTCCCAACGGGAGTGACAGAGAAATTAAGTTCTGCTGACCTCCTGACCTAAGCTCAAAGACAAACTCATGTACCCTACCAATCTTTTTACCAAAAAAAACCCTTATTCATCATGAAAAAATATTTGTTCAAGACAAACATTTACCGTCAGAACTCAGTTTTCCAAAAGCATTCCCACACCAACATATTCTGATGCCCTTTGCAACACAATAACACGATGCCACGACATTCCGTGTTTACAAGACCCTCACTACCTCTGTTAGCGTTCCTTTCTTTCCCTGTCCCCTCAAGGGCAGCACACGTTAGCAGACAAGTAACTTAAATTCTAATTCATTGTACCACATGTAGAAGGGGCAGATCTTTAAAATGTTCCATTTGACATCCTTCTCACTCTAAGCCAAAACACATGTTTTGGCTTAGAGAAGCTGATCCTATCTAATTCTCACAGACCGGTGACAACACTCTCCCCCTTTTTGTAACACTTTTTATGATACTGTTTGCCTCCCATATGATTATTAGCCATACTGATGGCAAACCCGCCCAAAATTCAAAGTATTGCTAACATGCACTGCAACAATGGGTTTAGTTAACCACCAAAACAGTTTGCTCAGAAAGGGGAGAAATTTTCAGTAACTTCTAATCAGGACTTCAATTTAAACAATACTCTCACAGTTTAACAGCAAGTTGTTTGGTTAGGTGCAGGAATCCCACTTCTCTCCTTTCTAGCCTTCAGGTCTAAAGCATTGTGATCCAATTGGGATGCCAGTTGGTGCAACGCGATCGCGATCACACCAGTAGGATGTCTTAGTTTCTGTCTTTCTGTGTGTGACCAGGAGACTGTGACATTTTTATATATTCACTTTGAAAATGAAGACCTTGCAGTTCTGTGTCCTAACAATGAAAGAATAGTTGCCTTTGTCTTGTGAACACCAGACTACTGAAAGCCATTCTGCATGTGGTTTTAGCCAATTGAAAAAACATGAACCCACGTAATATTTTTTTTCTATTGGAAGCATATAGCCATGAGATCTACAAGACAGGTATTCCCTCTAAGGTCTTTCACTTGAATGAAATTGTCCCCTTCATTTCTCATACAAAGCCCTTCCTCTCCAAACAGCTGATAACAAAGGAAAATGCCATTTGTCTGTCCTGACTCCAGCCACAGTCCTCACAGGACTTGAGGGAGGGCTGCACAGTCGTATTTGTTTTACCAAGACTAGATGTTGCCCATGTGTTCTTCAATTTTGTTCTGACCAGCAGACATGCCTAAGATGTATCCCTCTCCCTAAGAGGAAAAAATCCAATCAAACAAAAACACCCACAAAAACTTAAGCAACAAAAACTGGCTTCACAGCAGGCCCAGACACAATCCTAGTTTTAGATGAGCTCCAGCATCATTTCAATCTACAGCAGGCCCAGACACAATCCTAGTTTTAGATGAGCTCCAGCATCATTTCAATCTGCAGCAGGCCATGTTGCACATACATAGCTCACACAAAAGAATTAGGTAACTATTTTACAGATGAGGAAGAAATGCTTGAGAGAGGGATATGAGTATCATTACTAAGATTAACTCCAGCATGCATTGTTAGGTGGTGGCTACCAGTTTTACTACCTCCATGTACTTCAACAGGTCTTCTTTATGAATGGACTAGCTACTGGAAAAGGCCAGTGAGCTTCTTTGTGTTCTTTTGGTTATGCCTTTTTTTAATGAAGCTCAGGATAAAAAGTTTCTCAATGAAAACATAGAAAACATTCTAGCATCTTACACCATACTGGCGCAGCTAAACTTGTCCTGCATTCTTCAGAATAGGTCCCCAATATTGATGGTCTTAAAGGTCTTTTCCAACGTAATGACTCGATGATTCTGTGTCAGTTAGCCACTTAGTAAACATTTGCTTTTTCTTAAAAGCCACTCTGGATGTGTGTAATTTGAACCTGTCATTTTTTGCTTTGCAGAAGAAATACAGCACTCTCAAAAAAGGTTGCCACTTACTAGATGTCATGTTTGTATCTTGAATGGCAACTCATTCTTAAAATAAATTAGACCTTCTTAAAGACATAGAGAAAAAAAACCCCACTTTTGGATTTACTATGAATAATAGTACATTTTGACAAATTCTCTCATGTGAACGCTGATTCAGGTCCCAGCTCTAATATCATTACACATAACATGCAACAAATTAGGTTTGAGAACAATGAAACGCAATTAAAATACTGTATGTACTGCAGCAGAACGAGATAACATTTTATGTATGTTTAGTAGGAAGAAAGAAAGAGGAAATCCTTCCTTGTTATTATGTTATAATGAAGGGATCTCAAAAAACATACATAGGTACAGGAGGAGTTTATAACATTTTTTTCCTCTCAGCATTTCAACTAGCAATTCAGTGTTGGTGGATCACATGGAGAATGAGAATCTAAACATTAGAATAATCAACAGCTGCTATCACTTGAATTCTTCTGTCTTTCTAAGATGAAAAGTGAATATATATTTCCAGTCAGCAGCTGTTTTAAAAGAATTCTCTGAAACACAGTCCTTAATGATTTGGGCACTGCACACTGAACTTTAAGCCTTTCGTCATTTTTCTGGAGTAAAATTTAAATCAACAGTCAGAAAGCATCTTTATTCAGTGTATTGTTGAATCCTCTCCAAGTTATACTCACTATAAATTATTATTTAATGAAACAATGTCAAATTTTGTACTTTTTTTTCTTGTTATTAGAATTGGTTTTGGAACCCAGAATATAATAGGTGAGCAAACTGCTTGGCTGTCCTACAAAAGCATAATGGAGATGCAGCCAGGGTTCTCCTCGTGCTGTTTATCATATCGTCAAGCAAATTACAGTATATATAACGCAATACAGACACCACAGGTTTCTTTTTCACAACTTTGTATTCCTAACAGATGAATGTCCTGTTTTAGGCCTCAGATTTTACTCTCAGTGAAGTCAACTCTCTGTGGATTCTACTCCAAAAATTTAATTCTTATATCATTGAAACCTAGTAGCTATGGTAAGAAAACCTGTTTTTAAGGCCAGACTTTTTTAACATCTACCAGTAATGTAGGGATTCAATCATTTCTTTAACAGAGTATTGGAGGACTGCTTTTGGCTTTACGTCCTGACAGAGCACTGACACATCTCCAGCCTCACGAAAGCTACAAAGCAGCAATAAGCACTTCCTTTTGGCTGAATTCCCTTGTTTTTCAAGTGAAACCAACCTTTCAATAACATGTACATATAAATATTTATACATCTATAAATACATAATATATTACAATAAAGCCATTGGTGAATGCTCAGGACCAAGAAGTCGTTTTACTTTGTACTGTGCAAGCTAGAGTGGATGCACCTGTTGCCTTGAAGAGTCTTCCACCGAGTTAAAAACTACACTGTTTTGATTATTTTGTAGCTGTCCACTGCAGCCTTAGAACATTTCAGTATTTGTTCGCTTACCGCATATTTGTCTTTGACAAACAAACACAACAGTTAAAATGGTACTATCCATATTTATGCCTCTCTTCTGTGTCATGCTACTTCTAAGATTTTTTTTCCTTTATTTGTACCAAAATTGTACCTGGGGTCCTCAGCTCCTTCCAGCACAGACTAGAACCCAACACATTCTTCCCTTTCCTCCCTCGGAGGCTTTATAGCTCAAGTTGGAAATGAAAGACAAAAAAAGTGACTTGCCTAAAATCTTTGTTTTCTCTCCTTCACACATGCATGAAACTTACAGGGTTGGGTTTTTTCTGAAGAGATGAAAGAGACCTTATAGAGAAATACATTGTGCAAGTAAGGAATCAAAGTTCATATTGTAATGAGGAAATGGGGAAAGAGTTAATATCGTGCATAATATTTTACAGCACAGTGACATTGTTGAAGGCAGACTCAAATTGTAGAGGTACAAAAGGAAAAGGATGATCAAAGTAAAAAAAATTAACGGTTACACAATCTAACAAAAAAAAAAAAAGGCAAGGTAAAATAATAGCAAGATTCGATTTTACACATCTGAGAGCTCATGTGCTTGGAAAGAAGTACTTTGTTGCACCGGGAATTTGGCTGAGTTTTCTTCCTTCTTTCCAATAGTACAATTTCCATTCTCACACCCAGACAGAAAATTAACAAAAAAATAGTCTCTGATTTAAACACAGTCTAATACTACTCTGGAGACTAATAAGCATACAGATAATTTTCGTCCAAGAGAAAAAGAACTTCTTTGTAGACCGTTTGGAAAAAGACACTGGCAATTGTCGGAAAATGCTCCAAACGGCCCAAAAATGGTCCACCAAAGTGGAATTGTCAAGAAAAAGAACAGAGAGATGGTGAGAGTTTTGATAAATTCTGTGTTATCTTTACAGCCATTTCGATAGGCTATGCATTTGTACATGCATACATGTGAGTATGCCAAATACAGATGGAAACACATCTGCTCTACTATGCAAACCACAACTTTCAGAAAGGCCTTTTCACTACTCTAAATGCATAGAGGCATTTTTTATGCATAAAGGCATATTTTTATCTGGTCTTGCAATTTTCCTTCTGAGAATCTATAGGCTTGGAAAAGCCATTATTCAGAAATCCTGTCTCTTATAGTAGATATTCACCCAAATGAAATGCTCTATGTTTATGGCAACATAAAAACACCACACGCAGATTGGTTAGTGACCACCACGCAAGCATCAGTCAGTGCACACATACACACTCAGGCAAGAATCAAACTAAATTCAAATACTCATAATGTTTGTTCTGCTTCTCAGTTTGCACAGCTGACAATTGAAACATGAAACAGTTCATTAAGAGACATTCTAACATAAGAAAAATTACTGTCTTATTTTGAGGCTTTATTCATTTCATGGCAGTTCTGTCTGAAACAGGAACTGGTCCAAAGTATGAACCTCATAGGCTCACACAGGTGCACACTCACACAAGCACACATACACAGTATCTACCCAAAGAAAGGGTTGCAACATCATAGTCGTCAATGATGTCAATGTAGATGGAGCAAACACAATAATAAATGAGGGAGTGTTGAGGAGAGGTTGTAAGAACAAAGATGTGCGAGGTTGAAAAGAAGACATGAACTTTATTGACAAACAAGCTAACAGAGTTATCTAAGAAAGGAATTTATTCACACAGCTCGAGTCTTCCTTTCTGAGCATCTTTCTGCACAGACATGGAAAACCACACACCAAGCAGAGTATCTCTAATGTGGCAGAAAAGACGGTACTGACCTACTCTGCTTTTTCCTCTCTTACCATCTTGTGTAGTTTTAGATAGTTGAAAGCAATTTTAGATTAAAAGCAGATTGTTTCTAATTAGTGTAAGGAAATACAGTAAGAACAATTTAGTCTGTATTGAAGAATAGAAAAAAATTTAGGAAATTCAATTTAAAAGTAGAATTAACAAAGACCAGTGATATGAAAAATAAATTTTTAGTTATCAGCCTTGATTTGATCAAAGTTTGCAGATAACATTCAGTTATTACACCTGCCCTTTTTACATACATACGGTGGCTTGAAATATAGACATGAAGTAAATTAATGAATGATAAAGTGAAGGTTGAAGCTGAATCTGAGCAGAAGAGGCTAAGAGCATCTGGCAGAGAAAAGCATATGGAAAAGTTCACATACAAAGCGAGTGTGATTCTGTGATAGCACAGAAATAGTTGATCAAGTAGGAGTTTGCAAGACTTTTTGAAATCCACACTGACACAAGACACTTAGGAAAATATATTCACCACTGGTGATAGCACTTCCAGATGTCTAGAGTAGCCCAGTGGCATAATGCAGTTTGGTTTTGCCTTTCAAAGGCAGAACTTTTTTTCAGGTGCAAAGCAATACTCACACATTTTTAGAAAGAAATAGCAATTGCAATATAATAAAGACCAAACTAAAACTCATGGTCAGCCTAAAGATCTTTAAGTAGAACAGAAATATGATCAACAAGAAAAGAAAAATTACCCGAATTGTGTACCAAGCACAAGGAGAAAGGGGCAGACATGAAAGGGAATCAGGGGAAATGATGAGGTGAGACACAGCGATAGTATAGAAACAGAAGTTAGAGTGAACGTAATAATAGCAACTGGACTGTAAGAGAAAAGGAGCCTGGAGAAGGGGGACATCCAGAATCTGGAAGAGACTAGAGAACTTCACTTCTGGCAGGGTCCTGAAGGCATTTTTAAACAGGGACCCTTCACACCAATGGATACTTTGAGATGAAACATGAAAAAGAAAGAATATGTTATATATGCTTCCCTTTTTTGAGGGGAACGTTAATTGCTTAATGTTATACAATGAACTTCAAAAATAGAGAACATTTAATTGTGCAATAGATTAAGACTAAAACTGACTTTAAAAAAGCTCAAGTGAGTAACTGAGCTGTAAGTTATTTTCTGTGAGTGAACTGTAAAGTGCTCCTGTAAACTTATAACAGAAGGACTACTTCAAAATGCACCAGATCTCAAAAATTCAACATTGGAAATTAGAGTAGTTATGAAAAATGTTAAAAATTATCTATAAAAGCGGAAGATGCCTTTTTACTTGCACTCTATAAAAGATGCCCCAATGCAGCAACAGAAGTCTCCTTGCTTTGAGAAGTACCTTGACAAGTCAAAGAAGTAGCCCACAGAGCCAAAACTGACACATTAATTGCTTGAAAGACCAGAAACATTGCTCTGATTTTGCAACCAAAAAAACCCTGGAATCCACTGGAAATATCCAAACAGAGGGGATGAATATATATAGCCACTCAACTCCTTCACAGAGCAGAAACCAAGACAGCACAGTGCCTCATCTGTCCTTCCAAGTCAACCCTTTGTGACAAGAATTACAGTAATGTGGACTAGAAAATAAAAGCCTGAAATCTTTTAAGGAGGAGATGAGAGAATTTTTGAATTAGCAACAGGTTGGTCTTTCTGTTGTAGGGGAAAAAAAAAGTGAAATTCAACATGAAGAGTTAAGTAAGAAGCAAGACAGAAGAGTTAAGTAAGAAGCAAGACAGATGAGTTTAAATCAAAGATACATACAAACAGTGCTAGAAACCATTTCCATTCTGAGATGGGCTTTTTCCTGACCAGAGATGTAATGCCACTATATGATGCAGAGATTTAAAACCAGCAAAGGTGGTGCTGAGTGGGGAGAAGGAATCTCCTTTTCTTTTATGCCTCCTTGGTTCATGTCTGCAGTTCAGGTTAAGTACATTTCGTAAGAACCAAATCTCCTGGATACTTAGGATCTTGTTATGAGGGTGCTTACATCCATAGCTTTCACATGTATCAAAAATGGAGGGACAACTCTCGTTGTAATTAAAGGAAAAGGCAATTTATTAAAAAGAGGAAATTTTAGAAAAATACAAAATAAAATCAAATTATCAAAAAAAAGAAACTCCGGGAATGCAGGATACCTACCTTTAAGCCAGGTAGGCCCAGGGCAGAAACCTGCAGTGCTGGGTTTGCTCTGGCTACTCCAAAAGCAAAAGTCTCTGTATAAAGTCTCTAAATAGAGACGCAGGCCTATAGATCCCACCACCGGACTCTACCAGCAGCTAGTCCGAGGCAAAAAGAACTCCATTCCTTGGTCGAGGGCTTTTATCCCCTCTTGTCTCCATCCATACCCACCCACTGTCCGGCCCCCATGGCACAGGAGGATTGATGGAGTTCGAGGATGATGTCCAGTCCATCTGCCAATGGCTCGCTTGCTGCTAGGGGACAGCCTCTAGGTGATGTCACCTGCTCGACTGGTGGGAAAAGCCCTCATTAATATTCCATGATGCCATGGAGCCCAGCAGCAGGGTAATGGTTCTGGGCTAAAAATAGCTCGGTGCCAGTTGTGAGGGTCTAATATTCTGTGAGGGACTGAACCTGAACAGAAACTGCTCTAAACTTAACTTTAAAACATCAAATAAACTTACAGCCATCATCAAAACATCACCATAACTCTCTCAGTAAAAGGAGAAAGGAAGGGAAGGTCAAAAGAAAATGTTTTACCAACATACTGTGTCCTACTAGTGCAGGACTCCAATTAAAATATAAATGGCACTTAATGTCAACTCATTTCAGGGAAGGATAAAAGGTGCCCCTACTCGAAACGAAACATACAGATGGACAACAGAATATTATAAAACATTTTGTTATCAAATTATTATGGTGGACTCAGATTCAACAATCATAAGAGGGAAAGGATATTGAACTTGTGAGATTGCTAGAAACAGGGTTTAACAGTTGAACAGGGTAGAAACTTCTTAATTAACAGGGGTTTAACAATTAGTCTTATTTTAGCCACTTAATCACTTTTAATCTGCCCACAGAATAATTAAGTATGCAAAAGCCAAGATCTTAATTTTTATAAATAACAACACGTGCTTTAAAACATTTCCGTTCCAGTAGACCACAAGTGATCTATTTTCTATACGAATTTGATGACCACTCACTTGTATTGATGCAGAATTTTTTGAGAAATAAAACAGGCAATTAGTCATGACACTATGTTATATTTTCCTGCATGACTTTTTGTGTCCTTCTTATTTGAGGGTTGACTGCAGAGCTCATAAGTATTTATTTATTTTTATTTGGTTAATTTATACTTAAACTAGCTAATTTTGGAACTAAAGAAATATATAATATTAAAAATGTTTTTGTGTCTCTTTACTAAGCAATTTTATATAAATTTTGTAGAATGCATAGTTTGGGCACAGCAGGTGTTGGGTGTCAGAAGATACCGAACACCTTTACATTTTCAAATGGAAACAAGAACCTGTTGCAATTCTAAGTCAACTTTTGTAGCTGTATCATACAGATGACCTGAGTAACAGCTGACTGCTGCCACCAAGATTCTGGCCTGAATTTCTATTTTAAAGGCCAAAAGCAAATACTGCAGACTTCTTTCGCACTGATTTTGCTCTCAAACAATGGTTGAGTAAAGGTCATAGCTTGGAGAGATTTTCCGCATCAAGTGTTGTCTTTCTTTAAACCTTTATGTGGAAGTTGCTACTTTATTTTCTATGGGAAAAAAGGCCTTGGTAGATTCTTTTAAGCTATGGGTTAATCCATTCTTTCTTTCATCTACCAGTTTATTTGAAGATCATCAGCTGCCCAAAACATCTTTTCTATGAATCATTTATTCCAGAAATTTGCTAGTGACAGCAATGTCTGGATGCAAATTTTCATGAGATTTTCACACTCCATCTTAAAACTAGTTTGGATTTGTGTGTCACCCTCTTTCCCCTTGTGTATTCCAGAAGTTGATGCTTCTCTCTTTTTCTCTTTCAGCTACTCCTTGCATAAAGAAGTCAAGCTCTATTGAGGGTGGTGAAGTACTTGACATTAAATGGTTTGGTATAACATCTTATGACTCAAAGCTCCTGATAAATGTGATTTATTAGGAATGAAAGCTTTTTCCTAGGTCAGATGTCTGGACTGAAGAGACAGTTCATTATAGAGGATCACTCATACTTAGCAATGTAATAGGAATGAAGTAATTTTTTTATCCTAGGGGTCCAAATCTGACTTGCACCACTACTGTTCTCCTCTTCAGCCAGAGTTAATTGTCAGCTGAACAATGAAGGTATCTGGGACTAATTTATTTAGGAATATGTTCCATCTGTAAAGCCTCCGCTAATGGAGTACAAGAGGCCATGACTAAAAGATTCAGGTATAAAGTTTAAGACCTTAGATAATTACTTGCAGAAAATATCATCAGCTCTACATGTCAACTTACACAAAAACAGAACTATTGAACCTTTTGAAAAAGGGGTATTGTGTTCACAAAACTAAAGTAACCAGGACAATTTCTATTCATCATAACTGTGGATAACAGAGTCAAAAGAGTTCTCTCTCATTGCAACACACAGAAGAAAATAGATTCCAACCAATTTAGATCAAAAGATCTGACACTTTTTATAACTATAACCATAGCTACCTACATAGAACCAGGACCACTACAAATATCTTGAGAACATTTATGAAAGAACTGTCCATATAAGAAAATTAAAACATTACAACTCTAATTATTATTTTGGTACAAATAGGTACAGTACTTACAACCCTTGCTTTTCATTTTGTCAAGACATTATGGGTAAAGCTTCTGATGGAATTACTGAGTTTCACATGGGAGCTGACCTCTGAATATTCAAGCTCTGAAGCAAAAGAATAAATGGATTGAAAACTGGACATATGCCATATGGTAGCTGATCTATATTAAGAACACTTATGCTCTAGATATTCTTTTGTATCACTTTAAGATTTATTTACAGTTTTGCATCCAACTGAACTACTAAGAGGGATTAAATGCATTAACAGAATACCTCAATCTGGGCTGTTCTAAATAAAATTAATAAAATAAATTGTACTTGTATTTCACTGCACAGATTAAAGTGGTTAAAAGCCTTTCCATGACAATCTGAAACATGCAGCCCAATTGCCCTTTTTATACACAAAACTGGGGTTTTTTTTTAATTCTTGCAAAAGGAGAAATCTCTGTTGTTGCAAAAGTTCTGTTAATGAGATCTGTTTAATCTTTCTGTTATTTGGTTTTATTCTGTTTACTATCTAGCCTTATTAAATTTGCAAAATAGCTTGTTTATCTTCATTCTGGGAAAGTAGGTGCCTATAATTTGCAAATATGCCGGTCAAAAACAGACCAGTTAGATGTTCTTGGCTGGCTCATTGTCAAGGCACACAATGAGAGAGGCTCCCTCCTCTCTCCCTCTCACACACACACGCACACACACTTCTTTCTCTCTCACATACACACCCCAAAAAATGTATCCAGTGGAGTAAAATATTCACATTAATACTGGAAGCGATGGAGAAGAACCCCGGTCGACATCCCATCTGTTCCCTTGAATTAAATTTAGAATTCACATATAATATAGACATTTCTGTCTGAATATCATAAAGCCCTGACACATTCAGGCTTTCATTAAAAAGCTCTGAGATGTGACTTGAATAACAATCTGTCTTAGCTAATTAGTATTTTCAGTTTAGCATATTCACTTTCAAACGTATTGCTGTTTGCACATGGTAATTTAGGTAAACAGAGCCCATCCACAGCTGCATCAATTAACACTGCTAATCAAAACTGAATTCAGGTAATTAGGCACATTTATGCAAAAAATGTGTAATTTGTGGGGAAAGCTAGATCCTTCAGTAATATTTCAATAAGTAGAGTCTCTTTTTGCAAATAAGGCAAGAATATAATGGTAAATCAGCTCTAACATATACATGATACATAGTCACAAATATCTAAATTAAATCTCACTAATTGGTCTGTATTTTCAGAAATTTGACAATATTTTTTCACATAAATGTTTTCCTCAGTGTTTCTGCATGAAAGAGTGGATTCATTGCTGACTAAAGTTTTAGTGATTTTAAAAGTTAATGTTTCCTGAAGCAGTTTTTGAACTGTTGAACATGATGGTCCAACTTTTTCTCATTTTCAGACAGGAAAATTTTAATGAGAAAGCCCTTAATTAAATTAAAAGTTTAATTTCTTCAAAGAAGGTGCATTTTGGTTTAAAGAAAAGCTAGAAATTTCTACCACCATCCATTTCAAGAATGTAAAGTAGGAAATAGTTAAAAAATATTCGGCCTTGACCTACGAAGTTTCACATCCTTTCCTTCCCTTTCTCTCACCCAACCCAAAATTTGAAATCCTTCAAAAACTACAAAAAACCCCAAACCCAAACATTTAAGCAGTGTAAGACACTGCATATTCATAAGATAATTTTAATTTCTATTGAAATGGAATGATGGAATGTTCATTGAAACATTATACTCCAAGAGTTTTCATATGCAGCTATTCAAGTTATTCAAATTCAATTCTCTGTTATGCACACTTCCAGACAGCTACACAAGACTGATGAACAAGAAATGCAATTATCAACTTGCAGCTAATTTTCCATGATGAAAAGAAATACCTAGGCAATTCCTGATTTTTAACAGAAGCCTAAAATTAATCCACTATTTTTTTATCTTCTCCGTGATTTGACGCTAACTCTCGGGGAAAATACACACAACATTTTGTGCAGATTTACAACATGGAATATACAGCTTCTACTACAAACATCATTGTGAAGAAAAGAATTCTTTACAACTTTAAGGTCTAACTATTAACTATTCTTTACAACTTTAAGGTCTAACTGTAGCTATTGAAATTGCAGTGTGTTTTGCTATCTTATGTAATGCAGTGCATATCTCACTGCCCAGAAACCTTTTTCTATATAGAAAATTGCAGTTTGTTCCATTACTAAAATATTTTTTAAATGCTGCAGTTAAAATGGCCCTAAAACTCCAATTTTCATTCAGCTATTGGCTAAGTAGCATATTGAAAGAATATTGATATGAGATGGAAGAGGAAAAATAAAGCCTGTGGCAGGAGCAAAATTCTGAAGAATTTTCTTTCCAAATGATCATAATGACTACTGCTAATGCTAGAAATGCTGAACAAGATAATTTCTAAACAATTATCAGACCAGCCTAAAAGTATATGCAGTTCCCTATGCCATTCTCACTGGGAGCAATGATGGGGGCAAACAAGGTTTTAACTGCGTTTTTCTGGGTTTTTTTGCAAGAGAGAAGCAGTCACCTATATGACATATCACACTCTAAGCGCCTTGCTGATCTCCCACGTGACTTATTAAAATTGACATATAGTGAAGATGATCAAAACAATCTTATGTGACCTGCCTCTGAAAGAACCTGCGTGATAAATGCTTTTTCAAAAGAGCAAAGCAGAAGGTGTAATGATTAACAGTATTTTAGATGTTATAGTCCATAGGAAGTGAGGACAGTGACAACATCCTAGTCCTCCCCCCCAACCCACGTTGTTAGTACTTTTTTTGCCTAAAGTAGTCAGATATAGTGTTCCAACAAACTTTCCAGTAATACTTTACTACACTGCCCTGTCTCTTCTGCCTGACTACCTCAGTAAATATAAGCAGACACAGTTAGGAGAATCTCTTCACTGAACACATACATATTTAGCACACGTTATTACTTCATCATGAATTTTCCTCATGCACCACCCATTTGAAAATTTGACATTGTGCTAGAGTATCATTATTACATGCAGTTTATACGGATCTTTTTTCTCTTTAATAAATGTATGGTAGTATTAGCTGACAACAGACAAGGTAATCATGGCTGTCTCAAAAAAGAAAATGCTGTATATGAAAGTTGGCTGATAAACAGGTGTTTGTCTTGGGGTGACTGTGATGTTGTATCCCCTACCGCCGCTCTATGCCCAGACCTGAACCCTGTACCTTTAAGAGAGAGGGGGGAGGAAGGCGGCGGGATTCCTTCAGCGCTGTATTCAAAACAGAGATTGCTGCTGCTGCTGCAGAGCAGAAAAAAGCACCTCCGCCTTTGCCCAGCTCTTGGCTCCTTCTTCTCGGGAGAGAGAGACGGAGAGTTAAATTCCTTTGCTCCCCGGGGACTTCGGTTTCTCCTTCTTCCCTCCTGGACTGTCTCAACAACATCAGAGCCCACCGGGAGACCTTCCCCCGGCCCGGCGGGACCCCCTGCCGACCTCCAGCGCCCAAGAGGGGAACGGAGAGACCACACCCACACACAGGACTTTAAAACTTAGCAGGTTTCTCTCCACAGCGAGAGGTTTTGTTATTTAGCATTATTATTCTTTTCCTGCGTGTTTGTTAAATAAAGAGTTTTTATGCCCTTCCACTTTCCTCCGAGGAATTTTTCTTTCCCAGACCTGGTGGGGGAGGGGTGGCTGTAACCTGCCTTCTATCAGAGGACGTTCAAATTTGGACGTTTCTCCAAATTTGTCTCAAACCGGGACAGTGTTTCTGACACATCTATCTCCATTTTTTTTTCTCTCTTGTATTGCTCTACTGTAAAATATGGAAAATAATAGAGGCATCTTTCTACTAAAAAAAATTTAAAATTGGATTTTACATACCAATTACTGTTAATTAAAATATGATGGATATGTATGACTAAAAAGTCTATAAATACTGTTTTCCTCAATTTAAAGAAAAGTTTTATCCTACTCCAAGCACTCAAGAGCATTCCAGAATTACAAGCAAAACAATAAATATTTAAAATTTAGATTTATTTTCTCCATAGAGCATGCAACTCATTATTCATAACATAAAAACTGTTGAAATGCTTCATGTTCCAGGTATTCATATGGTTAATTCAAGAACATGAAAAAATTTTCAGTTTGAGAAAAGCAAAAGCAAGAGCCAAAGCCAACAATTAGTACTCTACACCTTACAGGAGGAGAAAAAGCTCAGTAATTTGCAAATGTTGAAGAAAGCGCTAGTTCCATAATTAAAAATCAGGCAGAGATCCTTTTGGCAAATGGATCTCTTTGTTAAACATCCCACTAATCCAAGCCTGAAGGTATAATTCAGTACCCTGGAGGATCCCCTCTATACTTTTGCCAGCTGTTCCATTTAGGTCACTCCACCACAAGTTTAGCTTTTATCTATTCCTCATGTTCTTCACTGGGTCCCAGAAGCAGCAACCCATCTCTCTGAAGACTGTTTAAAGTGTAAATGAAAAGACGAAACAGAAGTGAGCTGCTACCTCAGGGTCCTTAATTTCTGAACTGCAATTCCTTGGACTTCCCTACCTTGACAGATGCAATATGAAATCTTCCTTGATGAAAAGTGAGGAGATAAACTGAATATGGAATGCAGATGGCACATTCATTATCATTTTAATGCCTTACAGCTGCATGAAAAAATAGGAAATTTTACTAGGCAGAAAGTCCACTCAAGACCAAACAGTCATAGCAGCCTTTCTGCCCTTCAGCCCAATTCCCAGCACTACTGCTGTTGGCATGCAAGAAAAAGCCTTCAAAGAGCCATTTCATCTCTTCTCAGGTGGTCAGGGAGAGGTGGATTCAAGGAGAGGAAGTAAAAAGAAAGAAAAAAAAAAAAGGAAAAGAAAAAAATCCATCATAGTCTGATCCAGTACAGTGTTTGCCAAAGACCATGAAGAGTCCTGGGTGCAGACCTGACTCACTTGCCTCCCTGGAATGGCAGGTGAAGGAAGGAGACAGTAATCCTTGAAGGACTTGTTTACACAAGTTGAACCAACCTCAAGTAATAATACTACTTCTAATTTACCATTATTTTGGTGCTTTTAACAAGAACGTAACTTCCTAACAAAAACAACAAAAATATGTGAACTGGATCCATTTATAATGGCTCTAGTCAGTGTAAGTTTAAACCTTCAGAGAGTCATTATTGTCCTCTAGAATGACTTTTAGACAGTATGCTGCTTTATAACAACACCCTGATCTCTTATTCTGCAAAAGTTAAGTGTAATTCATTATTAAACAAATCACTGCCCTGACATTCATTTGTCTTCTAAATAAAAATAAAGAGTCAGGCAGATACTCTGGGAGGAATTCCTAAGTGTTCAACTTTTAATGAAAGATTTATAAAAAATGCAGCAGGCATATTGCTGAGGTCTTTCCAATTTAATATTAAGTAATAAAGTTTGCACACACAGATACGAACTGTAACGTGAAGCAGAATTATAAAATCTATTGGAAATTAACTTTCTAGATTTTTTTAAATGCTGTTCAGTAGCATAGCCACAGTAACTCCAACAACCATCTGCAAGACTTTACACATGCAAGTAATCCCACAGGCTTTAGACAACTACTAAGATCGTGTCCTGATCATACCCATCCAGCATGACGTACTGACTACAGCCTAAGAAGCCGCTTGTTCACACTTGTAGGAAGGATGGGAATCACAACCCTGAAGCAGCGCAGCAATTCACACACCTGCACTCTGCCCGCACTAGAGGAAGTGCTCTGTC
Source organism: Falcunculus frontatus (assembly GCA_013398115.1). Lineage (NCBI taxonomy): Eukaryota > Metazoa > Chordata > Aves > Passeriformes > Falcunculus > Falcunculus frontatus. The sequence goes on from VZRV01000612.1 coordinate 1,762,421, forward strand.
AGTCCAAAAGTACAGTTCTGCAAGCTCGTACATCTGACTTTTAAGGATTAGGGAGAAGGAAAAAAACCAGCTCAAAGAACAACATAGGTGCAGCTTTATTTCTGATTCTGCTATGGCTCACGCAGGTGAGCAACCCACCTCGGACGAGCCGCCCAGTGAGGCTGGCCAGGGACCCTCGCCTGTGCCACGCTGCCCCTGCACGGTTCGGCTGGCTCGAGGTCTGCACCAGCAGAGAAAGCACATCCGCAGTGATCTGCACTGCTTACCTCGCTTCCAGGCGCTCCTGCCGGCATTCCTGCACGTGAAGGCTCACTGCAGGCAGCTGCTCCCGAGTTCAGCGTCCCCGTGGCACGGCTGCTCCGGCGGGAGCGAGCGGAGCAAAGGCGGGCTGCCACCGGCCGGTTCTACCGCAGCACGGCCGCGCGCTGTCTGCAATCACATCTCACTGAGTGCAAAACGAAAATTAAAACATTTTTTTTTCTCTTACGCTTAGAACAGTACGCTGTATCATTCGTGTTTGCATTTAAATTGGACAGAATAATTTACTACTGGCTTTTAATTTCAGAAGGGTTAATCACCTCAGCAAAGGTCAATCAAACTTTAATCTCCAATAAAATTGCAGTAGCTTCAGTCACCTGCAGGACATTTATTATATTCTTATCTCCATGCAAAAGGATGCATCACTAATCTTCTAATTCTTTACATTAGCACATTTGCCATTAACACTTTACTAAAATTATTAATTCCTCCAAAACTATTACAAGAGCTCATTTCTGCACATCTCAGAAGATAATCCTGTTAAAAACCAGCCACATCTACTGTGACATTGCTTTAGTTGTCTGCTCTAATCCTCACAACCGTTTGATACTCCAACCGAGTTCTAACAATGCACGAAGTCTCAATTACAGAAAATATTACAGGCTTTAGTTTAGAACAACAATATACTGTTTTAGTAACTTAATCTTCCCTATTGTCTGCAATCACAATACTAATCTATTTTGTCACTGTTCACAGCATTTTCTATTCAAAACAAAATATAGATTTTTAATTTTGCTTAGCAGCTCTTGAAAAGCAATAGATTTACAAGGATAAGTTAAAACCTAAAATCCGTTACAGAGGATAGGAATAATAATGATGATAGGAATATGTTTCTGGCCTGCAAAGAAGTACTTCCTCACAAAACAGAAGTCTCTTTTGGGGTATAAACCATGTTAAAAAAAATAAAAAAAATTTAAAAAAAAGTAGCTTGTTCTTTCAATTTGGTCTGCTAATTAAGAACAATTCTTCTGTTATTAAATTGACTGAGAACTGCAAAGTCTCTCTGAAAAATTCACATCAGCATTAGTTTGAAATTACCATTGCAATAATATCAGCTCAAAACGAGAAAATTATTTAACTCTAAACAGAAAATTTTCAAATATAAAAGAGCACATCCCCTCAAAAATGCTGGTTTTAGATAAACATCAGCTATGCTAGCTACTCAACAATACATTCCTTCAAAAGTCTACTGTAACAATTCCATCTGAATGCTCAGAACTAGTTTACCTGTAAAGACACAGAGAAAAGCAACAGAAAACTCAGGGACAGCTTGTTACAGAACCAAAACACAATGCAAACAATTCATTTCCCATATTTTAGAAACTGGTACCAAAAAGTCAAAATTTGTTGGGCAGAAAAATACTAATACCACCAAAATACATGGGTCTCCCTAATCTTCCTACCATGGCCATATTAGCTCCTGCGAGAAAGAATTCTTGTGTCTATTTATAAAATGGATTTTTTAGCCATAATAACATTTTGACATACCGTAATGTAAATAAACTGTTCTTTCCCATCCCAATATTTCCTTCTCTGTCTCTCTGTCTCTCTCTGTCTCCGTCTCTCTCCTCTTTTTGTTTTAATATATGGCACACAGACAGACACACGCCCCCGTCACTGTCAATATGCACACTCATTAGCAATATGTCAGGCTGGCATTTTCAACACACTCCAGAGCATAACTGAACTACCACACAGTGCACACACACACACACACACACGTTAAAATACAATTGCAGAGAAAAAGAGCTCAGTGGAGCAATGTTTAACTTGGAAAACTAGGTAAACATACAAAAGGAGTAAATGAGATTCTCAGGCAGTATTTTACAAAGGTGCTGTGTATTCCCAGCTAACAGCATCGATGCTCCTCTCTTTTCACACACACAAACACCCAGACACAAGTATACATATACAAAAGAGAGCATTTTAGCAAGACATTCTAACGCTGAATTACGGATACAAGAACACAGGTTTTTCCCTGTTTTGGGGTTTTCTTCATGCCTTTTAAGTAACATTCTAACTTGAAGAAACGTATGAAGAGAAATACTGCAAAACATAAACCCAAGCTGAACTACGAGTTCCTAGGACATAGACTGTCAACAGCATTTATAGTCCTTCCAACTGAGAAAATTAGCCCGAAACAACCGCATCCACATTTTTTGCAAAAAGCATCTGGCAAGACACTGAAGACCACTTAAAAGGGTGAGTATCACTGAACTACAGTTTTGATTATTCACCTCTTGACGCGTTGATAAAACATATTCTAGATTGCTATTGCAACTGCTTTAAAATATGATAGAATAGCTTCACGTGGCACCCTGAAATGAAAGGTATCATCAAAGGACCATGTACTTAATTTTTCAAAAGAACAAACAGTGGAGAAATGTATAAGGAAAGAAACATACCTTTAGTTATCCCAGTGAACGACTTTTCAGCACATCTACATAGTCCTGCGGCTCCACCAGTGCAAAAGTCAACACTGCTGCGCTTGTGATCTCTGTGACAATGGCATCATACTGCCGGCAATTTTTTCGATTAAACTTCTCAGACATGGTAGCAACTTTGTTAATTATGATATTAGCCAGCTGGCGGGTACAATCAATCATCCACTGTAAGAAAGCCAGACAAAGAGACATCTAATCATTGCAACCGGAGCAGATAAATTTTGTTCCTTTCTTATACGTGTCACAGATTCTATCCCTCCTGACCCTCTACACAGCCATCGACTGTCAAATTTAGATTCAGCAAGCTCCCAGCTTTTCTTTATCCCTGCCTTAGATCTGAAACTCCTGGTTATCGGGAAGACAAGCGTCACCAGCTGTCTCAGAACAGGAAGGCAATCAGGTGAATAGTACTTATTATCTCTCATTGCCTTCTGAGGAGCAACAAGATTGATTTTGGACCAACAACACATCCAGATCTCAGGCACAGCTACTACAGTGTCAAGTCTAGAATGCAGTGCATACATAAAGCTGACCTCAACCTTTATTAATACTGCATACCAAAAGTTTGAGGGTTATTCTTTTCTAGTTTTGTTTTGTGTTGAGTTGGTTGGGGTTTTTTGTTGGGTTTCTTTTTTCCCCCTAAGAAAACTCTTAAATTTTTTTTTCCCAAAGCTGCGCTGGATATTCTCTTATTCCAGGCCTCCTTCCCCCCACCTCAGAAAGCCCAGGCAAGCAGACTGCACTGTTACTCCGGGGACTCTGTTTCACAGTTGGATAGTCTTAATTGGGCCCACAGAAGCAGTTAGCTACCATTAAAGGCTTCTCTGTATACATCTTCCTCCCAACTAGTCTGATCGTACATAAAACCCCACAAGTGAAGCCTATGCTTTGAGAAGGTTAAACACGCAAATACGTTATAAACCCAAAATATAAGAGCATCCTAACAGAATCTGAGCTGACAGTGAATTTCAGCATTGGTCTGAAAAACAGGAATATATTTGGGCTTTTCATTTAGAGCAGCATTACACAATCATGCGCTCTTACTGTAAGACATTTTTTTACAAACCAAATACACTGCAAAGTAGTGGAAGGTAGTTCATATGAAGTAGAAACAAAGGTTACAATAGAACAAAACCCATCAGAATAATGCATTCTGCTACAAAAAAACCCCACCGACTAACTTGGTACATTTCAAAACGCCTGCCTATAGTTCCATTTAACTAAACAGAGTATAATAATCAATGAATACAAATTCATAAGGACGTGCAAAAATTTTTAGGATCAGTTTTGGTTTCTTGGTACATTGTCTGTCCCGGCACTTGGACCAAAGACTGCTTTTCCAAAACCATATCTCTTCAGACAAAGTGATCTTATGTTTATTTCACCTTAACTAAAAGCTAGTTTAATATTTAAGGTGGTGTCCAGCAATACTGTCTCAATCACAAAGATGATTTTCTGGACTTTACAGCATAAAATTATCTCTGTTTTCACTAAAAACAATACATGTTTTCTTGAAAGTTTTCACGTGCAATTTAGCTAAACTTTTCACACTTTCTTGAAATGCAAACAGAAAATATCAACAGTTAGAAAATAGGAGCTAGTGGGAGTAACAATTACATCCTGACCTTGCTCCCTCAAAATTAAAGTGTTGCAGAATTTCTTTGCCTTTAGAAGTCAAATTTTTGTACTGTGTAACTTCCTCATTTGGGAAGTTTAGGAGGCTGAATACAAGAATCGTAACAGTGTTCATAATTCATTCTTAAACACAACTAATTGCTTTCTGATATTTGTTGGAAAGGATGAGGACAAGAAATAAATTACATTCTCAAATGGGATGTCGTTGTTTCATTCATTTTGGGTGACTGAAGTATTCAACCAGCTTCTCAGGCAGATATTGAAGACCACACCAGTTCTGCTTTGCATCCTGTATCCAAATTGTTAACAAACTGAGATCTAGCTCAAGTACCTCCACAAGACATTGTCACCAATGCAATGGCAGACATTGTTAGAAACCCCTGACTAATTCACTTCATTAAAATATCTACCACCAAGAGGATTTTACTCAGGAAGAAGACCTTCGTGAACTATTTGTTCTCATTTCTATTACTGTGCTCAAATCAGACCTTGCTTTCTTTAGGCAGCAGTTAAATATGAAGACATAGTCTTGATTTTAGCACAGAGATTTAAGGCAAGAAGAAATAACTGAGCGCAGAAAATGAACAAGCGACTTGGGAAGGATACAAAAATAGGAGGCTGCTGTAACTACCGATTCATTTTTCTGGAAGGTTAACCAAAATCATCAGATACATAAGGCTATCCCTAGCAGTATCTCCAGTCAGCCACCAGCATAGACCTGACTAGGTTTCTAAGCTGCCAGAACAGATCTGAGCTGGCAAAACTGGAAAACAAACAGGATGGTCTCTGACAGATTCAGACTGACCTGACTGATTATTTAAAGAAGCATGAAAGAAGGATCAAACTTGGGACCCCAGCAGGACATGCTTTCATCCTTTTTCAGTAATTATATCAGGTTTTTCTCTTATTCATGGTTTTTTTTTCCTTTTCATTACTTCAGAGTTCATTGTGGAAAAATATGGAATTAACTTCACCTACCCTCAGCTATAATAAACAAAGCAGCTAGGCTTTTCACTCTGATCTCCTCTGTCATCACTAGGATGGACAGCATGACAGGAATCTGCTGAGCATGAATTATTATACCCATTTCCATACTTAGATACTGGTGGAACAACTCATGCACTGGATGTACTGGCTCTCTCTGGTAGCTGTCGTGAATACTGCAATACTGGTCTGAATTCAGTTCTAACACTGCTTGAAGCAGGAGGCTGGACTAGTTGACCTCTGGATGTCTCTTCCAAATTGAATTATTCTATTTATCTATGAACTGTCTAAGACAAAAGCAACATAAATAGTAAAAGTTATGAGATTATCCAAATTACAGGAATTAAATACGTAATTTTTTCAGGGGGGCGGGACACTTCCTCTGAGTGTTCTGGCCCTCAATTTCTTAAGCCTTTTGAAAAACCAGCCATATTTGGTTGGGTTTTTTTTCCCCTGTCCATTGAGACAAAAATATTAGAATTACCAAATCCTCCATACAATAAGAGGTTCAGAGTAAAGGAAATATATTAAGGGGAATACACAAAGGAAGTGCAAAAAGACCTCCATGGAAGCAATTAGACAACATACTTGATATAGAAGGAGAAAAGGAAAGTGAGTGGTAAAGGAGGAGTAAACTCACGGTAATGTAAAAGAAGAATTTCATTAGAATGGAGGGCGATAAAATAAAGCATAGGCCATGGTTAAATAAAAGTATCAGTTTTAAAAAAAGAAAACATTAGCCATGATCATAATAATGGTGGTACAGGCTCAAAAGAGAGGTTTATTCTGGTAAAGACAGGATTACTCCTGGATTTCCACGGTAATTGCTACATTCTTAGAACACAGAATATTGGGGGAAAAATAAAACAAGACACCAAAAGAAAAAAACCACAAACCTAAAATCCCAAAGACCCAATGTAGGAAGAAGTAAAGAAAAGACTAGGATCCATTATCTAAAGAAAAAAAAAACAAAATAAAACACCCTATTCATAAGCTTAACTTTGAAAACGTCCATCTAATACGCCTTCCATTGTACTCTCATAAATCCTGTAAATCTTCCATTCAGTACCTCGTTACAAAAAATTAAGTGAAATTAGGCAATAATATATGTAAATTATACATTTAAAATAATGAACAATGTAATGAAAGGAACACTCTTCACATTGCAATCCAGTGGGCTTTTAAATTAACTTTTAATGCTCAGCGGCTGCCAATTAATAAGGAGCCTACATGTTTGATTGTGCTAAAAACACAAACTAGAAGGAAAAGTGTAACACAAGGGCACAAAGCCAGTGCAGGATGGTACGCTAATACCAGTGCACAGCTTTAAGGGAGCACATGTAGCAGAGCCTGGGTCCAAGGACCCAAGCTTCTCTGGGGCAAACCTTTTCCTGAAATCAGGAGCTTTGAAGGGCTGGTGACAACTGACCCTCTCACTCACTGATTCCCCCCTCACTCCAAGAAAGAGCATATGCAACTACAGACAGGGAGCTTATGGTATAGTTTCTCATTTTGGCACATCACATGTGTCTGAAATAGTCATAGATACTTTTTCTTTTAAATTTTGTTTTAAGCAGTTAGCCTGCAGTATAAACTGCACACACATTCCACTGAAAAGAATGAAATAATAAAGTTTCGCAGTGCAGAACAATGTCTGCAAAGGTCACACGTAGCTTCTCGAGGGGGAAGCACCATGAGGCAGATGTGAAGAGGCCACATGTTGTGTCAATCCTTAGCACAGAATGAACAGAGGTGAAATATTAATGCATTGCAAGGAAAACAATCTTGCCTATATTCTAGGAACTGACAAAGAAAGTAAAAGGGTAAAAAGACCATTTCTCCACCTGCAGCATGATGAACAGGTCCAGTTTTATCCCACTTTAATATTGTTAGGACACATGAAGTAAAGGACTTTAGTTCTGTCCTGCTGTGGCTGGATGCAGACAAGCCTGAAAGCTGCAACTGTTTTTTTCTTTGCCACTCCCTTTCACCAGTGCTCTGTTATTTCATTACCTACACTAGTAGTCAGACATAACTCTTCCTAAACTGACCATTAAGAATATAGACACTGCATATATATACACCAGCATCCTGCCTTTGACAATGTCCAGTAGCAGGTGTCCAAGAAAAAATGTAAGGGCAAGCAGGGAGCAATTTTTTTTTCCCGATGTATGCTCCCAACTTCTACTCACTCATGGCATGGAACTTAGCACAAAGCCAGGATGGCTAAATGCAACACATTTCACAAGAATTTCAATACAGTTACCTACATAACAGAATGACCCAAAAAATCAGTACCAAGGGTGCGCAGTCAAATAACTGACAACATATCTGTAAAACAGAAATGCTCATGGGAATAAGAAACTAAGACTGAGCTGAAATCTACAAAAAATTAACCTGTCTTAAACTATGTGTTTGCCTATATTTTAAAAAGACAAGTTTTTCGTTAACATTCAGACTAAAAATTTTGGATTTGAAGTGGGGTTGGGGGTCGTATCAGTCTGTAAAGATGAGGCAATAAAAAACTTGCACTGTCTTAATGGAAAGGCAGTATATAAAGCACCTTCCCAAAGAGCCTCTCACTAGGTCAAGTGAGACATCTGAGCACCACAACTCCAGGAGTCAGTAATAGTTCTTCCCTAAAGGCAGTGTTTGCACTATTTTACAGGAAACTCATTCCCAATGTTAGGGTTAAAAAGCCTTTTCTACAGCCTGAAGGCATCTCCTATGCAAAAGTTCTCACCTGCGGTAAACCAGAACTGGGATGGCAGACACACACACACAGAGAACAAAATAACAACTGAATTAAACAAATGCTTATTCTGGAGACAACAAACACAAAAATACATCGGAGAAAACATATTGCCATGCTACAGCAACACGATCTCTTTAGATTATATGGTACTTATGTTTAATGTATCATTTTATATTTTTCCCCAAAATAAAAAATGCACTTGTAGCTGAAGTAGTCTCATAAAATTATCCATTTTGTCTGAATAAAATTGAAACATGTAAAACACTTATAATGTGGCAGAAACAAACTCTGGTACGTGACCCATTAGAAAGGTTGTAATTTCAATGATTCTATCAAAGTGACATATGCCAAAACACCAAACTGACAGGAAAATAAAAAAAAAGTAAAATACAACAATATGAATGACTTAAATTATCTAATTATAATTCATCAAAAATAAAGTATAGAGGTAATATATTTATATTTATTTATATTTAGTAACATTTTGGGTCTGGATCCTACAAAGATATGTCTCAAATTTGGAAACTGCCCAATGCAGGCCTCCAGGATATTAATAATTTTCTAAATGCACTTAATGAGCTTCTTTCAATACAAATAGTTAATTTCCTGACAGATAATATTCTACAACTGATTCATTTCAGAGCAGTAAAAAGGCAACAGCTCCAAAGGCAAATTAAAAAAAAGAAAATTATAATGAGGAGGCCAAGTCAGTCTTTTTTTCTCCCCAATTCTAAATTTCTTTCTTACATATTTCTAAACTGGTTTCCACATCAATGTCAGCTATCTATTATTTTCAGTATTAGATGACAGAGAGCTCTTACAGAGTCTTATGTCAAGTACCTAAAAGAAGAAGGTGTAACAGTAAGAGAAGCATAGTTTGGGGTTTGGGGGGATTTTTAGTTTGCTTGTTTGGGGAGAAGATACTTATTCTATCAGGCAAAAATTGTAATTTTTTTTGCAGCAACAGTAGACGCAATTGTATTATATCAGATTCAGGTCTCTTTTTACTTTTTCGTTACAGAAATTATCATTAGGAACAGTGTTATCTACCTATGTCACAGTGAAATCAAGACTAAGACAGGTAATTTTGTGAGGCTACGGTTCCTTTTAAATAAAGCCTAACAAGTTCAAAAGTAAAAATGTTGTTCTTTCCCAAAAGTTACTGGTTTATGCCTTTTTTTCCTCACTTATAAAGATGGTATTTGCACACGGATACTAAAAGATGCTCCTGTAATGTGACTGAATGGGTCATATGCCATTGACCAAAGAAGCACCGCTAGAGGATCCGTCTCCATTTTTAAATGTGGGTTTCCCCATCACACAACAATCAACTGCCCCAGGTTTTACCACACCGAACATGGAACTGGAAGTTCTGCATAAGGAGCCATCTCCAGATAAAGAGCATTAAAAAAACCCCACAAAAATTTCAGTGTCCAAATGCTAGCTATTCCCAAAGGAACAAAATATGATGAGTATACGCAGCAAAATAGGGAATAGCTCTGAGTATGCCACACATGTAAGATGCTAGACTGCAGTGAAATATATCAAACCACTTATGAGCAAAGGCTCAAGAGTTTTGCTGCCATAGACCTCTTTGCTCATTTGAAAATGCTCTTTCCACTCTAGCATTATCGATCATGAGAAAAATTAAATTGCTACTCTCACTTAAAGTTGAACACTGATTTAAATCTTTTTAAGACTTTAAACTCTATTGTGTAAGTAGAGGAATCAATGATACCATTAGAAAATGCTCTGTTGATGGTGCTAGTTTCAACTAAAAAATATAATGACAATTGTTAATTTGCTGGATTCATTTGAAAAAGAGTAATCCCTTGCTGGTTGTCAAACTTAGGATTGGGTGGAGAGGGGGGAGATAACCCAAAATGTAACTGTAGCTCAGCATTTAACTGAGTTAGAACATGGAATTTTGGATGTCTTTAAATCAAAACTGGCTGGAGTAGAATAAACCCACAGTTAAGAAAAAGTATAACTTCTTAACAGTTCTCAAGGAGCTAATTAATTTTGAACAGAAATTTAGAAGGGAGGAACTTCAATATATGCCCATGCGTCAGGCTGTCGAGGTGACATACCTCCAGAAAATTCTGCATTATACCAGCTCTGCCGACTACTGCTCCATGCCACTGTAGTTCAGGTGTCGATACCCAGTAGCAGGCTGCTCCAAATATGTGTACTGTCACAGCCTATTTCCTTGGCATTTCCAGTTTTTATCACAAACACCAGGTGCAGTAATCTGTAAATTCTTAAAAAATTACACTAATCCCTTTTAAGGATTCCGATCAAGGCTCCAAAATGCAAAGTGCCAACCCTGAAAACAACATGGCTCTCAGAGTCTTTCCCTGTGTTTTAAATACCCGTACCAACTTAATTATCATAATGTTAAAGCTCTGCAATCAAGTTCATTGAAAATAAAAAGCCACGCCAAAAGAACAAGACAAAATTGATGTATTCAAGTGGAAAAAAGTAAAATAAACAAAATAAAGCTTTAGCTAGAAGTTAGGAAGATCATGCATTAAGATGAAAGATGAAACAGATGCAATACACAGCAAAGATCAAAGAGCTCCATCAATTCATTCTGAGAGTCAAAATCCAGCTGAGCATGGGAGCCCTGTCCGCATAATAAGAAAGGTTGACTAAAACATAGGGATTAAACAGATGAGCTGTCTCCAGTGAATGTATGGCACAGGAAGCCCTGCTGAGCCACTTGTAAAGACACTTTGGAATTGTACACCTGCTACTCCACAGTGAAACCTACAGGAAGCCAGCCTGCAAGGGGAAAGAAACCCACTAATGGACTAAATAGCTATCTTTAAGAGGGAAAAAAAAGAGCCGATACAAGAAAACAGCAGCTAACAGATTTGCTCTTTCCCCTCCATTTCATTTATTTACCAAATATTTCCATCACAAATGACTATAAAGAAATTGTTATCACCACCCTCTCGTTCCCTCAAAATAAAAGAAAAAAGCTTAGCACTTAAACTATCAACACAATCATCCATAGGCAGGATCAGCCTAGTATTCTCAATGAAGCTGTCTGTCACAATATTACTGGTTTGGAAGCTCTTTTTGTACTCCAGCACTTATGGCCAAATCTCTAATAGCTTCAGTGCTGTGGGATTAAGTGTAATGGTCAGTTAAATTTATATCATTTCTGATACTGATGGCATGTAAAGTAAGTTTATATAAAAAACTTCATTTTTCTCATCCACATAATGGATAGAGATGGAGACATTTCAATCAAAATTCACAGGTAATGATTAGTTCCTCTTCTCTTATTGGTAACACAAAACGAAAATAGAAAAAAGTTGTTAACAACAGGTAAAAAACACTATTCAATTTAGTTAATTAATTCATTAACTCTCATATTAAAGTAAAATCCCTATGAAATGCCTGTAGCCATAAACACAGCCCGCTCACAAAAAAAGGAAAATGTAGGGCTAGCAGTCACTCCATGGCTCAAAGTATCCGAACTGCAGGGGTTTCCAACACCTCTGACAGGATCAGTGCTGTGCATTACACCTCCTTGCAGAGAACGGATAAGGGAAGCCCTCACATCAAAAGATGGCAAACCATAACCTAAAACAATCAGAAGGCAAAGCCAATTGAATGCATACGTGCCCTCAAGTTTAAGGCTTTGCTTTCTGACAGATGTACAATTAATGTCCACTGCTGGCTACAGGTGGTTCTATATTTATTTTTCAAATGAATGTTACTAACCTGCTTGTCCCACAAATGTTATTTACAATCACATCTTTTATTCTTGTTTTAGCTGACAGGACAATCTCCTCAAGGATCTGGGCAGAGCAGATATATTTGATTTTCAGGTTATCTACTGCCTGCAGATACAAGCACTTTGATTGTTTACAATGCAGGAGTAATTGGTAACCGTTAAATAACTCCAGAGACTGATTTAAGAGTCCTTCACCTACTGCATGAAAGTAGGGCTTCATCCCACAGTCCCTAATCTGGCTAAATCTTAAAGATTTCACCACAAAAACAGGATATTAAAAAATTAGCAAATGCAATGGTAATTTAATCATCAGCCACATACAAGCATTATATTCAGTTTTTAATGATTTCAAATCAATTTATATTTCAAAGTGGAAATTAAAATAAGAAACAAGCATGTTCTCTCATTACATTTCCAAAATCAGTTACAAATATTAATTTTTGTAACACAATTTAAAGCAGAATTTCTAGTGCTGCTTTCAGCACACCAAGCCAAAATGAGAACACTAAAACAAAATTCAGCCAGCATTCCAATGAGGAATTTCACGTGTTGTTTATTTGGTGATAGATTACTTGTGATTGTATAGGTTCAGGTTGCAGATAATATTTAAAATAATTTTCCAAAGCATTTGCTTGGTCTTGCACAGTCAAATAGAATTACTTAGCTATAAACAAATCAGGCAAAAAGTCACAGAGAGCATTTTAACTATTTTCTGACGCCATTTTATGGTCACTGAACTTTCCTGCTTCACAAAATGGTGTGAAAGCACAATACTGTTATGAACACACTGTTTGTTGACAGAGCTCCTCTGAACTTAGCATTTTGTACTGGAAAACAGAAGTGAAATGCATCATTGAAGATATTACACATTGCCAGACAGCACCATCATGGATGCAGCCTAAATCAGACGCTAAAGCGCACTGTGGAAGGCCATCCAGTTAGACCTGCAGTGAGCTCACCGTGCCCGTGTGTCACCACGGAGCCCACGTTCACCCTGCTTTCAGGAGCAAGGTTGAAGTATGCAGCAGGACATAGAGGTATCTCTTGCCATTCTCTAACTCCTTTGGGGAGTGCAGCACCAAGACTTCTCCCCTGTTTCAATGTAAAAGTAACGTGGGTGCTTAAGGGCTGGTCAGCAGCAGCTTCCCACAAGAGCAGCTCCACCCGTTCGTGGACCAAAGGATGCACCAGTGGCAGAGCATCCACACCTGCTCAGCACTACGGCTGCTCCAAGGAGTCACAGGATCCTCTTCTGTTCCATGCAAGTCTGACTGCAACCCCTCAATCTCACCTGGACAGAGCTTTCTCTCCAAGCAGAACGCTTAGGTAAAACTAAGATTGCTCCTAAATCATTAACAGTGCCAATCGCCTTACTTCTTGGGGCATAAACATGCTTGCTAGCACACTGTAAAGTAGTCAGGTGGAAGCCCAGCATTTTACAATTTACAGCCAACAGCAAATGACACCAGGGCTCCTGCAAATCCCAGGTGCACATCCTGCAAAAATCATATAAGATATATAGCAGAGACCGAGCCAACTGCTCTTCCCAGTAACCTGGTGGATATACTATCACAAATTTCACCGCCCATGGGTTCAGACCAAATCACAACCGATTTCATAGAGACATTTCAAACACTTTTCTCCCAAGACAGAGCTGCCACCTTGAAAAATTTCAACCTGTTTACCCAGCTGTTTTGGTCCTACAGCTGTCATTTAAAAGGTCATAAACATTCCTTTGTATAATGAGGTAATGATTTTACCTTCTCCTGCTGGACAGTTTTGCATAAACAATTGAAATAACTTTTGCGTTTACCACTGAAAATTTTAGAGCAGCATGTGAACCATTCAGAAGGTCAGGATATGTCAAATACAGAAATTGTCTCTATTGTTACTTTAACCACTAGGCTCCTATGCAAGTTCCACAGCGGGATGTATGTATTCATTTATTTGTTCTGCTTTTACATTTGAATACTACAGCCCCAGCTCTGTTGCTCTGCATTTTTTTAAACATACATGTATATAGAATTAGTAGAAGGTAAACAATACATTACCTCACTCTTTCAAGCAAAACAAAAAAAAAAACACACAACAAAAATCCTTTATAAGCTTTATAGTTAATGTGGAATTGTAAGGAAAACCCCAAAGATTTGGACATACTTTTAAGTATGCTAAACAAGGCAAAACATATGCCCTCACACCTAATTCTGAAACATTTCTTCTTTGTGTCTGCCTCAAACAGGCTTATGTTTGGCTCAACATTAAATAAGAACTGTGATAATTTATGGAGACAGGAGTAAAATTTTCCAAGTTGTACTGACATGTTCACGTGTGCAAGAGACACATAATTAATTAGTTTTGCATACTACTCTGGCTTATCTCTACAAGCTTACTTTTCTGAATTTCATTTCCTAGACTAAAAATGCAGTTCTTTCTATTTCTGGATGAAGAAAATCACAGAATAAACTAATGCAAAAGGAAGTGTCATTTCAGGGACTAGAGTTATTAACACAATTTTTTTTCTTTTCCGTCCTACCTTCCATTTTGTTTGAAAGTCTTACATCCATTGTACTCTAACCTTGGTTTTTCAATTATACATCAATCAGAAAAATATATTCTGAAGTAAAAAAATAAGTATTAAAATTGATACAAGGTTGTTGAATGTGAGGTGAATTTTACAGTCATATCACACACAGAAAACCCTGCCTTATATGAAAGCATCCATTAACAGGTATTCTTTTGTTTTGTTTAAATATAAGATAATCTATAAAAGCACATGCAAACTGTATATGTTGTTATACCCCACGTGAATTCTGTTGTTAAAATTTGCTTTCACACCATGTCATGAAAAAACACACTCTATGTCAAATTTAAATACTCAAGTCTCATCTTGATACTTCACTGTCTCTTGGTCCAGCTTCATTTAGAGTGAATAAGGTGTGAGAGAAGAGTGGAGGAGCTCGACCTGCAGTTTATATCTCCAGCAAAGATAACATGAGATGCAAATGAAATTAATAAAAAAAAAACCCAAACAAAAAAAAAGACAAAAACCAAACCAAACCAAACAAACCCCCCAACTTATTTCCTTTTAGGTTTACAGTAGGTGCCCCTATAGAAAGCCCAACAATATTTCCTCGGTCCTCCAGGTTCAACTTCCACTGATCAAGATAACACAGCATGATCACACGTATATCATCATGCATACCTACATGCATAGGAAAAACTATTAAAGTCTTACAGAGTTCATAGCCTGAGCCCTTCAAAATGGATTACTAGCATTTCTTCAAGTGATTTCAGGCACCAAATGTTACAAATCCGTTTAAATCTGCCTCACTTCAGCAATGATCATGCATTTACTGTAGTTTTCATTATATCAAAAATACTTCAGCTTCATCAGCAACAGATGAATTAATTATTTTTTTTTATTAATTCAAACGATCTTTTTTCCAATTTTTTGTAAGCCCCAAGGTTCTTTCAGCAATATTGGCTGCTTCTCTGTTCCATAAAATTGTAATCAATCTCTATTATTGTCATGAAAATGGTATTTGTCACTTTGCTGAGAAAAAAATAATCAATACGTCTTGCAGAGTAGAATAGGAATTTAATGCAGTGAATTGATGTCTGTTAGAGAAATTTAGCTTGCCAGCAGTTTGGGACAAGCTAATACAAAAACAGAAAATTCACTGAAGGTTGACAGATGAATACACAGACATGCCACAAAAATTAATATTTGGGCACTTTGTATAGCCTGTCATTTCATATGCTGGAGAGAAAATAGATGTAGACAAGCATATCCCTCAGGAAATCCTTTTGGTTTTTAAAAGGCAAAAGCCAAAAGCATGTAAAAATAAATTCTTCACTGTATTATTTTAATGTTTATATAAGTTTCTGAAAAATAAGTGTTCTAAAACAATCTTCCATTTAAATATTTTGCTTCAGACATGATACTGAATATGAAAACACTGCTGAGTGATAATATAACACAAAGTTTCTGGGGCAATACTGAATTCTTGATCCTTCTGGATAACACTGCATTGCAAAAACAAATCAGAGCATTAATTCAAAAATTAGTACAGAAACTGAACAATAGTCCTGCTCACAAAGTGTTCTGGATCATGAAGAAGAAAAAAAAAGCCCAAACAAAATTTTCATAACCAATACCTAGAAGGAGGTGCAGTCATACTTTTCATGCCAAATACAATACCCTCAAAAGAGCTGCTAGAATTATTTGAGCCTTATTTAAAAAAAAGTTACACTTTAGGAACACAATCCTCCTTTCTGTCTGTTGCCATCTGCAGAAGCTGTCAAAACACTCCACCTTCCAATTACACGCTTTCTGTCTTTCACTTGCTCTACGATAAGCCTATAATCTGTTTAATTCCCTTGTTTGGTTGGTTTAATAAACAATGCTTTTAAGTAGCAGGGCTTGATAAACCCAGCATCCACAACAAGCAAGCTGCAGTTATCCCTCCCTCCAGGAGAGCATCAGCACCACTGACTGCAGAGACAACACACTGGCCACAGCAGGAAGCAGCACAGGGCACCCAGCTTTGGGCTTCCGTTGCACCACTTTCTGAATCCCATTCTTCCTATGAAATCTGCTGAGTCTAGGTTGGGTATAAATGGGACACTGTCTTCAGGGCCCTGCCTGTGGCTCCCGGAAAGCTCTTAAAGTATGAATATTAAAACCTCAGGTACCCACTAGGTCAAAGAGAAGCAAACAAGTCTCTAAATGCCTATGAAGGCAACCAGCTGATTGTGGTGAAATGTTCCTGCTGTCATTCCAGAGACTTCAAGTAAGCCTGGCATATGAGCCCTGTTTTAGTAAGAGGAACAGCTTTTTGTCACGTGCAAAAGAGCATTCTTGGGCAAAAGGACGGGATGCTAAAGATGTCAGTAATTTCACATGGAAACACAAATGTTTAAACATAAGAGAACAGAAAGGACAAAATTTAACACCTCCTTGCCTGTAAAACTGAAATAACACCTCCTTGCCTGTAAAACTGAAATAACACCAGGCAACAGAGGTCTGCAATAAGGTGGACATTGAAGAAAATCTGCATCTCCTTCTGCCTTCACCATTCTGTCACGGATTTAAAAATAACCATGAGAATTAGAGGTCTCCCTTGGCACTCCTGCACTCCTTTCTGATGGCATCAGAAATTTGATATAGGAAGTGAAGAAATCTTAACATTAGTGAGGTTCTCCAAAAATAGGGAACTTAATCTAATTTTGTCCTAATTTGTAAAAGAATCTGACCTTCAACCTGATGAAAAATCAGGTTGAGTTTCCACCACCGCAAAATTTAAGTTAAACGATAAAAGGAAAATAAGCTTCTACTGAGACTGTGCCAGGCACAATTTTGCAAGCCCAATAGAAAACAAACAGTAACACTACTTTTAAGAAAGTTATGCATTCTTAAAAAAAAAGAGTATGTCATACTCCATAGGAATTTCACAACACTAAAGTAGGAGGTCCCAAAAGCCAACTGTGTGGTCTTTATTTCACAACTGAGTTCCAGCTGCTATTGTACATTATAGGATCATGCAGCTGATGGTAATGACAAGAAATCAGTGTTGCATGACACTGTCAACATTGCATGAGTGCAAACATTTGTGGTTCACCCTAGGAAAGGTAAAGGGTTATTACAGAAGGCGACAGAGTGTTAGCAGAGCTAGTTCAAAATAGGAAATGTTCTGTTATACACTGTCAAGTCTGATGCATCAGATTTGCATGTGTGGTGAGAAAATGAACACATATGTTATGCCCTGGGAGTTACATATGCATTTTTGTCAGAAGTGCAAAGCACAGTTTAGTGTAAATCCAAGCCGTTACAAAATTTATCAGAGTTGTAAGCACTTGCAGCATCACTGGCTCCACATGAATGTATACATTGAATCTCTTTCATGATCAGTTGTGAAAATATAAGCATAAACTCAGTACTAAGCATGGATATTTTTTGTAATCAGTATGGTGGACCCTGAGGGAAATATTCCCATTGAATTTTCCTTGGGCTTTCTAAGATAATTTGAACAAGACTGATGATGAATTTGAGTACATTTGAAAGCTCAATCCCACTGAGGAAAAGGGTAATAGGTATTTCCCAATTAAACTCTTTCAGATTCGCTTACTGACAAAGGGACATAAAATTGAACGCACAGCATACATTAACATTAGATGAGCTTCTACTGAAGATGGTAAATTTTCAGATGTTTTTTCTTAATTTCACAAACATTTTTCAGTCATTTCCATATGACCAGCCAGAAATTCTGCTGTACTCATAGAACAGACTGACAAGTAACAGCAACGGCTTGGAAACACCTTCCATCTTTAATATACTCCCCAGTCACCAAGTGAGAATCATACCATGTAAACATTTCTAGCACTTGTTATTAATAAAAAACCATCTGTAGGAATCTGTTCTACTTTAAAGCCTTCTTTCCCATTCTCTAAACACAATCATAATGTAGTCTGTTTCCTCTGAAACACGAAACATTTTCAGGGTCTATGTGAATATTTTTTCTGATAAGACTCAATAAAATTATGATGCAAGGGCATGATCCTCCATCCACTGAAGTTAATGAAAAGTGTACTCTGGTTTAAACAGTACAGAAAGAATGTCTACAACAAAAAATTAAATGCAACCAAAACAGTGGACTTTCTATCTAACATCTGGCCCCATTTACAAGTGTCAGTCATGAGCATTAAATAGAGACAAATCAAATGCCTTACAAAATGCCTCCAGCTTCATTTCCCTTGCAGCTCTAATGTTCATTAACATCAGCAAATACATTTCCTTCAGGTGGAAAAGAGTTTTTCAAAAATACCAAGTAGGTATCGTCTCGATTTCTCATTTTGCTATTGACCAAGCCTTAACAGTTGACTGCTAACTACTGAATCACTACTAGTTGAATTTGGATCTGATTTCTTTTATGAAATAGGAGGCTTTATACCATACAGATTTTCTTCTGAATAATCTCTTTCCCCTCACTTCATATTTGCAAATGAACTTAACTGATCAGCAGACAAGGGTTCATTCGGTATTGAAGAAAAACTTATGACAAATGCAAAAAAACTTCTAATTTCTTCTCAAAATCTTACCTTCATTTTCAAGAAAAACCATCACAGGCACTTTGCATAACACGCCCTTTAAAGACTAGATTTAATTTTAAGAGAAATCTTTGAATGGATCCTCATTTAGGATTCATTTCTATTCTGGTTTCTGTGAGGGGCATTACCTTAAACCTGCTTACAGAGTAACAGCAAAGAAAGGTGTCACATGTACCCACAGCTGTGAGCAAATAAAGACAGCAGAGATGCATTCTAGCAAAGAATAAGTTGTCCTAGCTCTGTTTTGCTTCCCCTATGAAGTGTGCTAACACTTCTCTTTTGGTTAAGAGATCTGAAGTCAAAGGATCCCCAAACTTATCTGTTTGCATATTCATTGACATACACCAGAATGTTACCCATTTTGATTTTAAGGAAACTGCCTGCACTGACTCATTAGAAATGCAGAAAGGCATTTGACAGCAGACAAAATGGGCTAGACAACACTCACACCTCCTCCCTAAGCTTCTCTTTTTGTCTTCACATAAAGGATGTTTGCTGCCAAGGCCAGTCCTGTCTTTTCCTTGGCTCTCTCCTGCTCTGCTCCCTCATTGCTCAAAGTAAGTCAAGGAAAGGAGCAGCCTCCACAGACACCAGCAGGAGGAACCACGACTGAGCAGGAGGGACAAACTTCATAAGGTTCATCAGCTTCTTGTATCCATCCAGAGGGCCCATCAGTCGGACCTCAGTTCCTCCCAGAGAACACACTGGTGGTCAGAGATAATACCTTGCATGTCATCACATCTTTTACTTTCCCAAGAAAGTGATTTCAGATCTTAACTGCTTAAACACTGGGGTGCCAGATAAACCTACAACTTAGTAAACTTCTTTGACAAAACTTTTGCTTTGTATATTACTGAGAAAATGATGATGAAAATAATTTTCATGCTGTACAGGACAAGCTGTTAAAAGATATTTAGTCAACTGAAATATGTGAAAAATACACTATATCCTTGAAATGCAGATTTGCATTTATTTAAAAAGTAGTTTTGTACAGGCATAATTAGTAATAAAAATGTTTTAAAATAGCTAAGGAATCTAGCAGTCAGGATTGGATTTAATCCTGAGTGACCACAATTAAAATTCAATTGCTCACATTTTCAAAATTTTTCAACCTAAATCTTTTGTGAGTTTAAAGTTTGAAAAAGCTGAAATTAAACTAAGTTACCAATAAACTTTCATCTACATACTTTTGGCATTTCTTTTATGTATATGTGTGCATACACATACAAGCTACATGAACTCAGGTCAAAAAGAAGTAAATGAAACTTCTCTGTTGATGCTTTCCACTGATTTTTATGAGTCAATAGGATAAGGGAGAATGCAGCTGCACAATGTGACAAACACCACCAGCTACTATGGTAGATGGCCACGAAAGTTGGGTACCTTCATGCTAAATACTCAATTAATTTTAATTTTGACTCTTAGATCCGTTGGTTTGAGTACCTCCTGTGGACACCAAAGAAGCTGATGTACAGGGAAAACCCTTAATATCCAGAGACACTGACTCTGATCTTGCTAAACACATCCTCCAACAAGTCAATTGCAGAACCTGTAGCAGCTCAAGGCCAGTTTATAGTGCACTTGGACAACTGTGTCACTCTAACAGAGGTGATAATATTCGGGATATTATCAATGTTACCCTGCTGCAAATTAAAGTTTGAGTTAACCTAAGATGGAAAATTAAAGTTCATACAAAATTTAATCATAGTATTTCATATCATTAGGAATATGCCATAGCAAAGAGCAATCTAACCCCAAAACGAGCAAAATACCTTGCCATGGAATTAAGGCTGACTTTATATCAGAAATAAAAAATACATACATAGGTTTTAAATAGACTAGTAGTTAGACCAGAGAAAAAAAGAAGCAAACAAAGAGTTTTTAGCAGGTTAAACAGGGAAATACACAATTAAGATGCCCCAAAAGTTTAACTTTGGACCATATATCTTCTTAAAACAAAAGAAAATATGTAAATTTACTATTCAATGATGAAATTTTTTTAAACACAATTATGTTATACTTACAGGGCATTTCCATTGGGCAGAATCAAGACAGGTTAAATGCTGTAGTTGTAAATTCCTATATTCTGTTCAGTACACTTTTTAAAGTAGAACTTCAAGCATGAATACATCAAATGTTATGTTTAAATGCCCAACTTGAAATACACATGAAAAACTTGACTGTTCTGCTCTATGATGGCATCAATTTACCAGTAAATGCTGTTAAAATGATGTCATGAAATGCCACGAAGAGAATGCTTTTCTATGATTTTCAAACTGAATTAAAATTCTAGCAAAGAAAGTAAATACAATATTAAATCACTTTAGGCATTAACTTCCTCCACTTTTCTGAGCACTGGTAAAGCTATCCATTTCTATATGGGCTTGTTCAATTTGAAGAGCAGGAGGATGCTCAAAGTTTATACATAGTGTGTGAGAATGGAGTGCTGTACTTATAATATACCTACCTTGTGATTCAGTTCTTAAGTCTATTACCTTACTAAACGTGACATGCTATGATTACTTCTCCTGAAAGGACAAAATATAAACATTGTATCAAAAACTTATCAGTCTCTTTGGTGTTCTGAAAAAGCCTCCTGATCTGTGCCTCAAACATCAGTCCTATGTTTCTTTCCTAGCTGCAAAGTGGGGAAAAGATGTTTAATTCACAGTTTGACTCCTCACTACTTGCAGGAAGCCCACATGAGGACTTTTGCTTTTGTTTCGCTAATAACAGCACCAAAGACGAGCTGGTTGTCAGAAGCTCGAGGAGAGTGCTTTCCTGTGGGCTGCTCTCAGTGAGGCTCTGTTCTGACGTTTTTAGCGAGAGAAAGGAGATAAAGACAGAGAAAATGGCAGAGACCAATTAGTCAACACAGCCTGTCAAGCAACCCAGCACTGGGAACCAAGAAGCTGCCTCACTGCACACCCAGACGCAGAAACAGCAGGTGTAAAAATTGTGTAATTGGTCAAAGTAAAGTAAAACCTAAATGGCATTTCTCACACAAAGAAAATAAGGTAAGGAAACTATCTTTTTTATGTTTTTGGAAAAAAAACATGAAAGTTGGGATCTGATTAAGACCCCGAATCTGTGACTCTGACGTTATGTGGAATATGAAAAAGACAATTAAGAAAATAGAGTATTTGGAAAAGTATCAGTGCCAAGGACAGCACCGATTTATTTGTCTAACTTTCCTACATAGCAATCTTATCACTTTGCTCAATCTGCCAAAATAAGCTGAAAAAGCAGTACTGTAAATGTGAAAAGTGGCTGCAGCGAGACCCTGCACATAATGCCTTCTCACAGAAAACTACAATAGGGGAGAAAAACATTTAAAGGCTGGGAAAATTATGGCAAGAGGTAGTGCTGAGGAAACAATCTTAAAAATAAAAGCCAAAACATAACAGTGTGTGTGTGTCTACCAGAGCAGCAGTTTAGAAAATTACAAGGAAAAACCCAAATCCCCCTCTGAAGCAATGCTCCAGGGAGAGAACCCCAGTGAAGATGAAGACGTAGTCAGATATTTAAGGACTCTGAAAGAGGAGACTCTACTTCTGTGTGTAGCATTCATTCAGGCAAATTCATAAAATGATGTAAATACAGCTTTTTTTGTTGTTGTTGTTTTTTTTAATTTAACCACTGAGAGCAGAAAAGAAAAAACTGATTTGGGCTCACCCATAGTAAATACTTTCATTTAAGGAACTAACTTCCATGAAACAGTTCTTGGAAGAGGAGCAATTAATTGCAAAGAGAAAAAACTCTCTTCTTTTCTATGCCAAATCAGATGGAAAGTTGTCTTTCTTTGAAAGGTTTTTAAAACTTACTGGACTTAATACATCCTTCCTTGATCTCTTTACAAAGTCATTTCTAATCCTGCTTTAACTGCATGAAACAACAGTTTACTGTTGCTACAGTCATATAGTAATGACACATGGCTGAGAAGACACAACACTGTTCTCTATTTGCCTAGTTCTGGTCTGCAAAGTAACAATTAAAGTGTCACTGTGGATGGATGATAAAAGCTGAAATTATGTTCATTTCTGAAAAAGTTATAAAAATAGAGTATAAATGTAGAACAAACAAACATCCATTATAAATAAAACCCTTTTAAAAATGCTCCCTCTATGTATTCCTCTGCCTATATATTCCCTATTACCCATAGGGATATTCCCCATTTCCAACTCCACTCAATGGATATAATTTGAATAGGGACTGACATTGTGGTCCTCCAGATAAGAATAAGATAATAAAACAGTTTTCAAGTATTTTGACTCATTCAAACGTCAATAACAGTTGCAGGTGATTGGTGAAGGAAAATTGGCTTCAGAAGCTTGAAGCTGTTGTTCAAGTCATGCTAAGTACATAATGTGATAGTAAATGTTTTCATACAGTTTCAAAGACTTGGCTTTATTTGGTACTTTGGTGATTAAAAAGTTAGCCTTTTAGGGTCCTAAATGGCTTGAAAAATATGCTATACTATTTCACAGAAGTATGGACTGAGGCAGTAAAAGAAAAAGAGCATCTTACATCATGGCTGTCTCTAAAATTAATTTTAACATCAAATAAATGCAAAAAACCATACACATACATATTTAAACCACTCTTTCAAAATATCAGGACATCTGTCTTGTAGGAGTTATTGCTCTTGGTGAAAATACTCACAGCAGAACAGGGGCTTCTGATAATTAGTTGAGTCAAAACAGGCCTACTTAATACAAACAACAGAAAATAACATTATTTCTTACTTCTGCCTTCTGTATTTTGAATTTTTTTTGTTCTCAAACAATAAGGCATTCCCATGGTGGTACCCTGAAAAGCTGAAATCTCTCCTGTGACTTTCAATCATAATATCACAAGCACATTAACAATATTATTTCTGACTCAAAAATTTACCTACATTAAGTGTAGTACTGTAAAAGTGGTATCTCTCATGATTACTATAAAACTAAAAGACACAAGCAGGCTACAAGCATGCAACAGAAGTCCTACTACCCATGATTAACCGAGTAGAAATTAGTATTCTCACATGGTGCTTCATTGCGCACTTGCAAGAAATAATACCAAATAATTCAATAAAGCGGTAATTAAAAACCTGTCTCAATTCTCCTGGTGCTGTGGCAATCATGCTCCCACAACCTCGCAGCTGAGCACGGAGCACTCAGCTGCCTGCACTGCACTGCAAAGAAGCAATCCACCCACCACTGACTCCTGTTGTTTCATAGGGGATCCAATTACTGATATCGTTCTGACACTAGAGATTAGCTGATTGCCAGTTCAGTGTGCTTACAAAATCTTATGTGTCACAGGAGGCCCTTTACTTGTTTCTGTAAGACAAACAGTGGGTTTTTTTAAATCTATTAAAAACCCACTAGAATATATTCTCTCTCATGTGTAGCACTTCAGCCCCATCCTGTTGGACTCAAAGCAAATTCCTCCTTTAAAATTGTCATAGAACTAAAGTGTGGTGACAGTAGCAGAAAAAATACTCTTTTAATTGTGCTTTTCAAAGAAGAAATTTAAGAGAGGCAGAAGCTATATATGCTACTATTTTAGCACTCAGAAAGACCGCAGATCTTTTTGAAGTCCAAGATCACAATTAAAATCTTTCCTAATTAAAAAATATTGATGGAACTTTGCACTGCTCTTTTTCCAGATCTAAAGAGCACATTGGAACAAGCACTTGTATGGAAAACAATGGTTTGGTTTATGTTAGAAAGTGGTTTTCTAATCTCCAAAGCTGTAAATAATTTCAGTCAGTTAAATTCTGTTACCATTCAATGGAAATGTATCGGTGGGGCCCCAATACTATTTTCCTGTTCCAGCTCTTGAAGTGAAACAAAAAGAAGACATGGAAAGGCAAACTACATGTCGGGCAAATTAATATTTAAGCAAGAAATGTCAGATACTAAGGAAAAATAAGGAAGAAAGACAACGATGAGCAAAAAATACTTCTATTTTCTCACCACCAACACTAGTATTCTTACAGGCAAATCTCCTAATGACTCTGCTGCTTATTCAAGTGCTTAGGCTGTATCTACATATGAGATAGAAGGATACCCTTTTTAATGCTCTGATGAACTTTACCATCCATTCTAGAAAACAATGTCTTCATCAGCTGCAACCAGACACATTATATTACTTTTAATACCATAGGATTTTACTGTAAGTAACACCTTCTCTAGAGAACTGAAGTTTAAATTGATGTGGGAAATTATGTAATGCTACACAGACTTAAAATAAAAGGGACTTTATTTATTCATGTTACGATATCAAAAAAAAAAAACCCAGAAGGGCATTTTACAACCCCCAATTAATTAATTTCCGCAAATCTTCCTTAAATAAAAATGGAAATTAACCCATAAATTTCTGGGATTTAATTTTACCCAATGACAATATGCAAATTATGTTTCAAATTATTAGAAAAGTACTTCATTCACAACAAAGAATACTGCCAAATAGCACAAAACCGGGGCTAAGATAGTGTTAAACAGACATGCTGCATTTTCTTTTAATACCCTTCCTGGGAAAAGAAAGCTGTGGAAACTTGCTGGTCAAAAGTATATTTAAGTTTTATCTTATACCCTAACGAAAGCAAAGTAAAACACACAGTCATAAAACAGACTAGGGTAAACAAACCACTGCAATTCAAAGTTTTTAGCCTCACTGCCTCCCAAGCACAGTCTAAAAACAGAGCTGACCTAGACAGGGTGGGTAGGGATGCCACGAGCTGTCTTTGCCACCCCTCTGCTCACAGCAAGGATCGCTAACCTGCCTCTGACAGAAGTTTGCCTAACTCATTCCCAGAATCTCCAACAGGGATGCTGCAGCATCTCTAATCCATCAGCTGCTGTGCTTCACTAACCTTACACTTACAGTGGTTTCCCTAATGTCTAACTTAAATTTCCCTCACTAGAATGTAAAGACATTATTATCCTTCTCCTGTTCCCCACATGCAAAAGGACAGTTCAGTACTTTCCTCTTTGCAACAACCTCTCATGTATTAGAATCTCAATCCTAAACCTCTTCTTCAATTGAATAATTCTTTCAAATTGTGGATTGCGGCAAAGTTTTCTAGAATGCTGACCCATCCTGGTTGATTTTCTTTGGACTTGCGTGAAAGTCATGGATCAACTAAAGTATGAAAAGGAACTACAAACACACTTAGCACAGGGCTGTCCTCTCCACTGCCAACATACACAAGTGGTATCTGCCTACTGCACTTAGCACTTGCTGAGCATTGCTGTTCTTCAGCTGAAACTGTACCTCAGCACTTTTTACTAATAAAACTGTTGAATGGGCAATAAACATATGCCTAACTTAAAATCATTTTAACCAAAAAAAGCCCCAAACCCAGATCTCATTAATTTAAATTTTGCACTCTGTTTTGTGGTGTGACTTACCCTCACCTCATTATATCACCTAGCCAAGGTGTATTGTTACGAAAGAGTATTATTTCATTAGATAAGTACTTAGTAAGTTGACAGACATTTCAGATATACCCATTACAAGTTGTTGTGCAAAATCAGGGGGCACAAAAATAAACATGTGTTCATACACCTGAAAAAACTTAAATCTGTTAAACAAGAAATATAAGGAAGTACATTATCTTATGAAGATAATTAGCTCCTTTTGAAAGAGGTGACAATGACAGTGAGCTGTAAGCTATAGGAATGCTCTAGATCGGAGGGAATCTCTTGCTCCTTAAATCTCATGTGGCTTAGGTGTCATTGCTCCCCTGGCTCTTGTTAAACATTACCAGCTAAACTTGTTAGACAGTGTTCCCAAGGCAGGGCTGCTGGAGCATTGAACCTAAATCATCAAAATAAAAGTGAAGTTATTACAAATTAACCATAGGTGAGTCCTTACTAAATGTTAATTTTAAACTACATTATTGAATTACACTATCCATAATTAATGAAACACTGAGCCTCTGACTACATACCCTTCACCAGTTCAACGTGTATGTGATGAGGAAGAGTGATTTTTTTCAATAGTACTCTATTTTGACGCTTGGTCCAAGTATTTTGCCATCCCATGTCACCATCACTGTGACTTCAGCAGAGTGTCCTTGCTCCTCAAGGTTACCCAGGAACCCTGAGCAGATGTACTAGAGAATAGAAATGTATGTATGAGAGAACACATTGCAAGTAGGTTTGCCATTCTGTGGCACTAAGCATTTCCAACCACTTATCAACTGTAGAGTTGCTATTTGCATTTTGTACTCTATACATGAAAGCACTACAGCTGCCTGTGGCAACAAAGGAAATGCAAAACTTGCTGGAAGAAAATAAATAAAATAAAACTATTTCCTATGGGACAATTCAAAGTCTCACCTCATCATCCTGAGACATCAGGGATTCTGTGTTGCCTCTGTTTTTTATTAATAATGCAGCAACAGTCTTTCAACCACTCTTTCAGAAGAGGAGCTTTTCCTTTGGAGGTGATATGAGTCATGTGATTACCTCACTCATCTGGAGTCAAAGGCTAAAAACTCATAGAGGTTCTCACTATCAACTAGCCTATAATTTGGCACCCAGAGAAGCAGTAATAAATGAGTGTTTATCTACTCAATGGGGAATTTCATTTCACTCTCTGCCCCCAAAGTCATTACCTGCACAATAGGAATGAGCAATGGAAATTCACAACATAATAAACTATGACAGGCTTACTGCTTAAACTGTGTCTCAAAATCATTTTCTGGACCGGAAGCCAGAAGCGAGCTGTGCTCCACAACATAAGAAGAGACATTTGTTGATATGATGAAACAAAAGGTATTTGCATCTCCTGAGAAGAGAGAAGCATTTTATACTCCAGATAAACAGTTTCTTCTGTTCTCAGTATTGTTTTCCTTGGTGAAGAAAAACATTAAATAGTCCTAATTTTCTTGTCTTAGAAACTATTTTAATAAAAGAGTGTTACTAAGCAATATTTGTATAAGCCTTTTTATCTAACTGGAAGTTGAAAGACATTTTCTATCTTGTTGAAAAAAGTTTATGTGCTCAAAGGGTAAGTAATAAGAAAATATTGTTCAATTAACTTGGTATACCATTTACACTTCAGTATATTGCCAGTAAGTAAAAAACCAATACTTTTGGCATAATAGCCACTCAAAATCATGCACAAAAACTTACTCTAATAATTTTTTTTCTAAAATTGGCAGCTTACTAGGAAAGAAATGAAAATATGTGTAAATGTAACAGCATTGAAAATGGTCAAAAGTCATATTTTTATCCAGTATTTTTGTGAAATGTATTGTGGCATCATTTTAAAACTAAGATATGAAAAGCTATCACAGTTTCAAGCAATACCTCTCCACTGCCTTAATCTTAACAACCTAGTTTCTCATCACTGTTATATTTGTTCAAGCATGAAAAACATGTTATTTTTTTCCCTTTTTTCATATTCTGTGGAGATGTTTCAGTCTAGAAATCTAAGATTATCTAGTCTAGTACTGATATCACTGAAGTAACTGTGTAGTCATCCTTTGAGAGGAAACACAGCAAGAAAATTAGGTAGTCATTAAGGGAGCAACAGAAGCCACTTACATAAATTACTGTACAGTAATTCAAAAGAATATGAGGAGAAGAGATGCTTGAGGCTTATGCTTCTTTATTCTGTAAGCCTTGAATGTATTATCTGCCCAAAGCTTGGGAAAGAGACCACCTGGTAACTCCTTTTAAGTGACCAAATCAGTGTTTCTTTTTTTTCTAAAAAGAATTAAAATTTTTTCAGCAGCTAATATGGTATCTATGGTTTCTTACTACTTTAAAGTGACTAGTCTAAGTAACTCCTTTAATGTTAAAATAGGCAAACATCCTAGCTCACCATGGAGGTTTTTCTGTTTGTTTTCTTAAGTCTCAGAGGAAACTGGAAGTGAGGATAGCATCCTTTCTCCAACCAAAGGAAAGTAATTTCTTCTAAGAATATATTTGGTTTAATGAAAATAGTATGTTTCCTTTCTTAAAGCCTACCGACATGATAATTTACTAATTTTAATTTTTCCCTGTCTACAGGAAATTAAAGACCACAGAAAGGAACAGAGAGCTCCAGAAAATTTGCAGTGAGAATCAAGTCCTCATCCCAGAAGATACCAGCAGTGTGCATAAGTCATACAAGTCCCACCAGTCTGGTTGATTTCAGTCACCATGGAAAACTCACACCCTGGACTTTCTCAGTCTTGCCTTCAGGTTCAGAATAGAGACAATCAAATTATTTCACATTATTCAAATTATTTCTCAGGCAATAAAATAAGTTAATTAGACCTTTCTCTCCACGTATCAGTGGATAGTGTTCTCCATCATGATGTTTACAGATGTCATTCTCAGCAGAGGAGAACACAACCTCTCTGTGCAAATTTCAGGGTGTTCCCACACCATCAGCCTTTGCACTCTGACAGTATAGAGTGTGGAAATATTTTTTTTCCCTTTTCTGTGCACATTTTTTGACTAAAGGAATAGTGGATTTCAGTCTCCAGCTATGAAGTGTGCACTTTTCACTTACAATAAAATTGCAAAATCTTCACATTGCATCTGAACGTAATTGTAATGGCTTGGAAATTAGCATATACAAGAAAAATATCAGAATTGCTTATGAGGCCTGGCTTATGTTTTATCAGAACCTGACTCATTTTTTATCAAAACTTGACTTTTACCGATCACAGACTTGTGATTTATCAGAATATATTTATGCTTAGAATCAGTGTTCTATCTCTGTGCTCTCTGGTACTGACTATCTGAAACGGGACTTTTACTAAGAACTCATCAGAAAGGCTGAGGGAGATATGGGAAGGTGCAACAGAGAGCAGGAGAAAAGCAGGATGGATCAGACCTCAGCATTTATCTTTGTTGGTGAGCCTGAACATTTACTGTCGTTTAAAGTCTCTGAAGAAGAGCAAAAAAGAGCAGAAAAAAAATCCTTGGTGTTTTTTTCTTAACAATGATTTCAGGACATACTAATTAATTTTTCACTGCCAAGAGACAGGAGTGGACAACATAAATTTCAAAATCTTCAAATTATCTGTGTGAATCAGAAGGCTGCATACATGGAGGGCAAGCACTGACATTTATTTTGTATAATGGTGCATGGCTCGAGAGGAATTGCCACTGGAATATTATTCCCACTCTACATGTCAAACATTAATATAAAATCAATATGGAGCCATGTACCCAACATTTCTCACGCACCTGTGTTACTCCCCCAGAGGGTTTTGCCACACTTGGCTTTTGGCTCCCCCAGGACACGGGAAGAGGTTCACTGCAATCCTCCTGCTTGGCACAGCCTCGCAGCCAAGGGTCGGCAATGGCTCAGCAAGACCCCAGCATCTGTGGAGGGAAAGTGCAAGGTGAGACAAAGGTGATTTGTGGTAAATTTGCTGCTCTGTCAGCAAGTCCTGAGAAACAGAAAGTAAAAAGGGTGTTTTCCACAATACAGATGACATCCTCATTTGAAATTACACTGTTGGAGTTGCTTTGTGACAAAGACATGTTGCTTTCTGTCTCAAGACATGACAGAAATAAACCCACAGGAACAGCTAACTTGCCAAATACACTTAGGCTCACATAAAAGCTTGACTTGATAGATCCCTAAGTTTTTTTCCGCAAAAACATAATTTCCTTTCGAACTCATAATAATTTAATCTTCATTTCATAGCTAAACTAGTTCTCTAACAGGCTCTACACTTCAGTTTACCTCGTGATCAGACATTGTCAAAAATGTAGTTAATCAAAAGCATCACAATTATGAGGGAAGAAAACCCCAGAAAACCACATTATGCTATTGTTTTCTTCAAATAGGCTGTGGCAGATCTCCCTCCCTGTTTACACTCTCCTGGAACACTGCTCAGGCAGCTGTTTCTGAGCTCAACATCCCAAAACTGCCAGTCTCAGAGGAGCTTCATTTTCCCAGACAATGTACATCCCTGTGAGTCATTGGCACCTTTCAAACCTGGATTTGAAAAGATTCCTATGTAAGTTAAAAAGTATTTAAAGGTGCAATTCTAACACATTTCTTCTGGATCTGGTATTGGTATGCCAAACTGTTTTAATGTATATAGTCAGAAAGCTACAATAGTCTATTATCCTCAATTGAAATTACACCAGCTAAGGCCACTGACTACTCCTGGTTGCTGATATACTAAATCATTGCTCCTAAATATGGTGACCTAGCTCAAAAATACTCTTGAATTCCCATCTGGATATTTTACTTTATGGGAAGGAGCTCAGTTATTTCTTTCCTTTTTCTCCAAGTCAAGTTTCCAAAGCTCAAGGCCAAAATTTTGCTGAGGCCCATGGGAGAAAAACACAGCTAATTTCCATGACACAGATGGGAAAAAGATCCCAACCACAGCTCCTTTCCTTCACTGGCTGCAAAAGATACCACGCTCAGTTATCACTGGCAGGATGCTGGATATTTTCTAGTCCAGTAAGATCAGAGAGGGGACTATTCAGAGAAGCAGCTCCTGCACATCTCGTTACTGGAGATGAAGAGGCAAACATGATCCCAATATCATAAGAAACACCTGTGGCAATTTCTACTGCTTCTACTGCTAAAACTCAAAACAAAAAACCTTGTTATCCTGGACCAGAATATTTGTCCACTTTTTAAAACAAGATCTTTAGAAGAAAAGAGATCTCTGTGGAGAGGTGACAGCAAGTTTGGTCTCATCTGTGGATGCATACTGGCAGCAGATCCTGTATGGGGATGCCAGATGAACTCACAAACTTGTGGGGGCCCATGTAACTTATTGACTTCAGTTCCAGAACACAACAGCTTTTAGAACTAATAACTCTATAGACAAACTAAGGAAGCCCAAGGCAAGTTCTGAACCTCCTGAATTTGTGTTGTTGGGTAATAGCGCATCATGCAAAGTCATCTAAAACATGGTGCCACACACCCATTTCCTTACACCATGAATCAACACTTGCAATGTTTCTGAAAACATATTGAAACTTTCCAAAGATTTGAGAGGAACTTATCAATCAATGCACAGACAAGTCTTGTCACCAACCTCTGACATGCAACTTTGTTCAGGACGGCTGGTAGAAGAGGGTGAGTGTAAGTTATGGACCTATGACTAGACAAAAGTTTGGCCAAAAGAGCTTATAGTCATAGCTTTATAAAAAGAGCCATGTCTTTTGTAGTCAAGAGAATCCTGTATTATAGGTGCTTATAAGAACAACCTCCACAGAAAAAATCTCATCAGAGCCCATTTTATAGGCTTTATAATGGTGAAGGACCAAACAATCCCATCTTGGAATCAAACCCGTGGTTTCAGACAATAAAAGCATTTCAAAGATCAATGTTTAGACACAATTCTCCCTCAAAAGTCAATTTGTGTAAATAGCATATCCTGCTGAAACTTAGGCTTCCCCCACTACTTTTAAAAAAACACCGTCAGTCAATGGAATATCTCAAGCAAAAACTACTGTATAATGAAAATAGGGAATTTATAGAGATATATACGACATTTAATTAAGATAAATAATCACCACATATTTGTATTAGTCAAATTTTCCAAGTGCTCAAAGCTCCCCACCTAAACCCCACTTATCATGAACTGAGAAGTTAGCTGTTTCTTATTCCTAACTAAGAGACATGGGAATTCCTCTGCAATCTATTGAAAATAACATTCATCTGTGTACTGGTATCTACTTGACTAAGAGAAAGCTATTGAAAGAACCAATTCTGCTAGTATTCATTTGCTACAACTTTTTTGTCATGCATGAACAAAAAATTGTTCTTCTCTCCCAATAAAGCAGAAATACAAACTGCAGGAAACAATTCCTTCAGTCCTCATGGAATATGCATTAAAAGGTTCAACAGAAGTTATTATCTCAGACTGTACATTTAGTATTAAATTATTGATGAGCTGCTTCTATTGTCATCTGTACTTCTGTTACCAGAAATTAAAGCAAATACTAAATTTCTAAATACACCATGCCTAGGAAAAAAAACGTGCTCATAGACGCCAGGATTCTCTGCAGCCCCAAAGGGATTTTCGTAACCTCCCAGGTATCTTCAAGTCCTAGAATTTGCATTCTGCTTCTCGGCTCAGCTTGCAGATGTTTAAAAATACATGCAACAAGACAATTCGCTTTTGGCTACACATCTAAGAGGTTCAAACATCTGAATTATTCTGTCTGAGGTCAACTACAATTTATGTGCCAAATTAGGTTGAAATCGAGCTGGGAAGAGCTATGAAATACTAAGATCTTTGGTGCTTGGGAACTTGGGGCTATTTCTGACCAATGTGCATCCTCTCAGATCTTCTTCCAGGAAAAGGAGGCATTTTCAGGAACCAAATATGAAATATAAGCTTATAACATGAATCTGTAGGCTTCAGTCATTAAAATTTTGCTGTGCGAACAGATATAAAATGTGGATTAGAATACCAAAATTTTGTAAGTGTGTTCCTTGGATTTTGGAATTTCAGAAAACAAAGGATGCACATGCCATCATATGCACTTGCACGCCAACAAGATTTGCAATAAAGACAAAAAGACATGTTTCCCTGGGCTTTAACAATCTGTATCGCTATACTGTTTAATATAACCAGAAAATATTTTCCAGGAACTCAGGTTCAAGGCATCTAAGAGGTATACATCTAAGTGGCATAATTCCATCAAAATGTTGTTAGAGTGTAGAGATGCAGTACTAATTATATAAATATATATATATATACACACACACACATATACACACATATATATATTTATTTCAATATAATTTAGTCAGTTACCAAGAGAATTAACCTCCATCCCAAAATTTATGGGGTATTTTTTGCACAATTCAAAATTGTGAACAAGTAACTCAAGTAAACTTACTATTTGTACTCTAAAATAATATTCCATAAATGTCTAAATGATGAAGGATATTACATGTAACTATCTCCTGAAACTTTTCAACACAATTAAGGTAGAGCTAAAGAAAACTCAAGGGATTCTCTTCCTCAGGGATTCATGTTTAAGTAAATTCCCAACCCCCAACTGAAAAGCAGTTTTTGCTTTCTGCTTTCTTGGAAAAGATAACACCAATCTCAAGACTAGTCTTGGGAAGGGACAACTTGAAACAGAATTATCCATAAATGGAAATGCTAATTAAATTAGCATTTTTTTCTTTGCTAAATATACTAAACTTCAAAGTCCAAGTAGGGATTTTAAAAATCTAAAGTAGTTATCAGCCTTCAGTACTGTTAATGTCTGTCCCACTCACTTCATCCCCACCAGCTTCCCAGTCTTACTTCTTCCAGGAACAGAGAATAGAACAATGAAAGAACACTGGGGAATGAATCAAGATGCACATGCAGATATTTGTTTTAAGACTGAAGAACTCAACAGCATAATTCACAATGTGCCAGACACATTTTTCAGAAATAATTAGCATACTAGCATAATCCTGGAATTTAAGCCTCAAATGTACTTTAATGGGCTGATTCCACGAATGTTCAAGATTGCCATCTTGAAGAAGCTTATCAAGAAGCTTCAGAAAAAAAAAATAGTCTAAGAAGTGATTTCTTTTTTCCTCCCTAATTATAAAACTTTTAATAGAAAATCAGACTTCAAATAGATTGTATTTGACCAAAGCCCTCTTTAGTACAAAACTAAAAAAAAAAAAACAAAACCAAAAAATCATCCTTATCAGGGAGAGAAAGAGTCAGAATCTAATAAATCTGTCTTGTCTGACACAAAATTACAAGTGTGACATAAAAATTTAGCTAGTCTGACACAAAATTAAGCTGCTCCTGGTAAAAATTTAAAGAATACAAACCATCTCAAAAGCAATAGAGGAAACCACAGGATGCAGTTTCTAGAAGTACGAGAGTGATACCCCAGTTGGATTCTTTCTGTAAGCACGAGGTGTGATGATAACTGTGTAACTGAATTCCTACACGAGATTTAGAGCTGCATGAAGAGCAGAAGACTCAGAGACTCTGGTACAAGATCCAGCTCGCCTGATCACTACGGGTTCCTAATGAACACCTGTGCATTTCCTCCTTTTGCAAATCAGAGCAAAGGCTGAATACTATCATTTGAGAATTTATTTTCAGTACAACTGAAAAATACAGAATGCTACACAGAAATAAACTTCTCGTTTCTGGAGAAAAAAAATCCAAGCTCCCTGACCTACGAGAACAGTCTTGCCAGTACCGTGTATGCTTGTCCTTGA
Organism: Falcunculus frontatus; assembly: GCA_013398115.1. Lineage (NCBI taxonomy): Eukaryota > Metazoa > Chordata > Aves > Passeriformes > Falcunculus > Falcunculus frontatus. The sequence continues at coordinate 1,797,576 of VZRV01000612.1, forward strand.
CCATGGCTCAGAGCAGGCAGTTAAGGATGCTTATAAAACTAGGACATGTTCCTCCCACTTTATGGTTAAATTGGAGATTTAAACATAACTTGAATGAGCAGGGTACATCATGAGAGTTACATTTTATAGCCACCGTGATGACTACCCTCCATGAAACTCACTACTTCCATTTTTAACTTACACCTTTGTCCTCCTTAATTTCCTCTGGCAGTGACTTCCACAACTCAGCTTCACACTGCCAGGAAGGGTTTTAAAACTTGTTCTTCCTGGGCAGCAGAAGAAACATTATCTGTCTCTTCTCTGGTCACCTTCTCCTCATATGTCCTGGTGTAAGGAGAGCCAAATCTGAACTAACTGCAACATAGGACAGAGAGACTTCTCTTTTTTTTCCCCCCAAATTCTTATTTCAACCCGTTCACCCTGTGAACACAGCAGTAAATTCCTCTTCTAAAAATCTTTCTCCTTCCAGCATGCTCCTGCCAGGAGACTTATGACTGCTCTAACAGTCAACTCTGGTATGTTATTTTGGTCCACGAGTCTTTCTTTCCTGAGCTGACACTTATATCCAGTTATGACTCTATTTAAATTAACCACAGTATTTGTGAGCATTAAAATCACCATGCAGGAAAGCCCTCTGAGCTGCTAGCTGATTCCTTTGTCTTAACAAAAGTTCAACCTGGCCAAAACTGCCACTTTATACACAATCCCAAGAAAGCTGAAGGCTCAGGGACCTGCTCAGAAGAGGTAAAAAAACTCCTCTGAGGTACAGTACATTTATCCTGAGCCCTACCAAAAAGAATAAAATGGAGGGAAAGGAAATTGATGGAGAATGATAAAGTTTAAAAATAAGACATAATTTCTTTCAATTAGAGAGAACTGATGATAACTGAACCAATGGCCAAGGGAACACATTTGTCTATATTTCACCAGATTCACTAAATCACTTAGTGTGACGTGGAAGATACGATAGTTATAATGAGATGGCATTAAGAAGGGAAAAAATGAGATTGAACAGTAGAAAACACCATCAGTTAGTGAGATTTGTTAAACTAAGAAACGGTCTTCTGTCAACGCAATTTACATTTCTGAGAATGTTTAAAGATAAAAGATAAGAAAAAAAGCATTTAAAGAGATAATTCCACATGGAGGGGGAAAACAAAAATTAAATAGATTTTCCAACATGTTGCTGTGCCCCTCTTCTAACAAAAGCTGTACAAATCTGACCTCAGCCTGAAACAACCTCTACAGAGTGCAAATGCTGATGGATGGCTGTCATATACTCACCAGGCAGACAGTCCTGTGGAACACGGATAATTTGAGGGATGAATCAGATTAGCTCAAGTTACTTCAAAGCCCCCTCCTCTCTCTCTGATTCTCTCCCTCCAAGGGCACTATCTCACGAGTGTGACATTCCAGAACAATGAAATTGGTAAAGCAACAAAAGAAAAACTCATAAGGATGGATTAAAAAAAAAAAAAAAAAAAACTACACAGAAGCAGAACCAAGGCTGCAAAATTGCTTCCTAAATATCTCTTCCAAAAGAAACATTCAGAGAAAATGTTAACATTTGCTCCCCACACCCTGAAAGTGCCCTGCAGTAGTAGTACCATAAGTTAACACTGTTCCATTTCTACAGACATGTTAGGACCTATCACAGGAGTATCTAAGCGAATGATATCAAATCCGTTATCTTTTTTCCCCTAAGTGTGACTCATATCGGCTGGACTAGTCTAAAAAATTTTAAACATCATTAAATATATTACATTTAAGCTTAAATTGTGCCAGCAGGGCTAGTTAAGAGAAATAAAAGAAAAAATATTTTAATTAATTATGTTCCCAGGCTGTGGTGATGGGTGCTACCTTCACTACTTTCATGCACTGTCAATTACTTTCTACAAATGGATGGGTATGTCTACCAATCCTTCAGGCAGCATTCCCACTGCTGTTGATTGGTGCAAGATTTAAAAGGCAATCCAGGAAAGTCTATAATGCGCTATAAAAATTAGGAAGTATTTAATCGCCTACATCACCTTCCCAGGGGACCTTCCACACTTACCTGGCTAAGTTTCATTGACTGTCCCTGGAAAGTGACTTGCCTTCTGTACTGACAGCAGTATAACCCTACTTTTATTCTGACGTCTCTAAGAGATACCCAAAATAGCGAGTCCTTACCAGCACGGTGCTGTGGAAGACCGATTCTAGGACCAGAGGGATTATTTTACAACAGTAAAAAGCTACTGAAAATTGCTTTTACATATTATGGTACCTACACCATTGCAACATTCAATATTTCTATGAATATTCTAAACTTATACCTGCGTATATGTACAAACACAGCAAGCTATAGCAATTGATGCATTTTGCGGTTGGTTTTGTTGTTGTTGTTTTTCATGATCTAATGATGTTTATAGTCTTAGAAGCTTTTCAACAGTGACAAATACAGTATTTTAGAAAGTCGAATTGTGTATTGCATGTCAAATCTAGCATGCCTCTGGGAGGACAAATCAGCATGTGTTACACTTTCAAGTCTGCAAGCACAACTGTTAAGTATGTTATGATCAACAGGAGGAATGCAGAGTACATCAAAGGGAAAAATAAAACTCCTGGTAGATAGTACCCATTTTCTTCTTTTCTGTAAGAAATAGTAAGATGCTGGAAATTGCTCATACTTAAATGGCTATTAATTAAAATAAGCCTTAGCTACTCCTTCCTCAACACCCTACTCCTTTTCCTCTCTCTGCTTCCAAAATGAGACTGAGAAAAAAATGAAATGTCTGTGTAATGGGAATCTACATAACCTCCAACAATTTGAATTTAGAGGTAAATTATATTTCTTTGGTTTATGCTATAATGGTACTTCAGTTTTGGTAACTTTTTCTAAAGGTTATTGAGTTTTTGTACAACGCTTCAGAAAAAATTTTTGCTAAATGCACAGCGTTCAAATGACCTCCTTGTGCATATGCCCTTTGCCAGCGAAATAACTTCTCTCATTCAACTTAACCAGACACTTTGTTCTCTGCTCCCACTTGTTCGCACAAAGAGATTTTTTTCTCTAAAATTTCAGAAGTGCCTCTCAACTGAGGTATGAAGTGCAGGAGTTTATTCCAACTGAACTTTACCTAAATCAACCAACAGTGCTCCCAGTTTCCACAAACAGCTGATTTCTGACCTTTGCCACCGCTTCGTCTCTCTGGGGAGTTTTCTCAGCAGCATCACACAACCGCATGTTCATAGACATTCCCATCAGATGCCCAAGTGGCCTTGGGAGAAAATCAGACTCTGGCTACAGTACGAAAAATAGAAATATTCCTGAACACATGTGACAGGACAGAGAAGGCAGAGACACTACCTCTGCCCCAGGTTTCCCTGGATTCCTAAGGCATCGGCCAGAAGGATAGAACAGTACACCTCATTCTGAGAAGAGGCACACAGATGCTAAGGGGTGTCAGATAGCTGGTTTTCTCATTCTGGTTTAGCATCAGCATGCATGGGGACTGGCATATTATATTAAGTTGTGGAGTTCTCACCTCTCTTGAGTGTACTATTTTTTCTTTATTTTTAATTTCTCAATAGATTTTTAAAAATTGATTACGAAGTTGAGTCACAATCTCATCTAGCTTCTGTAATCTAAAGGTTAATACAAGCATCCAAGCATCACATTAACATAACAGCAGCAAGAATCAATGCAGCATGAGACTGAAAGCATTAAATTCACCCTTAATTCCAATTATAGCCTGTTGTATAAGTTTCAAATTTAATGGAACAAATTGATACAATCATAACTTCCCACCTCCTAAACCCTTTCAGGAGAAAGAAAAAAAAACCAAAAAACCAAGTAAAACAGAGACTTGGCAAAGAATTCCCTTTTTCACTGATACATGATGACCTTCTAAGATCTTTCTTGGAAAAAACTTCATAAAATTTTTCTTGAAACATTCTAATGTCTACATTAGAAGTTGTCAGTGTAGGGACAACGCTGTGAAGGAAGAAGAGAAACAAAACAGATTAAAGGGAATAACAACCTAGATCTTGTTTGCAATATGGGTACAACACACCAAAAAGTATTTTGAATGCAGTAAAATACACATGTATTTTGCCACAGTTAGTATTTAGTGCAAGTTCTGGCTTAGAAAGAGCCTTTGTGCCATCCTTGAAGTTACTGCATTCAAGAGGACGAAAGCAGGAGTGGAAAAACACCTTTAAAATGCATTTCACATTTTTTTCTAGTCAGAAATTACAATTACTACACACTTTATAAGCCTGCAGCCAGTTTTAGTAAACTGTTACTTACAGGTCTTGCATGACAGCCAACAGATGAAAGTGGTGAGCGAGAGCTCTCATTCACTGCTGCTGGCAACCCACTGCCTTTCTGATTTCTTTCTTCAGAAACAAAGATTAGGTGGGGGAAAATAAGGTAAAGGGTTATTTTTAAAAGTCCTTATTTTCAAGTCACTATCCGGGAGCTGGCTGAGTTGGGCTCTTATTAGCTGTCTCTCATCTTCCACTTCTGTCTCCATAGAAACCTTGCGGCAGCATCTCCTGCCTCACTAACCTGAAGTCTTCAGATTTGGCTGGTGCCAAGCCTGGCTGGGAAAGCTGGGGGAGGATAATGGCAGCACCCCTCCAGAGCTGAGGTTCACACTGCTGGCCCCCTGTCACATGGAGACCTTGTGTACAATACAGAGAAGTCACCTCTAACCCATTGCATGGACTGCAGCAGAAGGCTCATCCCAATCCCAGCTGCTTCCCTTTTCTCCATCACCCTTGCATAGATGGATACATGGATTGGGATGAAGGAAACACCTCCGTCCTCATAAACTAAAACCCACAAAGGCTGGAAAACAAGTGAAAGGGAGGGATACTGAGCTACGTAAAGAGCACAGGGAAAGTCAGCTGACTGCCAAGCAGGGGAACTTTTCGAACTCTTGCCCCCCTCTCCCTGCTTCTAGAAAATTGCAGGGAACACTATCAGGAAATGGGTTTGGGAAAAAAAAAGATTAGTCTGACTATTCAGAGTTACATTGCAATACTACCTCTACTGTGGAAAAACACATTCAGGAAGTCTTTTTGCCGTGGTGTTTTTCTATTTAAATAGTTTATCTAGGAAAAAACTCACGTTTTTCTAGTGTCAATCACTTGTTTTAGAGAGAGAGGGTACTGAGAATCAACTTGTATTTATTTATTTATTTATCTGAATGGTCTGCACATGAATAAAATGGTACTTTTTCTTTTACCTGCTTCAACTTTTCCATCACAATTGTCCCAACTGGAATATACCAAAAAAGTGACGTTTTGAGATGACAGCTATGAGTCACCAGGTGACCAAAACTGAGTAGTCAAATGCAAAAGTTGTTACTATTCTCTACAGACTGCCCAAGGGGACTACCAAAAACGCCAAGATGGGGAATCGCTCTCACCAACAGGAGAGGGCATGTTCAGGCAAACAGTCCCTCAGAACGATTTCCCCTGCCAGCCCCAGTTAATCTCATTTCAGTTTGAGTAAATTGTTTTTAAAATAAAAAAACCCTCTGCTCTCAGGCACACAAACAGGAGGAAGTGGGTTATGGAAACAAAAACACAATAACGACTTCTAGCAACTTGCTAACAACAAGGGAGCCTACGGAAACACTCAGCACCGAGTAAGGGGTGACAAAATGTAACCCGTGTAAATCTGGAGAAAGGAGGGGCTATCCTCCCATGTTTGAGAACTACTGCAACAGTATATGAACGCAATTTCTTCTCTTCATAGCTATTAGGCCCTGCAGACAGTTTCTGTTCAAGAGATGTGTGCACAGTGTGCCAGAACTCTGAACAATCTAGAAGAAACAGAACTGATTTTTTTATTTTATTTTTTTCAGTGTATTAAAGCCTTAACCTCTATATGAAATATGTACTTACTGAAAAATCAAACCATGCATTACAGAACATATTTGGAGCTTTGGTGGGTGTGGGTAAGTCTAGAGGTTGCACAATAATATATACACACAAAGAGTAAGTAGTAGATATTCCTTGTCTATTGTTTTCAATCAAATGCTAAAGCAAATTGACAATCCAAATATGTGTTGCTGCGCAAAGAAGGTATCTGCATATTGGTTTTTATTATAGAGTTGTGAAGAATTTCTAAATATAAAGAATGTGTAAGGACAAATATTAGCTTTTAAGTCCATTTCATGGACATGGAAGGTGGTGAACAGAAAGAAAAAATGTCAGATTTGAGCAATAACAGTTTTGAACCAATGTGCTGAATGGAGATAGCAATGATCACAATTTACTTGTTGTGATGATGGTTATTTTCTGCAATATCAGTACACATTTACACACACTGGCAAAATTTTTTGCCCAAACCACTGAGTAGTTTCTGCTTCTAGGCAGCAATTTTCTAAAACCATGCACTTCAACCTACTAGCAAATAGTTTGTTTTCTAATAAAAATTTTCAAAGGCGCAATTTATGGAGAAATAATACTCAGTATTGTGCATTTTTTTAGTGTCTGTTGCAGTTCACTGAATGTTAGGTGTGAATTTGTGTTCTCATCATGGAAAGAAGAGCAGTCTGCTCAAATCAGCATTCCTGGTATGGGACAGTACAGTTGCCATCTGTGTCAATGCAACAACCCTGCCAAGACACGCCAAGCTCGTAGTTTAATTTGACAGAGAATCTTACAGTGCCCCCATCACACTCACTCTCTTTCAATTTACCATACTTCCTCAGTGACGGAAACCAAATGTTAAACAGCAAAATGAAGGCTGGTTCAGTTTCCAACAATGAGATCATTTTTCAAATCTATGGTTTCCAGCTGATGGCCAAGTGAAGGTCTTGGAAGCCTTCATTCTCCATTCTTAGATGCAAAGGCCCTGCCACAACAACAGGAATTCAGATTTTTAAGAAGAAGATATTAAACAGTTATGAACATAAGATAGCTACACAAGTTATTTGTAGAGATCATGTTGCTGCCTATATAATTGCTGTAGAAAAATTGAAAAATTTAATGTTTAAAGCTAAGAATAACACTACAAAAATTAATTTCTTCATTCAAGTCAATGCCATCAGCAAGGAGTACACTGCCACAATTTTCTGATGCCATGGGCCCAGAGGAAGATGACAGCTGTTACTGAAGATAAAGATTTTGTAGAAGTGCTTGAGGATTTACTAGCATGAAATGAAAGAGCAAACTTCTCCTACCTCTTTAAAGCAGAGGGCTGGAACCCATGCAATCAATAACAGTAGACTGAACAAAAGCAGAAGAAGCTAAAGGAAATACCTTGGCAGATTAGAAAAAAACCCGCAGAGGTAAGAGACACCTCTGGAAAATGTAACCTATCAATTTTAGTAGTGCACCTGCAATTTAATCACAGCACGGCACATTTAGAGCATTGAGAATTGAAACTAGAATTCAAGGGGGTCTACATTCTCATTCAGGTTTAAGGGAATAATATCTTCGTCTAGTAGATTGACCTACAGACTGTTCCAAATGCTTTTTTTGCAAGAAATGATGCTAACAGTGTGGAGCAAGAAGCACCGGATCAGTTCCCTTTCAAGATGCAAGTGCAGAGAAGAGAAGCATCCTAATCACAACATCATTTGACACTCGAAATCACCAAGGCAGGTGGCTTTTGCTCCACAAAGTGCAGGAGCAAGAAGGACAGGGGAGTGTAACAGAGCTGCCTGTCCACAAACACTGCTTTAGCTCCTGCTGAGGGCCCAGGATAGACCCAGCCCAAAGGGCTGACCTGCCCTCTCCAGCCTCGTGCCCTGCTGGAGCTGCCTCTCCAGTGCAGACACCAGGATGTGAGCAGCCATGCAGTCAGCTGGATCAGGTGATTGATCCATCTGAAAACTAACCCTTCGAGGGAAAGAAAAGGAAGATCAGTTTTCAGTTGATCAGCAAAGCTTTATAAGCTCTTTCTACAACAAAGAGGAGACAGGACCAGCAGTTTCTGTGGTACTGCTGGCCCAGGTCAGCAAAACTGCTGCAATGAAAGGCTCCTGCTCACTCCTTCTTGCACACCATCACAGTGCTGCTAACCAGGTGACCCTTCCTCAGGTGCTTCACATCACAGAGGTATTTAGTTTAGTGGAGGACAGCTTGGCCTGCAGTTCAAGCACATTCAAATTACAGAGCAAGTGGCCCAAAATATCTCCAGCCAAAGAGATGGTAACTACTTCTTCCTTGCATTCTGAAGAGAGAACAATATGTCACCCTGTACTTGAGGCCTGAAAATATTTGATATAATAGATCAATAGTATCATCAAGATGATTGAAGATGATGAAATTGATAGAGAGACACAAAGCGAAGTGCTCTTCCTCAGCCAGGCTTTGGTAGAATCTATTGATTTGCAGCAAACAAAACAATGTGGGAAATAATATTCGGACAACTTTGCGGGTATATTTTGGTTGCCAGTTCATTTCAACAAAATGGATGCTATTCAAAGCTGCAATTCTCACAAACTTTAAATTAACTGTACACACTCACTCTCTATACAAACATATAGAAATTAATATTAAATATTATGACAGAGAGTACAGAATTATCAAATAAACAATAAGAGAGGAATCAAAAATAAGGTTGATGATGAAATCAGAACTGGACCTCATTATACCATGTTTAATTACACAACTATCTTTTTTCTTTTTTTGAAAGGACCTCCATCTCATTAAGTTCACAGGAAGACTGAGTAATGGATTATTTAATACAAACTACTCTGTTCTCAAGCATCTTTGATCTACAGAGTGATACACAGACAATAGCCACGATGAGAAGCAGAGGAGGGATGGCACACTGATGATACCTGGGGAAACTATCAGATTTTAAAGGGTTTTGTGCTGTTCATCATCAAATTTAAAAGTCCTCTTCTGTAGGCAAAATAACAGCATGAGCCACCCAGACACAGCTTCAATCCTCTACAATACTTTAGTCAATAAGATATCTCAAGAGAGAGGCAAGAATTGTGGAGAGTCAGACACTGAGCTATGGCAAATTACACTAGGAAATTAAGAGTAAGAATACATTAGTAGCCTTGGATCAATTAGGTAAATACAAATGCATGTGTGACAACAAACATTGACTGTGATAGAGACAAATACGTGGTGTTTGCTTGTGTGAGAGCAAGAGGATTGCCCCGACCCTCAGGTGGGTGACTCTGTTGTCCCAGTTGAAGGGAAGAGGAGCCAAGGGTTTTTACCAATAAACCCAATACTCAGTTCAATATTTATGGCCGGGGCAAGAGCAGGCTGGGTGAGAGAGATGTTATCTGGAAGCTACCTCATTTGGTGCCCCCAACATGTGAACTGTGCCAAAGCTGCCAGAAAAGTCAAAGGAAAAAAAAACCCAACCCATTCAGTTTATAATTCCTCTGCATTATTTTACTAGTGCATGACCTACTGTAGCCTAGTAGGTGTAGGAAAAAACCTTAGTCAAAATTAAGTGTACCTTTCAGAAATTTATTCTTGTACAGTTTTGGCTTCATCCAAAATTCAAAAAATCATGGGAACTGGTTTTACATGTCACAGATGGTTCACTCTGGGTACATGTGAGAGAATATGCATACATCTCATGGAAAACATGAGGGAGAGAAAAAGAAACCAGCAAGATTTATGATCATGCACTTATTTATACATAATATTATGATATATTCCCTTATTTTACTTTCAAAGCAGACTATTAGTTAACAGTTCATAGAGAAAATATCCAAAATATATACATGTTACTGGCAAGATTACATGCAAAATCATGCATTTAATAGAGCAAAAATACAGGGGTTTTCCACTCTTTTACCTTTATTTCAAAATCTGGACTATAAATTAGCTAATAAGGCAGCTGTTGACAAGAAAGAATAATGACTTTATTCACAGATGACCACTGATTAAAATAAGCTTATAATTTTTCTTGTTTTCTTGCAACAAAATGCAATTTGATGGATCTTACTTATATATTTTCATAAAAGGAAAGTCTGCTACAAAAATTAAAACTGTACTACCAGTAAAGGAAACTTGTTTCGTAAGCTGAAGGAACTCCCAAAAAACAGTAATCATTTTTTCCTCTCACTTAGGTACTCCACTGAGGTGGTAATGACATTTTTGTCAGTTAATCCACACTCTTTTATTATGCTCTACTAAAATACAAAGACAGAATATCTGCATTCTCTTCTTTTAAGCAGAGTTCTGTAGCTTTGAAGAGAGTATTTCATACTGTACTTGCATTTTAGGTGACCAAACCGTAACAAGAAGAAAAAGGATATACTGTGTGTCCTGATCCTACAAACCCTTACTCCAAAAGCAATTTCTGCCTATGCATTCTGAAACCAGTTAACTTTAATACAGGTGTGCAAAAGACAAAAGATATAAACCCTTCAACAAAGCTTCTTTAGTCGCTGTCCTATCAAATGAAAAATTTTCATAAGATTAGTGAACTAGCTGTTCCTTCCTTACATAAACACTGAAACACATTATAGTAAAAATACCTTACTCTTGATCAGTATTTTTAAATGGTTTTTTATAAGACAGTTCTCTTTAAAAAACATGGTCTTTTTGTTTGGTAGTGCTTATATTAAATCTCATAAATCTAATTCCAAGTATGGAGGACTGATTTAAGAGTTTCTTATTGTATAAAGCAGTCAGTAGGCGAACACTGGACTATTACAAAGCACCTTTACAAAAAGAAAACCCAGGTTAGTTCTGTAACTAACATCCCAGACCATTTTTAGCAATAGCTGCTAGTAACTCTTAAAAGCCCTGAAGCAGTAGCACAATTGTGAACTAACCCCAAGGAACTACCTCTGCAAATTCTGCTATCAATCTGATGCTACAAAGCAGCTCAGTAGTTCCAGAAGCCTTTGTAAATTCCATCTCTGAGAATTGATTTCAACAACTATCATCCACTGAGTATACAGGGAAAATCTGTTACCACTGTAGATTCAAATTTTAAAAATCCACCTCAGGAGAACTAAAAATTGCCTCAATTAAAATACTAACTCTCGCTGTAGCCTAGTATTAAAAATAAACTATGAAAAGAAATCAGGCTTCTGGAAACACCACTTTTTCTTCTAATACACTAGTTTTAAAAGGCATACAACTGAAGAAGGTTTTGTTTCCAAAGCTGTACAGAACTCTATTATATCAAGCTATTCATTACATTTTTAAAAAGAAGAAGTTTGGGGTTTTTAAACAATATAATTATTATATTGTCAAGTACTAAGAGCAACAATTGATCTGATTTTCCCTCTACAGACTAGTAAATCTACAGTAACAAATTTTGCAGGATGCATATTAACACCCAGCTTCATATAGTTTTATGTATTTATTACTACTCCATCTTAAAAAAAACCCTAACAAAAAACCCAATAATAATAATAATAATAATAATAATAATCAAAAACACTCAGCAAAATTTTTTGCTCTTGCTACTGTGTATTCTGTATCACATTTGTTCAGTGTGTGTGCATCTTGAATGGCTACCAGCAATTTCAATGCAAAAACATTACTACTCATATTATAAAAACCACTCTATATTCTCAACTACCTCTTAGAACAGCTCCTACTGAAAGAAGTTCTAATATAGATGAAAGACTAAGCACCCCTAAGAACCGCACAAGTAGTACAGGTCTGGAAGTTTCATATATCTGATATTACTCGAAATCAAGGAACTTGCCTAGGAAACTGGGAATTTCCTGCAGCTAAGACACAGTTTATTTGAATGCAAATACTTTTACTGTTAGTAATAAGGAAGTGGCAGGCAAGCAGCATAAGAAATCATATTCGTGACTTTTTAATATCTGTTCAGAATAAATAAATTCATAATTGATCAATTATATATTCAGGCGGGGAAACACAATGCTAGCCTTTCATTGTCCATGGACACACAGTCTCATCACCAGAGAGCACAAATGAAATGCTAATGGCAGAGAAGATGAATGCCAATTTCCTTCACTTTGCTCCAACTTTCAGTGCCTCTCTACAATAAAAGATAGCTATTTGTGGAGACTGGCTTGTTCCATACCATTAACTCAGAACAAAACATATTTTTAGTGGGACAGCAGTGTTTACTTGTAAGAACTGATGAATTGTACACCACCATTTATCACTTGTAGACAAAGACATTCAGGCACAATTTTGGACATAAATCAAGGTACATGCTCCTAAATAAAAAAGGGATTGCTTAAGTCCCTAAAACTGCATAGATTGAGGTCAGATTGGCCATAGCAACCAAGAATGGTACTTAGGCCTTCAGTAAGACTTAGCAACCAATAAATGAGCTCAGATCTCTTTTCATCTCCACTGGTGTGAAAGCCAAAATTAAAAAGATTAGATCACGCTGCACCCATCACAATAGACTTCACAGTGAAAAAGTCATTTCTAGCCTTTGATTCACATCCAATAAATAACATTCATCCCTTCCATAATGAACAACTTTCAAAGTAAATTGAATCTCCATAGTGCTGCTTTCCCTTGCTGCACCGTATTTACATAACAATATATCACAGGAAGCTCAGAGTGGGTCTTGCAAATGGAAGACATGTCTTTAGCACTGATTACACTATACTCAGCTTTAAAATGCTTGCCATTTAAACATAATGCACCGTAGATTATAATAAATAAAAAACAAGACTTTAAATCTTGAGGCATGAAACTTTGACAATTTCAATATGGAAATTTCATAGTAAACAGCTCCCTCCCCCTTTCCTTTGAGTCCTTCCATTCGAGGACATTCAGCAAATTCTACTTTCCAGGAGCACCGATGATACTATCTGTCTTGTGTTTCCAGGAAAAGGGATAGTACATTATTTCATTTTTACTGCCTCTCTTCGCACTGTTCCTCTTCTCTTTTATATATCTTTTCAAGTACTCAAACGATTCTTTTTAATGTTCCAAACACATCAGTGACCTATAACTCCAATCTCACACAAAGCACTAAGTATTGCTTGTTTTCCTCTCCCTAGAGCAGTAGTTATTTGTAAATAGGTGAAGCTGATCACAGCTGCAGGAATCTAACACAGATCTAACACATGAAATCAGAAAACACATCCAGCAAATGTCTGTTTTATATTGCCATTGTATGCCCTGTATTTCCCATGCTCAGTTTGTCATTATTAAAAACGGATTGTCAGTCCCTTCTTACTGCAGGTTGCATAAATTGATGCTTAAAGGAGTGTTCGAGAGAAATATATCGAAACAAAAATTCTACACCTAATTAAAAACATGCAGCAATAATTTCAGCCCTCTGCAGCAACAACTCATGTAGATTATACTATGTGAACTCAGCAGGGAACCTCATTAATTTTTAAAACTCTCTGACCCTAGTGCAGTTAAGGGTGTAAAAATAATTACAAATTAGGGTTGAGGGAGCACTGTTTTAATATTGCATGTGTGTTATCAGCTACACAACATCTTATCAGATATGGATATTTATGATAGCTAAGCATAATTTTAACATAGCCAAAATAAATTTTAAAAATGCAAATATTAGCGATCTTATATTTTCAAGAACATAACTATAGTAGCCACCACTTCCACACAAAAAAAGCCTGTGTGCTGTCTGCAAACATTCTCATAGCACAAAGCACGACAATTACAGATTAAACGCTAGTAACAGCCTGGATGCGGCAGTAAACTAAAATATTTCTATAACAAGGCACGTTTGCAATCTACCAATTTCTAACTTATTTAGAAGGCTATAAAATACTTGGCAGAGGGTATAAATAGTGTCTCTTACCTAAAACTTGTCAGAAGAAAGATCCTTCTCCATTGTTGTCACCTCCAGTGCCCCCTCTTGCCACCATGGAGATTGGTTCTGCTATGTTTATTGCTCTGTGCCTCAGTTACAGCCGTGACACTAATCTGCCTGCACAGACCAGCAAAGGGGTGTGTGTGGGTGTGCGAGTGTGTGTGCGTGTGAGAAAAGAGAGCCTGCTGACTTCAGGACTGGGAACCTAAACCTCAGGCCAAGTCAAGGCTGAATGAAAATGATCAAAGCTCTGTCCCTCATCAACAGAGTAGACAAGATTTCTCTCCCCCCTCCCAATGAGAAGTAGGGCTGTCATTAGGGATTCCCACTAAAAAGCCTCTAACAGAGGCAGACCTTCTCCAGACTGCTAGTGCCTGCCCAGCAGCCCGTGCAGAATACAGGTAGCTATTGTTCCTGAGACAGATATGTAGCCAGCCACTCAGACTCTGACAGATCTCAACAAACCAGTGAGCCTGCCTTCGGTTTAACTCTTTATTTACTAGCAGTTCACTTTTTACAAAGATCTCCTTTTGCCCTGGAGAGGGAGGGACAGGGAAGGCAAAAAAAAGAAAATCAGTAAATTGTTCTAGCTTTGTTAAGAAAACTGTTTCATGTACATAGGCAGGAATCCTATGCAAATTTAGGAGTATTGACTTTCATTTTGAAATCTCATCTGGTGCTGGACAACACAGCAATAGCACACTTCAGCAGGAAAACAGGATTCCAATCCTGTAAGGGAAATAAGTCCTGCTCTGCCTTCCTCTGAATTTTCATAATTCATGGGGATATAAAACTGTTGGAATAGGTAACGTGCATCCTTGCTCAAATAATCTAGATATTAAGAAACAGAGAAATTTAGTGCAAAAGCTTCAGCAGTTTTCCCACCAGATATACGTTTTAAGCATTGACTGAAAATGAAGTTAGCCTCTCCAGTACCAAATTGTGCTAGAGCAAGTAGATAGTAATCAGCTGGTATAAAAAGCAGAGATACTCATTTCAGTCTCATAGCAGTTATATATTTCTATAAGGAGATTTTATTTGCACAAAAATTTCTGGGTTTTTTAAATTTTATATGACATGGAGCTTAAGCATTTATTTGCAAAGACACGGTCAATGAAGCTGTTAGAGGAAATATCCTGACATTTACACTCTGTGCTTGACTTTTAGGAAGTAATGCATTTTTATATGAAAAGCTAATCATTCTTCATTCTGTATAACTATTGTATAAGTTCAAGCCAGGTGCAGACTTCAGCTCTAAACCACTTTTTTCCCTTCTTCTGTGTAAGTCAGTCTTAATTTCATTTCAGGCAGATTGCAGTAGGATGTGTATATGCATGGGTATACTTGCCTTATGGTGGGTGGCTTGGATTGCTTTAAGGCAAGTTTAAGGTGTAAAGGTTGAAGATTACCAGCAATGTTTTCAAGTGGTAATAAAATCAGATTTATAAAACGCGCAGTTTAAAAAAAAAATTGAGACTGCTAACACAAGTGCAAATTAGAGATATGATGTCAAAAGCAGTATTTTACCCTGACAGACTCTATAAACTCAGAGAAGCCTTCCCACCCATTACAAATAAACAATAATTTTATCAGCAACTTCCAAATGACATGCTAAAAAAACTGCCAGTGATTTAATTTGAAAGTTGCCAGTGGTCACTTTGGAGTGTTTCAAAACAACCTTTTCTGCATGTTTGAGAATTTAATTACATTCCTACCAAAATGCCAGGCATTCAGAGCCATTCCAAATTCTTCCAGTGCAGCGAGGAAACAAACAGACAAACAGGAAAGCAAATCAGTGTTATTCAGTGTAACACCCTGTGTGGCAGAATACCTCTAGCCTACTCAATGCATTTTAAAGAACCAGGACTTTGCATTCAGAAACCTTGTTGCTGTTTAATTCCAGAAAATCTTTTTCATATCAATTGGAATATAGTCCTTAATGATAGACATATTCTTTGGACTGTACCTTTTATCATCAGTTTATGTAAATGCCTGGTGTTATGTAGGAGAAAAGCTCTCAGTTATAGATATGTTTGCAATTTAATAGTGTTCTTAGACAAAGGGATTAATTTATTATGAATTCCGAAGCATTGTGCACCAGTTTCCCTTCTATTTGAGAAAACTCATAACAAACTCTTGCCACTAAGAGTTTAAATTTCTGGAGAAATATATGCCAGGAAGATCCTCTGCTGCTGGTGTACAGCATGAAAAAGCTGTGAGAATGTGGCCATGTTACTGTCTGGAAACACCCACCCTGCCCAGCACGTGTACTCCGCTGCCAAACAGAGACCACCGGTACCATGCCATGGAAAGCCTGCTTTGAAGCTCCACCAAGGACCACGTGACGAGTTCCCGAGCATGGTCACATTCGATTTCAACCTCTGGCAAGGCCTTGCTAAGTGTAATAACCCTGGGGTATTTCACCCTGAATCAAGGACCCCACACATCTTCCAGTGCTGTGTTATCCTGGTACGCGTTCATCTGCTGCTGGCTCGGTATCTCCATGAGCACACATGCCACTCAAAAGCAACACAGTATTAGTAAATACCCCTTCATGGGAGGATGAGAATGAAAGCTTTCTGGAGGGAGCTCATGTTGGAGCTGGGCACTTCGTGGGAAGACAGAGAAGTTGGCGCTTGATATGAAGATGTGACCTCATCTTCCTCAGAAACCCTCCCTGCTTTTACTGGAGCGATCCCCAGGCTGCGTTCATGAGGGAAACATCTTTCTTCAGGTTTTGAGACAAGACTGGGGTGAAGTATTCTGCCCAAAGACTTTCAGTCTCTGGAGGTCACCTTTGAGAGGGACAATGGCCACTCTTCCCAGTCAAGTCTACCCCAAGTCACCAGTGACATATGTCTTGCAATAAAGTACACATTATGAGATTTATGTAAAGGATGATGTTTGCTTGCACTGATTTGCCCTAGGTTTTTTTTCTCTCTCTCGCTCTCTTTTTTAATTTTTTTTTTATTTTAAACAACAAAATCCACACAAGTACAAAGTGGAAGAGAAAAAAGGGGCCACTTAAGGGAGAGGAAAAGCAAGGCTTTTTCCTTTTTTTTTTTTTTTTTTTTAAGTTGTACAAGTCATCTACTAAAAGCAGACATTATGGGCACAACACTGGGTAACTAATCTCACATACCATAGGATATTTGAACAGTTCAAATTGATTTCCCAAGAAGAGAGCATAAAGAAAAGCAGGTATGTTGTGCATAACAATTCTGCATCTGAGAAATTTGCTTGAGAACAGACTGCTGGAGTCATTTCTTTCATCTAACCCACACAGCCTCACTTTGGCAAACAAAGGCACGCACCAGTATCACCTATCCATTTTCCTTTGGAGATTCCATTTTAACGATTCTGCAGTAAATACCTTCGTATTTCAAAATTATTCATACCAGATATGAAAAAAGCATTATGCTTCAGTAGCTGTCTTAGAGAGGTGAAATGCACATAATGTATTCAAATATGCAACCTCAATTAACCTTTTGCCTCACTTTGTGGACAAACCTATCTATAAAAAGTGAGCTCCCTCCGTGATCAAAAGTCAGTTTTACAACTTCACATTGTTTGTGGCTAGTTCCCTATAGAAAAGAACATAACAGGAGGCGATCTTCATGAAGTGCAATTCAAATTTAACTCATTGTTATTCCTGATCTTCATTTCCTTAATATAAAAGCTAGTGTAACACATCATATAAGAAAACAGTGATTTTTTTTTAAAATGAAAATATGTTTATTTAATTATGTGGTAACTAGACTTCATTTACCTCAGAAAATACTGAAAAATGTAAGATAGCAAACATAAAGATATAAAAATATTTCTACAGAAGCCAGTACCTATTTTGCTTTGGGTGTAGACAGGTAAAACATGTAGTTTAGAAAAGAACTTATGATTAACACACATTCAACTATGTTTGTATACTGCAATATAAAACAACGTGGAATTACAGTTGATAAAGAATCCGTAACCTTCCCAAAATTTGGTATGTATATTATTAATGAAATTTCTTTTCTTCAAAATGCTGTTCTCAAGAGCAAAACTTTTTTTTCCCCTCAACTCTTTCACAGAAACATAATTAGAGTATTGCATTCTCCACTAGATGCCTTGTGAAAGCAAATGTCAGGGATTACAATGCAGCAAGATAATTACAAACATTCTGCATAAAGGCATAGAAAACCAGCATCAGAGGTACATTTCACCAGTTCACATTCCTCCTACAGATTACATGCTTGATATGCGATCTGTTGGAGAAAATGAGTAGAAGGTGACAGTATCTCTTTTTTTGTTCTCCCCCGATTACTTTAGAGTTAACATCAGCAAGACCAAAGCACTGTTCAAACAAATCCTTTCCTTTTGGAAAGTTTCAGATTCTGAGTCCCAAATGCACACTTTGTAAAACCTCCCTCCATCTAACACCGAGCCCAAACATTAGCCAACTAGTAGTACATGAATTATAGCAATAGGGCACATTCACCCATGTAGAGTGAATTAAACCATCTCTTTTGAAAAAGTTTACTTTTTACGTCAATCTTGTACCCAGTTCCATATCAAGACAAGAGATAAATAGAATAAATAGAACAAGATGTTTTCTTTATAAAATCCCCAAACAAACAAAAAACCCACAAAAAATACCCCAAACCCCCAAAACAATATCACCACCACCCCAAATGTGTTGAACATGAATAGGATTTCCCCCCCCTCCTCCTTAAGAAAAGTGATTTAAGTAGGCATACTACATTACAGATATTCCAGTTTGACAATTCACTTGTTTGCAGCAATCAATATTTATCACTTGTTTTCATCACCTTGGATGGATTTGGACCTACCGTTTTAAGCACTGATCCCTGGGAGTTGCTGTTTTCTGAAGGAACACTTTTTGAAGTAAAGTAGCTGGATGGAGAAAGGCAAGTCAGGACTGCCCCTGTAGCTTCAACCTGCCGTGGATAGTTTTCTTCCTTGGAATCTTTTAACAAAAGCCAGAACACAACCTGATTTATTAATGTAGCAAAGTCATTACAATTCAGAGCTAAAAATGTTATTGGACTTCCCTCCAGCTAGTGCTGTTTAAGCAAGCCTTTAAAAAGCAATTTAATTCCATTCCACAAAGTCAAATTTCCTCCACAGATAATTGGTTTTCATTGTATGTATAAAAAGCTGCAATGAAGCCAGTAAGTCAAACTATATCTTTTCTTAGAGTTATATTTATTACTGAAAGACTGACCTGCTTCTGACAGGATTGCATTGTCTCTGTTTTTCTACTGTTAACCTGGAATCTTTCTGTTAATAACACAAGCACACACTGTAGTAGCATTCACCAGGGTACTATGAAATCCGAATATAACCAAGAATTCTTCTGGCCTCTCCCATTTATAGCCAAATAGCTTTATGCTGTCAGCTGTCATAGATTAAATCTTCATATATAAACTTATTCAAAAAGAGTTAAAAACATTCACACTGTTTTGAGAGCTTGAAATAGTAGGAAAATACTTGCCTGGCTTGGGTCATTATCAGTATATTTGAAAACTGCCATACTAAAACAAATATTAAAGCCAGGTTTTGTGTATGTATATATAATATACAATAATATGTATTACCCATGGCATGTTTATATTCCAAGAGCATGGGAATATCAGTGCTCTTTTGAGCACCTTGAAGCATCAGACTTGGAAAGCTTGCACACTAATAACAGCACAACAAAAAAAAAAGAAATCCAAAAGCTATCAAAGTTGGATACGCAAAAATAGGCATGAAATTTTTCTATAATTAAAAAACTTCACAAAAGCCCCACACTCATTCAAATCTTGTTTATAGCAGATACTTATGACTAAAAACAATCTTCCATCTCAAGCAGCCAAATGCAATAAAAATACTCACCAGATATCTTGCCTTGCTTTGAATTCATGTATTTATCTTTCCTTTTCTTTTTTCTTTTTTTTCTTAACAAGACAAGGAGATTCATATTTAAAAGCTGTATCAGTTACTGTCCTCCTGCTCCCGCAGCTCTTCAGTTGTAGGTACGGAGGAGCTTGGCTGGTATTGTTTTGAGATAAAGAGAATGGCCCGTGTGAGCCAAGATATTCTGTACTGTCTGATGATCTCTGCAGTGTTCTTAAACCCCTCCACCAAGACAGGTATTTTTTTTTGCTGTCTGTTGTCCAAACAGGTTCATCAGAGCTCTTACAGCCACCTTCAGTTTTCGGTTGTGGAGGCCCTACGTGCTGAGAGGAGAGAGGTTTCTTTCTCTCAGCATTTATTTGCTTTTGGATTGGAGGAAGAGGCTGAGAGATTTTCAATTTGAGATCAAAGACAAGCACATGCAATGGGACAAAACATAGTTTTCTCAATTGTGCTCAGAATAGTAGTCCCTGAGTTCCCACATTCAGTGCTCTCAACTCTATAAGCTTCACAGGGTAAAAAAGATGGATAGTTATATATACACACGCACACAGACGCACGTAGACACACACACACACATATTTTAAATATATTAGTTTTCCCCCTTGCAGCACTGCAGTCTCTCTATTGTCAAATAATAACTGTATCTGAAAAGAAAGCACTTAATAAGGCTAAGGTCAGACTGCTTAGACTTGGCATTTGCTGCGATAACAAATCAGAGATGATAGCATCGTACAGATTTATGAATTTTTTGCCCCCGCAGTCACAAACATCAGACGTTTACTTTATAAAGAAAGCTTTTAGATTCTTCCTGCAGTTTCCATAGTGATTTCATTTTTTCCCTTTTATCACAGATTGGCTGAAGTACTGCTACCCTTTGTGCTTTAAAAGGCTTGTGCTACCAACTGTCGATATAAAGGCACTGTAGCTAAAGCACACATGCAACACAAACTGTCAAAAATAATTGAAATAGATAAACACTGGCTGAAAAAGGTTTTGGTATTTTCTCTACTGGTCCTGAAGAGTACAGTAGAATAGTATTTCATCTGAATAAATGTAATTAATTTGAGCCAACCACACTTCTGTTCCATTTCCCATAACCTATGATAGTTTTATTAGAGCACTTGTCACACAAAAAAATTACTTTCTTCACAAGAAGTTTTAATACAGTCTACATCAAGAAAAATGCCTTGTTTGTAAGATATAAATGAAAGCACTTTCATTAATTTTTGGAATCTTCTAAAGACATTGCTTATGCCAATGATATTCTTCCTCTAAGAAGTTTATTCTTTTAGAGAACATGATGATTTAAAGAACACTTACACTGTTTCTGGCAAAGCAAACAATACTCTCTCTTGCTGGAAAGATAACCACCTTTCAAAGTAAGCCTAAAGGATTACTTTCTGTTTAACCCCTCGCTAAACAAACCATCATCTTCTCAACAAAACAGAACTCAGCTAAGTAAACACCTCTATTCAGTTATCATTCCTTTAAAAATGTAGTCTTTAGGTTGCAGAATGCAAGCACAGTATTTCCCTACCCCTCTTTTAACCAGCTTAATAGAAACCGGGTGTGTGGTTAACCCCAGCCACTTGCTTCACTCTCAGGAGTTTCTATACTTGTGAGTCAGAAACGGTCTAACATTCAAAATACTGGATTCCTATCATGTAGAGATAAATATATTACAAAAACTTTTTGAGCTGGAAATTTTTCAGGTGACTATAAAAATAATGAGTTTCCTTACTTTCATACAAAATGGAAAAGTTCACATGGACAAATATCTTAAAAATCCACAGAACAGAGTAGAGTTTAACCGATATTTTAATTTAGGAAAAAAAAGGAAAAAAGTGAAAAAACAGACTACTTCCTTTTGGATGCACTTATGACAATTATTTTTTTCCAAACAGATGATCTACAGAAAACTACCAAGCTCCCTATTTTATTGTCATCTATTTATACAGGGAATTATACAAGTGATTTTTTCTGTTGGGATATTAAAATCAATAGTGATCCACATCCTCTAAATAGGCACTAACTGTGAGCATAAAATATGTTAATACTTACAGTAAGGTTTATTGGAAGAAAGAATTTGCAGCAAGGTGTAAGTGAAGGACTAACTGTAAATAAAAAACTGAGAGTTACTAAAATTGTGTTGATTACTGACATACTCCACAAGTGGTCCTGGCCAAAACTGGTACAGAGAGATAGAGCAGTTTTTGGAAAGATGCAGAGACAGCTGTTGCTGCCTTGGGACACGAGGGTGGGCTAGATGAGCTCCCTAAAGTCCTGTTACCCCTTGGCAAGCAGCCACAAAACTGCCCCTTGTAGCAAACCTGACAGAATCAGAACCTACACTTCATACCTCTTTTCCCCCAGAACACTCTCAAGGACCATTTAAAGAGCGAATTAAGCACTGCGTTCAAGTGATCAACATTACCTGACACAATGATAAATACTGTCTTTGTGCAGATCTTTAATGCATTCGGAAAAAAAAAATAACCCATGCTAAACATTAGTGAGTAGAACCCTGACTTTCCAATATGATTATGACTTTTCACACTCCCTGTTTTAAACGTTACAGTTATTTTAAAATCCTGCATGCACACATACCTCAGCACAAACCTGAATCATCGAGGAGAATTTCTATGCAACAAGGGGGAAATGCAGATCTTTAAAAATAACTCATCGATAAAAAGAAACATGAAAAGCTTTTTCTCTGAAGGAGTAAGGATAAGAAATTTGTCTTTTCCAAGATAAAAATCTTTGAAGTCAGTTTCATCCTACCTAAAACCACTAAATCATGTTCTCACAGTACTTTATTTCCAAACTTTACCTATATAAGATGTTCAAATGATTTCGGCCAGATTCACAAGGCAACTGACTTTCTGGAGATTGTATCAAACTGTTGAATTTATCCCCAGTCTTCCCCTAAGCCAAGTTACCCACAGGAAATTACTTTTTTAGAAGGAAAACACAAACTAATTTTATTTTTTTTTTTTAACTGTTAGAGACTAAACAGAGGATCTGAAATGAAGAGTTGACTAACAGTCTACGTTAAAAAAAGAATTTCATGCTTCTTTGCACACAGCTCTGCATATTCTCCTTGGAGAAAACTCTTAAATACAGCAGGAATGTGCTAACTAAAATAAGTAAATATTTGTTGCTATACTCTTTTAGTTAAATCTCTTCTAACATAAATGATTCTTCAGTCATGCAGCTGACGGGCATCCAGGACATTCCCTCATTCTCTTCATCAAATAAGGAAAATAGGTCAAGCTCAGAGTGTGACAATCCTTCCCCCTGTCACACTCCGCAGGTAGACCTCATGCAGACACTGTTTGTCTTTTAGCTTAGGCAGTAGAGGCCAACACTTTTAGATCTCACATTTATTCATTAAAATTCATAGTTTTAAAAAAAACAATCTACAGAGAATTCCCCTTCCTCAACAGTTCTTCAGCAACGAGACCCTTTTTCTCATCCTCCAGATTAGAGTGGAAAGGGGCAGGGGAGCAGAGTACATAGCTAAAGAAACAGACTATATAATCATTGGTTTCCACATACCAGCCTGCAAACTACCCACGAAAGAAAATAAAGATACTTTTCCTGGACACATATAATCCTTTAAAAGATAAAAGAAGCATCCTTTGTTTCACTTATATAGTGTTTTCTTATTTTTTCCTTCTGGGGAAAGCAATTTGCTACTTTCTCCGATTTTCCAAAAAAAAAAAATCATCCTCCACACAAAGTGTGTTTAATCAAATACTGAAAATCTGCAGCCTCCCGTGAGACATGAACTACAAAATGTTTTAAAGTTTGCAGTCCTAGTTCAATCAGTCAAACTCTGCAGTCTTAAATCATAAGAAATATCAAGTTGGAAGGGACCCATAAGGATCACCAAATCCAACACACTGCTCCTCAGAGGACTACCTACAACTAAATCATATTACTAAGAGCTTCATCCAAATGTTCCTTGAACTCTGTCAGGCTTGGTGCTATGACAACTTCCCAGGGAAGCCCATTCCAGCAATCAAACACCCTCTGGGTGAGGAACCTTTTCCTACTGCTAACTGAACTTCTCCTGGTGCACTTTCATTCAATTTCCTCATGTCCAAATGAACTCCTGATTTACTTACCCACCAGCCCTAGAAGACAGTAGTGTATTTTCTATTTGTTTTGTCAAAACCAAAGCCAGTAGCATCAGGAATTCCCTATCTAAGGTATCTATCATTTCCTGAGAAAGACAACCAAAAATCTCCACTGAGATCTTTAAATATATATTTAGAAAGAGAAATAAGGCAGCCTTTTAGAATATCTTTAGCATCACAAAGATATTTCTCTTGTACAGTTAAGTGGAAACTAAGAAGTCACTTGCTTCCCAGCAAGAAAAGAAATAGCAAAGTACAGGAGTTGCAGCATGAAGTGTCAGACCAGTCATTCAGAGCCAGTTTAAAGCTCCTAAAGTTAAACACTTACTTCATTTGGGTCAGTGTCAGAGAATACAGAAGTGTTTTGCTGCTTTGTTTTCAGTGACATCTCAACTTGTTAAAATATGGAGATATAAAACCATTTGCTGGAAATCTTCCTTAATGAATGAAAGCATCAGATGCATCCAGAAGAGAGTCAGCTCTGCATCAAGGACATAACTAACTGCTTATGACAGTTTAGCAGAAAATTTACACTCAGATTTTCCCCTTCAAAGAGATGGAGAGACAGAACTGTGCTAGACAGAAAATCCTTGAACATATTTCATTCTTCATACTAAAAAGACAGTTTCCAGACATTGCAATTTTTGCTAGAAGACAACTAACCTGAATGCCACTACTGTTGTTATCTAACAACTGCACCAGTGTACAAGGGCACCTTCTCATCAATGGAAATCAACAACTAACCACCAGGAGATAAATCCTTTTTAAGCCATGTCTACTTGAACGTGTGTGTGAGCTTATGCATGACCACTTCTGTACATCATCTGGCACAGCTGTGAGTGCAACCATCTAAAGTTACTACAGTGCATGCACTGAAAACAACAACCACCACCACGAATTTTGGCACATCAGCAAGTACACATTAAACTGTTGTTTGAAGGATTAAAATGAAGGGAACTCTGGTGGGGTTTATTTTATTGTTTTCTCTTTATTGTTGCGTATCTACACAGGCAAGTTCAAAAATGTTCCTAACTATGGAAAAAGACATTGAAACAGAGATTTATTATGATTCTCAGCTTCTGGGAGAATCCCAGAGCCTTGACACAAACCCCAAAGATGGGATGATTTTTATCACTACCAAAGAAGCTTACATTGTAGAAAGAGAATGACACTTGCAACCACATTTTCATCTTGGAGCTTTAGACAACCCTTAGATTAGAAGAATTCATGGGAGGAACTTTCTCAGAATCCCTGACTAAAGTAAGGTTAATTTTAATTAGACACCACAATAGCAAAAAGCAGCCTCAAGAAGAAGTGCAAGAGCAGAAAAAGGAAAATCACCTTCAAAACACACAGAGCTAACTTTACAGTAGATATAAATTTTCTCAAGAAAGCTCCTCTTACTGTTCTCTAAACTTTGCAGAACACATACTGTTCCTTGGGGTTGTACTGAACATTTTAAATTTATTGATAGAATTTTCCTGAAATACCTCTGATACATATTAAAAAAAAAAAAAGTACGATCTCTTTGAGCAGGTTTGAAACAAGAAGAGAAAACAAAGAAATGCAATGCTTATCTTCCAAGGAATGCTAAGAAATGGATTAAACATGATGACGCAAAAGTCCAGGCACCCCAAAACTTCAATATTTTACTCTTTGCTCTCCTAACTTAGAAAAATAGAATCCATTTCCACTGTGTAATTTATTTTTAGTTATGAAATGTTGAAAGAATGCCACAGGAATGTGATTTTTAAATGATGCTCTTTCTGTATACCAGAGTCTGAAGAAAATAATTTAAGAAAACATCTGCAGAAAAACATTTTACATACGGTAATACAATAACAACCATATATTCTTCAGACGAGGAAGACCTGTACAACATTTGCATTTCAAAGACTCTGTCATTCAAGAAAACTCTGATAATGTGCACAGCTCTATGAGTTTTATGCAAGTACAAGTCAGCTTTTTATTAAGAAGAATCCTAAGTGTTTTCAAGAGTTATTTTGTTAAATCCCTTATTAAATTCAAGAGAAGCTTTGTAAAAATCTAAGGTAGTCAATACTGAACCCCAGCTCATAAAGCTGTGAATTAAGATCCAAACTTGATCATTTTAGAGAGCAATAGTTCTTTTAAAATAATACTTAGCATTTATTACCTACACTAATTAAGCTCCAACACGCCTGTGAGGCAGGCAAGTAAAACCTCATTTTACAGACAGGAACATTTACAGCAGACAGAAAGGTTATGTACATTGTCACTGATTAGAAAGAAAAATCTCTGACCCATAGTTGGAATTCTTTGAGCAAATTGTGAGCACACATCCACACTGCCAAGTTCCTCCTTCAACAACTTACACAGTTTGCATTAAACATGGGACAAGGAAAAGTTAGACAAATACAAAAATGCATACATATTCTCAAACCAAAAAACACTCCAGAAAAATAATACTAAAAATGGTCAGTAGCATGCCTGTCTTACTATCACTTTGTCAAGTTAAAGGAAGTACAAAGATGGAAGGAAAATGCAGAGACATATGTAAGTATTAACAATCATAAAAATGCTGAATCCTGTCTAGATCCATTCAAGGACTTGAGGATAACTTTTCTTACTAGAATTTTGTGATTACCTGTCAAGGGTCAGAGACAGTAGAGGAGATCTCACAGAAGCGATGTTGGATTCTACTGAGTAGAATAATATCCCTCGGGGAACTAGTTTGCTCTTTTCTGAAGCAATGCAGAAAGCATTTGGTGTTCTCTTGGACAGAAAGAACAATCTATTTGTGGTGTTTGTTCCCATCTGAAAGAGTGACTTGATTACTAAGTCTTTCCAAAGTCAGCTGTAAGAAGAGCTGCTCCTGTTGTTAACTTCATTGGGATGTACCCTGTCTAGTGCACACACTGCTGCAGAAGTGATGGGCAGGTGAATGTGCCACTTACAATGACAGATGGCCTCTGAGACGAAGGATCTGAAATTCACTCCATTGTGGCAATTTATGTAACACACCCACAGTGGTGCTGTGCAGGAAAGAAAAGATTTAAATGTTAGTATGACAACTCTGTTTAAATTCTTTTATGTACAAGCAGATCTCCACTTGCCTGCAAAGCTAAACATGCTTCAGATTAACTAGATTCTTCAACATGTTTTGAAGATATCATTGTGGAAAGGATTGCAAAAACTGGTGTTTAATAAAACATGGCAGTCACCTCTAACTCTACCTGCAGCCCCCCCCCATCTCCCAAGGAAGTCTTATACTCAGGATGGCAAAACAGTACAATAGAAGTGGAAACAAACAAAAAAACCTATGAGGCATCCCAGGTCTTACATGTCCAACAGTGTGTATCCAAATATCCCAAAAGAGTGCCTTGAAAATTGCTGTTGCAGCACCTGAGAAGTGCAGAGATCTGATGAAGTCTTGGGTCTTCACAGAATGAGACTCAGTCTGTAAAGAATCTGTAGACATTCAGTTGGTCTTCTCAGCTAAAGTGGTATTTGTTTCAATGGATTCACGCATACTCAGGATTTAGAAGCAAGAAGGACATGTCTGGGTTTTTTCTAAAGAAAACTGAATCTTTTAATAATCAACAACATTTTCTTCTGTTAAAGATATGGACTCATTTACACCACAATCATTAAATATGTCAGGCAAAGTAAAGAGACAAAATGGCAAAGTCGTACATGGACTAATAAAACTCAAAGCAGAGACAAGCATTTCCACACTGATTTTGATTAAACCAAATCACAGAAAGCAAGTCTCATGCTAAAATATACTTGCCACCTCCTTAGGGCTGTTGTCAGTGCCTCTCTTGCCTCCCTCTTACATTTGTCAAGAGAGCAAAATAACAACAGAAGTGAATGTATAAACACAACACTGAATCGAGAGAACTTGAAAGTTTATAATTCTAGTATGCTAAAAGGCAAACGAACATATTTAAGACCAAGATAATTTTACTTTCCTCATATACTTGTTTGTTTGTTCATTTAAATGACACCTGCTTCATTTCCTCATTTGGTGGAAGAACTTTCAAATAAGGCAGCAGTGTGCTGAGAACATAATCAAAGCCTTGAGCGAATTTGAAGTAACTGGTCTGCCCAGGCAATGTGCATACGGTTTGTAAAATAAACACCACACAGTTTGTTGATATCAACAGGTAGAGAGTTGTTCCATAGCTACAGAGAGAATGCTTCTTTAATTTGGTCAGAATTAATACAGAGCAACAGTGAGCACGACTCACCACGTGAAGGAGTGGAGGAATAGCATGACACACAGCCCAGTCCCTGTCTGGGTAATATAAAGACAGTACTCCCTTGATACAAGGAATATTTCTTTCAGCCTAGGCTTTGAGATATTTCAAGGCTGGGATTTGAAACATGGTTCAAGGGTAGTCTGAATCTGATAGATCCTGACTCTCAAATTGTTGCTTATGCCTCTAAACCAGTAGAGTCAAAATCTTCTCTCAACATTATTTGAAGAAAGCCTAAATGAGATTACTGCCCTTCTGTGCTGATACTTGTATATTCTGAAGAAGATTAATGTCTCAGCTTTATATTACATTTGCAATCTATGTACTCATTCCATGGAAATAATGCATTAAGTAGTTAGCATATAATTTGGGTGCATATCAAGCGTGCATCCTACTCTCAACATTGGCTTCCCACATTAACATTATTGCTAGACACTGAAAAGATTAACTACATTAAGTGAAATATTCTCAGTAGCCTTAAAATGATCATAACAGATCTACACCGTATCTTCAAATTGCTTTTCAAAGCCTGGTTTCTATTTTTATAATCAATTTCCTAACTAAACTACATTCGTCATTATGAAAACAAATCAAGTCATACACACATTTTTGTCTTCTTGTGACAGACATTGCTCGAGAAAGGAACAACTAGTTTCATCCTCCAGTAAACAGCTGGTATCCTTAGATAAGAAAATCTCTGCACATGGCCAAGCTTCCAATATTGTGAAAAAATGATGCACTAGAAAGAAAAAGACAACAGAAGTCCCAAATGCTTACATGAGACAACACGATTTATAACCAGTATTCATAGCATAACTTAATTATCACATATTTTTTTGTATTCTGTCACTAAACTGCAACCACAGCTTCCTTTGGCATCACTGGATTTGTTCCTGGGAAAATAAAAGGCATCACAACAGGAAATCTCTTTCCTTTAGTATGAGCAAATTAGAGGAGAATGACTGAAGGATAAACTTAAGCAATAATTAAGCTTTGATATATGACAGTTCACCCTTCATGACTCAGTCATAAGATCTGCATGTTCTGAAAAGTCAGAGCCAAGTTCATTCCCACTACCAATTTAGCAAGTATCTCAGGGTAGAACTGGAGTGTCTGATTGTCATTTTAGCATAAATACTGTAAGAGTAATTCAAATTCTCTGCTTAGAAATCTTATCACTGTATTGAATAATTTTAAAGACATGCCTTCTGTAAAACAATGACTCATTCAGATATCAAACTGGGCCAATATATTAAACAAAGGCAAATAAATAATAAAACTTGAATTGAGATAATTACTGTTCAAAGTCACATTCTGCTTTATAGGAATGGCATATAAAAGGCCAAACAACCAGCTTTCAGTGACCATACATATGCTTCTTTCAAAATAAATTTATGAGAAAAAAATATCACTTAGTGATGAAACAGTAGAAAGTAGGAGATTTCTTTGTGAATATAACCCCTTTCCCCTTTTAGTACGGGGAAAAAGAGAGAGACACAGGATATGTTAAGCAAACTCCTTAAAAATGTCTTTCCGTATCTTCTGCCAATGTAAAAGAAAAACTGAAGAACATTCTACACACACTTAACCTAGACTAGGCCATCACAATCCTTCCTAAATAAGGGACAGAGTACTATAATCTTATTGGCTCCCCCTTTTACTTCAGGAGGGTAGTTAAAAAGAAATCACCAAAGAAGATGTTGTCCCTTCTGTGCAGTGCACCACACTCTTGGCAAGCTAGGCAGGAACAAAAAAGCAGGCATGGTCCTCCTTCAATTGAGCACTCAGGGCAGACAAAGTGGCCTTCAGCTTCCATAATTAAAGAAGAAAAAGGCAATTGGCTCACAGGCCATAAACTCTTGCTGAAAGAGTAGCTAAGATGTGAAAGGAGCAGGAAGAACTGAAGATCCAGATAACAAAGCTTTTAAGTAGGAAAAAAAAAGAGAAAAGGAACAAAAAAGAGGAACAAAGAAAAATCATGCATATAGAGAATTATCAAGAAGAGCATTTTAAACACTTTTTTTCTGTTGTCCCTTTCTAATAAATTCAATTTATTTGGATTTTTAAGCAAGCATAATCACTTTTTAGGGATTCTAGATAATTTTCTGGTTTAAAGTAAAAATTTAAGCTTTTGAACTGTTTACATCAACAATTATGAATTACACCTCTGATATGTCAGTCAACAATACGCAGCCATGATTTTGGCTATACTGTGTCTCATGTCAGTCTGGAGGTGCTTTTTAACTGTTATGTATTGAAGTATGATAGACGACAGCTCATAATAGATGGTTGCAAAATATGTTTTCCACACTCTTCAGGAAAAGGTCACTGTCGTCAGGGTCTGCTTGTGGGATGGAAAAAGGGATCTGGGACTTTATGAGTTTGACTGTTGATAAATATCTTACCACTAGAACTGTCCAGGAACACCCACATACATAAGTCAGCAGAAAAAAGAGTAGGTTACTACTTCTTCTAATTCTGAAGAAAAAACCACCAAACCACATTCTCCATTTCTTTGGGTTACTCATGAAATAAGGTGTTAATTTCACATACTGTAAATCCCTAAAGGACCAGATGTTGCACTGACTGGGTGAAAAAAAATCACAAGAATTCACAAGAAAAATGACATATTTTAGGGGCCATAAGAAAATGGAAAGAAGGAGAAAGATATTGAAGTCATGGAGTCATATTTGTTCTTTACCTATGCAGTAAGCAGAGATCTTTAAACAGAAGCTGCCTTTACAGACTCCCTACAATGATACACCAGTAGGCTCATTTGGTCCAACACTTCATCTGGAAAACACCTAAAGCTCACTGCTACTGTCATCCTGCAAAAAGATTCAGATTTTATCAGACCAAAAAGCCAGCACAAAGAAATTTATCCTGATCCAACCAGAAGCATCTGCTCACACTGTCTGCCAGTCTGTTCTGCAGACCTAGTAAAAATGTACAGCTGAAGAGACAGACTTAATTTCAAATGCATTAAATCATAGCCAGACTGCTATTTGGCATAATGAGAAAGACCTTCCCCACTCCTTTTCTGTTTATGTATAAAAATGCATTTGTATTGCCTGTCATTATTTAGACTGACTGACCTTGAGGGTTTGTGGTTTTTTTGTTTTGCTTCTGTTCCTTTTTAATGTGTATGCTGGATAAAAAACACTGCACAGTGTGACACAAGTGAAGCCTTGGATAGGATGAGTTCTCTGGTTTGGTAAAATAGTACATCATGGTTGTGCTTCTGTCTGTGACGGGATGAACTGCTGTTTTAGGCTGCTCCTTTTCAACATACGTAAAAATAACTGATTAATTTATTTCAGTTAATGACACTTATACGTCCTTCTCATAAGCATTTTAACACATGCTCCCCCCCCTGTATTCCATTCCCTGGAAGTATAATATGACTGCTGTGGCGCTGCAGCTGGAAGGCTGAGCAAAGCTTCTTTCGGAACATTAGCTTTCTGAGAAACAGAAGCACATCCCCTGTGAAGGCCATCTTCTGTCTGATATCTAACAGCAGCCAGTGCTACAGAAGTCCTTAGACTGAGATGAACACAATGTATGCACAACACAGTTGAAATCAAAATGATAATTAATGCCTACGAGGACATTGGATTGTCATTCCTTAATGCTTAGTGATGATTATGAACGGTCATGGTCCCAGAAACCTCTTGTGTAGGAGAAAAGCTGCACCTCATGAATGAGGGAGGCCGGCACAGAGAAGACTGCGTGTGTATGCACCACACCGGCCATAGCCAGCACTGTACACACACACTATGGTATACAGAGATGTACAATCCTCATGTTAACAGCTCCTCAACACATTCACAGCCAACAGAAGTGTCATGCTGCATCAAGCTGCCAGGGCTGGCCTGTGCTTTCAGAGACCTCCTCGTCTGAAACAGAACAACACTTTGAGAATTCTAAAGCACGCCAGCCAAAACAAAGGAAGCAAAGTTGGAACAAAAGTGTTGTGTACCACGAAACCAAGAGACAGTTATGAGTAACTCAGTTTACAAGAGAGATGGAAACAAGCACGAGTGGCTAAAGACATGCAAAGCTGATGTAGAGTGAAAAAGAACCAGTGTCAGGGAATGTAAACCACAGGAGTTGTGAGTGTCTGTCAGGAGTACTGAGGGTTCTTCTTTCACCTTACTCACAGTGTGCGTGGTGGTGGATTGGGCAAGGCCTGGCTCTGAAAAGAATTTCTGAACTATATTTTATTACCTGCAGAATCTGTTGTGTAGAAAGCAGTCTGATTTGAGTTTATAGTCCCTGGAGATACGCATTTAAATTCAAGCCAAAAGTTATTCCCATGGCTTTAAAGTCTTCTTTTGCTATATCTGAAAGGAGAAAGTTTTGACAACTGAAATTTAGATCTTTGAGAAAAGATTCACTTTGAGACAGTGAATAAATGTCTCTGAATATAACACCACAGGGGTCCTCCTCACAGACTGAAAGATACCCAAATAACAGTTCTAGACTTGTTCTTTTCTAGTATTCTTTCTGCTATCTTTCTATAAAGAGGAAAATTCACCATCTTTAATTCATTTTTAGGAAATAAAATGGATCAGCTTATTAATATTGAGAAGAAGCAAAAGTTACCGTTCCATGTGATGAACTGCAGGGACAAAAAGAGTCCTGAGGGCACATTTTGGAACTGTTTGGCCTTCAATTAGCCATTCTTTAATGAATCTCTGGAATTACATTTTTGTAATACATCTTCTTCTTTGACCAATATTAGTACTATTACATCACAGCCTATTTGCTATTCTTCTCCAGAGGAAACAAGGAGAAAACCACTTTTCTCTCCTTTCTTTCTTGCATTTCTTAATAAAAATCAACAAATGCAAGTCTCCTCCTCATTATCAGCTACTCTTGGCATTCACATCCATCAGGGAAGGAATCGAGGTCTCTTAATTATTCACTTTTCATATGTTAAACAACTCAGCTTCCCAACTCCTACAGAAACAAAATGACAAAAGAAAGGTGAAATATTTAGGCTGCTATTGTAGTTCATGAACCTTAAGACAGGAGGGGAAAATTCACAATTTCAAGAAGCAGCAAAAGTGTCAAATACTGGACGGGAGTCTATTTTCTGAAATCCGAGCAGAAGTTCTGGAGTTGCAGTAGGTCTATTACAAGACTTGAGAATGTTAAAGCATCCTCAAAGTTGACTTTTCTCCAGCTCAGTTTTCATTCACCTCTATTTTCCCACACAAGGCATCACCTCCTCCCTTTCCCCTGAGAGCATTAGCCACTAAGATCAGAATTGACATCAGACCTGCAATGTTCAGACCCACGTTTTCTCTTCTGACGACAGTAAATCTCACTCTATGGGTTTCAGAAGTGGCCAGTAAGAGACAAATGCTACTTGGGATAATTTTCCACTGGTGCCAATTCCACATGTCCTGGTTCCAGTCTCTCACCATTTCTCAACAGGGAAGGAAGAGACAGTAATTAAAATCTATTTACATTGATACACTCCTCTCTAGAGAGATAGGTTATGACTGAGCCCTGCCCGAGGCACAGAGGCATCCTGCAGCCTTTCTCCTGGCCCATCCTGGGTTTTAGCTGCCTGTGCTCATGGCTAGCACCAGTAACACTGCTGGGTAACCCCGGATTGGCTGCTGGGAAAAGCGCCGCAAGGAACCTACCTGTGCCCCTCAGCTTAGGAGCTGTATTTAAGCTCCAGCCCTTGGCCTGTTCCCGTGCTATGCTGTAGGCAGATCTGCATCTTGCTGCTTCTTGCTTGACCTTAACTCCATCAGCTCTGGTCATGCGAAGAGGCTTCTGGTCCGGGGAAGGGATGCTCCCCATGAGCAGAGGCTACAACGAGCAGGGACACAGCAGCAGAGGGCAGCACACTCAATGCTGAGGACACCTCTTCAGTCCTCAGAAGCGCAGAAAAACCCTAAGAACTTTAAAAAGCCCTTCTACATGATCTCATCGCCAAGCTTGCACTAGCCAGCACAACTCATGAGCAGAAATATGCAGAGTGCAGTTGAACTACTTGACAGTTTTAATTTATAAACTTCAGTTCTATAATTTCTATTCAGTGTTTTGGCAAATAATAATTGTGGCTGATAACAAAATTGCTTGCATGGGGGCGTAATGATATGTGAGCTGTGTGTGATGAAAAGGAGGAAGATAAGGCTGCGATGCAGACCTGAGTGAAGCACAGGATATCGAATGACTTAGCTGCTTATTTCCTTGCTGTTTGCTCTTGTGTATCAGAGGGATACACAGTCTAGCACACCTCACTCTTGCCTGGTGACATTTTCCAATTGTGTTGGTTTATATTTACATTTCAAAACATATACACAGTTAAAATTAAGGTTACATCAATATCATTCCCAATCAAGACTCAGGAAATGAAAACCCACTTCTACTAATTGAACTGCACATCTGATCCTTCAATCATTGCTATTAGTATTGTTTAGCTATTGACAGTGGGCAGAAGGCAGTGTATACCTTGCAAGGAAGGGCATTTCTTCCATGCAGAGCAAAACAAAGGGTAATATAATAAGCTTTAGAAATCTACTGGGGAAAAAAACCTATTTGTGTAAAGAAGCTGAACTAGTGTTACCCTGAGAACATTCACTTTTCCATTTCCTGACTTGAATTTCAAAAAAACTTACTTTTATTAGAAAAATTAAACCAAAAGTTAAGAGCCCTTTCAATTTTGTTTCTCTTCCAAGATGCAGACAAGCACCATCACAGATGAGACTGCTAATCTCCAACTTCTGGTTCAAACAACGTACAAACTCAAATAGTTCCTCAGTTTTTCTAATTAATTAAGATGGAGATTTCAAACAGAGGGACATCTGCCTTATAATACCTTCATAAGATGTGAGAGTCAAATGTTGTGCTCTTTCCAAAAGAATTTGAAGGATAAAAGGAGGAGACTTCTGCTCTCATTTTAGTTTCAGCATCTGCTGTATCACTAAGAGAAATAAATGTTTTAAAAATAAACTTTACTACCAATTTCCAAGTTCCACCACAATTATGCTCATTCATTACAACAAATTATCTATGAATCACTACAGTACAGCAAATCTGTGGTGGGACAATGACTTAGTAAAAGGCAGCAGTGAAAGCCAGCCTATCTACCTATTTATATCACATTTATCATAATGGCATACCTTTTCCTTGGAACTATAATTTACTGTGAGTGATTCCCACTTCCCATACCACATGACAAGG
This sequence comes from Falcunculus frontatus, assembly GCA_013398115.1. Taxonomy (NCBI): domain Eukaryota; kingdom Metazoa; phylum Chordata; class Aves; order Passeriformes; genus Falcunculus; species Falcunculus frontatus. The sequence continues at coordinate 1,832,786 of VZRV01000612.1, forward strand.
AAGCATTAGAGGTTACATTTAATTTTTTATGGGTTTTTTTAACCAGTTCCCTAGTTAAAGAGGTTGATGAAGTCAATACTATCTGCCCTGTCAGCCTGCTTACCACTCTCATTAATCACCTTCTGAACTGTTAGTTTTGCTGAAATTTAACTTCGGGGTGGAGAGGTTAAACACACTTTTCCCACAGGTATTGTCAAAAGAGACTTCTGGTGAAAGGGAGAGACCTCGAACACACACCCCTAAAGAGGGACAGGCTGTGGCCTGAATGTATGCACCAGAGAATCCAACATGGCAAAGAGCTCAGACACAAAGCCTATGAAAAGTTTCAATCCATGTTTATGTCATTCCAAGGCTCCAAAGTAAAATTAAATTGTTAATTATTATTAACAAGATAAATCAGTAGAAGAGATTTCATTAGTACCAGTGGAACTGATACCAAGGAACTAATGGCTGTTATTACTTTACAGGGTGTATGAGGAAGAGAAATGGTCTTCTTACACAAGAAATATTGTATTTATCATGTAGTGAAAAAAGGGAAATGGTAAAATGGTGCTATTGTAAAGAACTTTGTATTTCTTTCGTATCTGCTGGAAGGAAATAAATTCTGTCATAATGTTGATTTTTAACAGCATTTCATTAAGCACTGAGGGAGGATATTGCCAGCCTATTCTCTCTCTTTCCAATCCCTGTTTGCCAAAAAAAAAGGGAGAATTAGAAAAGCAAAGACACTATTCTTACCCTTACAACTTAATAAAAGCCTTCTATGCATTGAATGGGGACTGCTGCTTGCATTAGTATAAATGACTAAGGGGAATTCATAGCTAAATGAAAATAAAATTTTAAGAAGTTTTGCCAGGTATACAACTAAAACTATTTTAAAACTACAAGAATCCCATGTTCTATTTAAGAATATATATTTTTGTGGTATATTATTTTAGTCACTTATCTTTCTTAATATTCGTGTTCATTTTTAAAAGAAGTGCTGTTGCTTCAACACCCATGTGGTAGCATGTGGATCACACAGATTTTTAAGGTTATCGCAGAGGCAATGAAACAGTCAAGATGGGATTTCTTAAGCTTAAGCTACAACTAAACTTCTACTATATATCAAGAAGTCTCATAGGAAGCAAATCAAACTTTCAAAGGAAGACCAATATTGCCTGTCAACAAAAACAGACTTGTCAGAATTTACAGATGCACAAAACTGCAGAAAACAGAGGATAAACGTAAACTAAAAAACAACTTTTAAGAAATTATTGCTAATTTGATTTGGTTTGACAGTTTTAAATGGTTCTGTGAAACACTATTCTGTATTTAGCAGCTAGTATTATTTTTAAGTCATTGACAGAAATTTGGTTAATGTGTGATCCAAACAGAATCACCCAGCACTGTTTTGTCCTCAGATAGCAAGAGAATAAATAGAGCAGACAGGCTTCAGAGCAGACACTACAATTCCTTCAAGCTTATTAAAGCTCTACAGTGAAGAACAGCCCTAAAGCACACAGCAGAGAAATCTTACCAAGCAGGTCTTCTGAGGTGTGTTATTTCTTTGTGAAACTGTGAGTTTTCTCCAGGAAGCTCCACACCAGGCTGCTCCTGCTGCTGCTGCCCATGCCCAGCTCCTGCTTAGGGCTCACACCAAGAGTTCCTCAGTGAAGGTCCCTTTGCTGTGAGACAGGGTGTACTTACAGCTGTGTGGTCACCAATCCACGGGATGCCCGGACTGCTGCAGCTGAGTCACAGCCCAGATACATGTCATAATCCCCTGAAAAAGGAACTTTTGGAACTGCTGTTTGGGTCATAAAAATGAGAGTATAATCAGGAGGGATGTGGGCACAACGCAGCAGAAGCAGGGGGTATGCAGTTCCTTGACTACAAAAGGCAAAGAGAATGATGAGGGAAAACCCCTATAGAATATGTCTTGTTTCCTCAGAAGATTCACTTTTTTTTCCTTAAAATGTGTGCCTAAAAATTAAAATATTTATGTTGGCAGCAATCCTGCCATAATAGGCTGTTAAATATGAAATGAAATGCTGTTTCCTTCTCTCCACTTTCCCCTTCACCGGCTTGAGTCATGAAGACTGATTTGCCCTACTCACATGGGACTGCCATGGTGCAAACCCTGTCTTCCCTGGGAAGGAAAACCAATGCCTCAACAGTGATATGGTTCAAAAGGTGATTAAAGGTACTGAGCAAAGCACCTCCATGCCACAGCCCTTCAAAACCCCACACCATCACTTAAGACATCATAGTACTTCAGCTTTTCATTAAAAAATAAGCCTAAATGGCATGTCTGTCATAGTGGTCTCTAGATTGCTGCCTAGAAAAACAACAAGGAGGCTGCCAGACCTGTCCCTTGCTGTGCCAGGCAGAACCAGCTACGGACACTCAAGGACAGATCTTCAGATGCCTGGGAACAGCCATAACTTAACTTCAAAGGTCGCTGAGATGACAGTAGCAGGGAAAGAGAAGTAATCCCAAAATGTATCTTGCTGACTTTGGAAGCAAAATTGAAACAATCTTCAGATTGTTTAAAGACTGACTCACCCACAACAGAAGGATGTAGTAGGAGTGCAATATGCTAATAGAGCATCCCTTATATTGGTATGCAGATGCACAGAATTACAGGCATAAAGATGTTGGGATGTACCTGAAATAATATATTTTCTCCCTATAAAATATTTATGTCTGATCTAATCTTACATTAAATGTTTCTTAATAATGGCAAACATTTGAGGCATTATAATCGGTGAATTGCTGGGAAATGTCATGAAAGTAAATTCTTAAAATGTGGAAATTACCTTTAAGTCATCTCATTTGAATGAAATTATAAAAAATTGTCCTATTCATTATTTTATGTATGTTTTATTATAATAATATGGTTTAGTTTATGTAACAAAAGGATCCTAATTAGATCATTCTTAAATAGATACAAGTTTATCAGTTAGTGTATCCTGGGTAAACCATTCCAACTAATGCAGCTATTGCCACTAATGCCGTGTTTTAATTCTTTCCAGTTGCTAGAGGAGTTATTTATATGCACAGCATGGAAGCTTATACTCATGCTTCTTTGACTGCACATGAAAATAAAGGACATTCAAGTGGAGAGAGAGGGTAGAAAATTAACAGTTTTAAATCTCAAACCAACCCACATTTTCAATAAAAGAAAAGACAAATAGATGAACACACCATGATAAATAAAACATGTGCTTTGACATCTCCTGGATTTAGTAGACAAATTGATTTATATCTCTCAAGTAAGAGACAACAAGGCATACTTGCATTTTGAAAACTGGCACACTACTTAGAAACCAGAATGTTTTTATTTAATTATGATAATTGTCTATTAACATTCTAATGCATGCTAAAACATTAGAAGCTCTTCCTTGCCTTTCTTCTCCCATTATGACAGATAAATTCATCCAAATTCCCTTCCTTCCAACTCCTTTCTGTCAACACAGATGAAGTTAAAGAAAATCAGTGAGAAAAAGAAGAGGAGGAGAAGCATTTTGTTTTAAAGTGTCACTGCCTATGTTACAAATTCACAAGTATCAAAATAAATGAGGACAACTGACGAACCACATATGCGATTCACCAGCGATCAATCCTCACTCCCAGCCCAAAAAATTCTTTAGTTCTCTTTGAAAACATTAAATGCTATTTCTACATTCCCTTCTCAAAAGCACTGTATCTTTTTGTCTTAACACTTTGGCCTGATTTCTGGGGAAATTAGGCTTAATGAGATCATGGTTTTTTTCGAGGTATGGTGATTTTTTAACTTGTTGGCCAAATACGATCAAATCTGAGAGTGGGATAGTGATCTCATGTCTAGAGAGCATTTGGGGCATTTTATAATTTCAATAGCTTATGGTGGTAAGGTCAGCACACTTTGGAATACAAGCCAACATCTCCTCAAATGCACACACCTGCTGAAATCCAACAGTAAGCTCTGTCAAAAAAATCCCAAAAAGAAGGGTTTGTGTACTTTTATTTCCCCCTTATTCTTTCTTTTAATGAAAGACAGCTTTCTTGAATTTGTGACAGTAAAGAAAACAGTAAAACAGTAGCTTTTCCACCTGAATTCTAAGGACAAAATGTCACCTGGCCATTCTGGAATTTCTGTTCAAGTTTTAGCACATTATTATCACAGTTCATGACGTAAGTATAATATTTCTCACTTACTCATGATGTAAGTATTATATACATAAGACTGTGTTTTACATATATGAATATGCATATATACACACACATTTGCACATCAACATGTGCCAGTTGAAACATTTCATCTTTTCTTAACTAAAAGATTTTCTGTTTGTAGTATAACGTAACAGTTTAGCATTTCTAGAAACAATCAGTTTTTTTAAACCACTGTGAAAGGAAACTCTTCTACAGCACTTCTTACAAGCAGTCACATGGAAAAGACAAGGTGTAATGGGTTCAAGTTCCTCCAGAGGAGATTCTGATTGTTCACACAAGGAAAATTTGTCACAATGAGAACAGTCAGGCATTGGAATAACCTCCCCAGAGTAGTGGTGATTTCCCCAACACTGGACACTTTGGCTGGACAGCGTGCTGGGCCATCTTGTTGAGACAGTGCTTTGTGCTAAGAGTGGTTGGACCAGGTGATCCTTGACAACCCTTCCAACCTGGTATTCTTTGACTCTGTGATTCGGAAAAAGTTCTTCACTAAAAAGGTGATTAAGAACTGAAACAAGCTCCCCAGTGAAGTCATGGCCCCAAGCCTGTCAGTGTTCAAGAAGCCTTTGAACACTCTTAGACATATGGTTTAACTTTTCACTTGCCCCATGTGGAGTCAAGAGTTGATCCATGAGTCCCTTCCAACTCAGGATAGTCTATGATTCACTATCATGGGTTCCTGGACAAATGGCAATCAAAAACACATGTCAAATAGATTTTTCTGGTGAAAATAAACACACGTAGGTTTGATACACACAAAAAGCAGGAACTTGAATAGTTCACAACACAAAATATACACAAGGAAATGTAATACACATAAGTACATACAAGCCAAAGACCCAAATAAGGGGAATAGTCCTATTCCTCATCACACCATGCCTTTAAATTGTCACTCACTGGTTTCAGAAGCAAGCTCTTTATTCCACTTTAAGGAATAGTTACATTTCTGTATTGTTTTTAGATAAAACATAATACTGTTCAGCTCTCTCAAGCTATTCATTGGCCACAGGTAGGCAACTCCCTTCTTTGCCTCTTGACATATTATAAACCCACTCTGTGTCCTTTCTATTTAACTGCAGTCTATATAAAAAGCGGACTCTCCCAGATATTACAGCATATGAAAATCTAGGAGTATTTTCCACCAATTTGAAGAAAAAAAGAGATGAAAAAAAAACCTACACAATCTTAAGGACTGAGATCAGAATTATCTTACATGAGTAATATAAAATGCAAACTTCTGTAGATTTAGGAAAACAACATGAATAATTTTAGATTCAAGGCCCATTTTTGAGGAGATACGGTTTGTTATGAAATGGATAAAGAATAATAGAGACAATGCTAAAATAGAAGCATTTTCTCGATGCTTAATTTCCTCTTCAGATTCCTCCTCCTTACAATTAAGATAGTGAAACATACTTAAATAATTATATGAGGTATTATCACTTTAAGTATAAGGAGGTTATAATTTAGCAACACTACTACTCTGTTGAAATTCAAGAAATTTCATTCACGATACACCTAAATAAAAGATCTCTGCTTATGAAAATAACATTAGCAAGCATACTACCCAGTAATGAATCCTGGGCTGCACATTTTAAACAGCTTCCTGAGAGCAGCAGTTCTGGTTCGCTAAAAAAAAAAAAATTCAGAAAACTATAATATTAAGTCTCTTAAAGCAAAATGAATAGACAGAATGAGTACATTTACCCTCCTCTGGACAATCCATTTCTTCACATGGACAAGTCTAAAGCACCTTGATCCCTCTGTCTCTTTTAATCACTTTTTCCTAGACAGAAAAATAGCAGAAGTAATGAACCGAAAAAAAAATTACAGATCTCAAATTAAACAAGAGACCTATTTAAAATAAAAAAAGTTATCCATTTATCACTACAAATTTGACACTACTGTGCCAATATGAACTAGAATTTCAAACCCTGTGGTCAATGAAGCATAAAATAGATTGTCAGAAATACTGTCTGAAATATGAATCCACTGAAGAAAAATGCTTGAAAAAACCTAAGATAATTTAAGAGAATCAAAATTGGCTGAATACACCTCTAAAAGTCTCCACCCCCCTTTTTCAATTCATAAATGGCTTTCTCCTAGTGACTGTTTCATAGAAGTATTAAAAATAAGCTTCTGATTCCTATATTAGAAACACTGTGGAAAGCTAAATCACTTCTTATCTGGAAATTATTTACTCTGTAATAGAAACTAATAGCAAAATAATAAGCTTTCCCCCACACTGAAGCAATCTTCCTGGAAAATTCAGGAGGCTGCATTATGAAGGCCACGGTATACTAACCACTATGTTGTATGAAGTAGAACATTACCACAAAAATGACAAATGAAGAGGCACATAAAATTAATTATTTGCAGCTTTAACTCAAAACAGAAACAAGAAAAACTTGAGGAAAAAAATCGTACTTGTTATATGTCAGTTGAAAACAATCATCCCTCAACAAACATCTGAATTTTGGTCAGCCTGAATCGCACTGCTCCTTATCATTAAGGATAAAGATGGCTACACCAAGCTGCAGTGGCTCTCTTGCCAGGCTGTTTGTCTCGGCTGGACAACCTCCATAGGTCTGCTTCCAGGGTACCTGGACAACACCAGGGTATGGAGTGCTGTGTACCCCTCTTAGCTCACATTTTGGCCAAGGTGGTTTTGGCTCTGCTGATACTGTTCTGTGGCTGGGCTACTCCTCTGTTTGTGATCATCCTTTTGCTATTTAATGAAAATGCTACAGAACTAAAGTAATCCAATCCTAAAATAAGAGCAATTATGTTAAGAAGGTAAATGGTAACAGATATACCTTTATCTTTATACATTCCCAAATAAAAATAATAGCTAAAAACAAAGAGTATTTTGCAAGCTCTGAGTCTTTCCTTATCCTTATAGTTCAATAAAAATGATCACAAGCTAATCTGTGATATACTAAATAATGGGGGGGGNTCTGTATATTCTAACTATATTTTTCCCTGTAAGGATAAACAGAAGGGAATAGAATATGAAAAAGACATATTGAAACCTGTCTGGAATTATTTATCAATAAGCCAAAATTAATAAGGAATGAAACAGCAGCTGCACTCATATTGGAAAAAAATCAGAGTCATCTCAAAACACCCAACTGTGGCTTCATTCAAAACCCTGAATTTCCAACACAGAGTTCCTGAATTTGTAAAGAATCTCTCACCTTTATTTTGGCCAGTGCAGAACATTGGCTGGTGAGGGAAGCATTCAAACAGACTGCAAAGAAATTGGACTCGCTGCCTCTGAAAGACGGCAAAAATTCAGAGTTAAACCAACCCTGCTTCTTGATGTCAGCACATGGGGGGGATGTATTATTTGCAGCTGGAATTGGGGAAGGCCTGACCACTGACAGAAAAAGAGCTGATGACCCAGTAGAAGAAAGGGAATGAAATAACTGCCCTTTCATTGTGCAGCTACTAGAAGGCACTCCGACACTCCAGGTGTTTTGTTGACATATTTTTCCCTCCATCTCCCCCACTGCATTTAGTCCCCGGAATCACACGACACTACACTTTGGTCCAAAACTTTTTCCAGATATGTAATCAGGAAAGGATGAGTTTGGGCTTTTGTTTCCTCGCTGACTCCATCTGACAAAGACTGGAATCTTTTTGCAATATTTACAGTGATTCAGAGGTAGGGTTCTAAGAAGTATGATCAACGTTGATTTGAAAATCTGGGAGGCAAGCTAGGAATGAGTACCCCACTGCAGCTTTCAGCCCACATTCAAAGGCAAAGACATCCAATAATTCTCAGCAGTAAGCCCTAGGACTGTAAATATAATGGCAATCCGAAATCTTCATGAGTTTCCGTTTAGTATTCTTACACCGTAAGTAGGAACACGATATTTACCAGTGATTGATATCTGAGGAACATAATCTGTCTTACACGAGGTTATTTATTTATGAAGAGTCCTGCAGCTGTGCCTGGAGACAGTGGATGCTCTGTGAAATGGAATGGATGTGTATATATATGCCCTGTATTCGGTGTCCAACTGTGACCTTTTATCTAAAATTCCTTGGGTGGTGCATCTTCAGACAATCTTATGGCAATGGCTTAATGATGTTAGCAAAAGAGTGCAGCCAAGATCTCCTGTCTCATCCTCCTAGTTCAGATTCCTTCATGGACGGGATTCTTCTCGCACATAAAAACAACTGGTAGTATTTCAAACATATCTTCTCGGTTTGCCACATCTGCAAACAAAACAAGCAGCGAACTCAGGAACACCACACATGGGCAGGCTTAAAGTCAACTCTTACTCGTTTGCTTGAACAAAAGACAAAAGCATATTTTCAGTAAAGTTCAAGGTTCATTATTTGTATGAAAGGAAAGTGAGGGAAGGTAATGCGTGGGTATCTGTGGCAAAGAGCATTTCAAAATTATCACCTTAGAGGCCAATTGGGTCCATTCTGAATATTAACAGCATGTTATTTAAAATGTTATGACCTTTAGATTAAGGGATAATTCCTCAATAAATTCCTAAGTAAACTGCACTAGTGGCAAGGATTCATCTTCAGCTTTTCATTCCTTTGATGAAAGCACCTAACACAGAACTCCTACACAACCCCACTCAACATATTAAAGAACAATATCTAAAGTTCAGAAAGTCACAAATCTAAAAGTCAGGTAAGTCCTTTGTTTTTGCATCACAATTATTCCTGTGAGAATCACAGGAATAATTTAAATAAATAAATAAATAGAAGGTTTTATCTTGAAATACATCGGACTTCAGAAATATGCCAGTCTACCTGAACTCACATTAATATACTTGGCACCTATGAAATTACCATCAACCTCCTTCAAGGCATGCTACTGTATGGGGAATCTTTATATGCACATCTTCAGGCAAGGACTTGATCTCCCTGTGACTGATAGAGGCACTTACCACAACAGAATCATAATCAAGACTCAGATCCTCTGGAGAAATAAGAACAAATAATAATGACAGTAGTGCTTTAATATCCTACTAAGCAAGAATCATCTCTGCTTTCTTGAACTGAACATTTTTTCCCCTGTCATTTAAATACATGAAATGCTGGGGCTAACTGGTATCCTTATAAGCTTTCTCTGGTCTTCTGCAGAACACCAGACAGAACTGAATAGCAGTGTGATGAAATAGCATACACATTAGTAAGTCTGGGGTCTTTCATGTGAATATTTTTGCAGTAGAAGGACTTACCTACAGAGCAGAAGGGAGAAGCTTGAAAAAGCAAAGGATGATTTTATCATTTCAAAAAATCAAGAGACCCAGCATTTCAGACCACAACTGCATGTGCTTCCTGAAAATGGATGTATCTGTGAATTCTGGGGGGAAAAGGGACTATAAGAACCCAAAAAGATTTTTATGTTTAGAGGTATATCAAATGTGTTGCTTTAGGCCAGTGGGGAATGGCAGATGAAATGCTAGTGGAGATAGGCAGGGTAAGGAGCTGGATTTAGGACAACAATCCTACCAAACACCAGAGACTATTTTTTGTCTCCCTTCTCCTATGAAGTTCATAAGACATCCACATTCCCTGTTAACCCCTGCAAAATGCAGATAAGACACAATGTCGGATGGACATAAACTCCAGATCTTTCAAAATAAAAACACAACAACTAAAAAGATAAATATTAGATGGAAGGAATATACCTATGATAAACAATTCTGTTGATTAAATGCAATTTGTAATCTTATTAGTTGATTTTGGAAAAACATGTTTGTTCAGAGCCTGCAATAAACAACCAAATGTTCCTTCATCAGAAAGTGCAAATCAGCCAACTTAGTTAAGAACTATTCCAAGAACACCTAATAGCATCCAGGTTCAGTGACTGATTTTCTATTTTAGGCAGGAAGAGAGGTACAGCACAAACAATCTGGAGGATAAAAGCCTGACAGCAAAATCTCCACACATACCAAAGAAAATAACGTGCCTATGACAGCTACAAGAGCAGCAATTTTCAGCTTCTTACACTGCTCCAGCAGCGCACTTTGCAGCCATCCCTCTTGCATAAATCTGTACGTTATAATTTTGCGTTCCAATGGATCGGTTTGTGTGCTCTGTATCTGCAAATGAGCCAGATAATACGAGTGTGAGAAGTGATTTGTGCTATCAGTGACATCAGGAGTTTTGCAGCTGTAGTTATTAACAGATTTTTTTTCATCCAGCAGCATTGACTAAAATCAATCACTCTGATAACCAGGCATGGCATGAGCTGTCCGCCCTGTCATTTCAATCTGATTAATCACACATACACAGACCTTTACCTTAAAGGAGCAATTGTTCACATTTAATCACAAAGATACATTCAAGCATACCATCATAGATTACTAAATTTAAGTGCAATTTATGTCTTATAGTTTGGCAAATACGTTTATGATAATATGGTTTTGGCATATAGATGTATTGTTTCATTCATTTTACAAACATTAAAATCTAAGCTAATGTGTTGCACTTTGAATCATTTATCACATAAGATTTGCAGCTTTTGAAGCTTCCATTATACACATATCCTTATCTGCAGATTTATCCTAATAACCCAGGTACAAATAAGTTATTAGTTATTATGCTTTCTTCAAACTGTGCTTGCTTGACAGTAGGCATCTTGAATGATTAAATGACTTTATTTTACCTAAACATCCTACATTCTATTAACTGGCCGTTCTTCTGTTTCAATTTTTCTTTTTAACCTCGGAATAAAGCACAGCTCTTCCATTAGGAGCTACGCAAGACCTTCTATCTCTGCTGGGTTTTGGGGTGGTTTCTTTATTTTTTTATCTTTTTGAAAGGACAGACATACAAGAGAGTCCTTACACAAGCATAACATTCTGCAAGTAAAAGCAGGCCACTCTGTGAAAACACACTGCTATGCCCAAAAAAAGGTTGAATTTGAGATCTGTTAAACCAGTAACGTATTTGACTCTGCCAGAAACACCCTATATTCCATATACTTCTTGTTTAGGCCTAAGCACACAAAAGCATTCAAGTGTCCTGGGGTCCACCACCATTAAGGAATGCAAGTTGGCATAGGTTTCACTTTCAATCCAGAAGCCAAAGAAATACAAGAATATGCTGAAAATTTGAGTTTAAGTTTAAATGTTGTGCTGATAAAATTGCACAAAACCATAATCTTTGGCTCTGCTAAACTGAAGTCGTATGCAGCAGACAGGTTATTACTTGCTATGCATATTAAGTAGGTGGCTCCTTAAGCTTTTTCCTTCTTCAAAAGTATCAATTCACCAACATTTCACAATTGGGTGTGTTTTCTGAAGGGCCAGATCCATATGCTAGGAATTAATTTTTATTTACTGTTTCTAAACTTGATAATACTTGTTTTAAAATAAATACTTTTTCAATGACTGTTGTACTTAGGTCTATATATTAATTGACTGAAGAACATTTTTATGTTTCACATTTAAATAAATAATTTTTTAAATATTTTGTTCAAATAAGGCAAAAAAAAATCACTTTAAAATATAACATGATGGATATAAAGTGAACCTTCCTTTCATTTGTAGCCCAGTGTGCAGGAGGCCCCCAACAGCAGGCTCCTGCTCTGACTGTTCCCCAACTGTATTCTCAGGAAATGACAAGTTGAATAGGTTGATAAGCAACTAAGCTCTTGAATGAGGAGAGAAAGCATTCTTCTGCCAAAGAATTTTTAAAAGAAAAGCCAAAATCTTGGAGGCAACCAGAGTGTTGTTTATGTGTAAATGAATGGCAGAGACACAGATTCACGGACAGAGTACAAGTAATTACTCAAAACTGCACAGTGCATTTATTTCCTCAGTCCTGAACTGGGATGCAGAAGGATGTTGCTTTCCACCACAACTCATGCACCAACAGTTTATACATTATAAAGCATCCAGAGGTTCAATCGCCATTCTGCAACGCAATCAACAGGAAACAGGCAGAGCATAACTGGGGTGTAATCGCCACCAGAAGCTTTAAGATAAGTGTCCCTTATACAGAAAAGGCTGATTTTTAAAAACATTTCTCCTCATCACATCCTAGAGTATTTTCCTGAGTAAGAACAACTGTTAACCTTATTGTGCCCACCCAGTTTAGCAAAACTCTACCACCTTTGGTGTTGTAATGCACCTTTATCAAGTGACAAACAGGCAACGAACCACACAGCAACCCATACTTTATGCAGAGTGTTTTACAGGGATACACTGCAGCAAGTGATTCTTGGAACTTTCTTACGCTCTGGAGAAAGATTAAAGTGATGATTTTTGTACATATATTCATATTCAAATTGGAAATCTAGAAAAATGCAACTGCAAATCAGAACATTAGTCCATCTACAGTCCGCTTCCATAGCTGCCACCATCAAGGAATGTGCAAAATACCTGTCAGTAATAAATGAGGATAGTATCTCACAAGTCACAGGCTGTGTCCACACAGTTGTCTTCAACAGCTATTCATTAGCCAGTTCTCTCTTGTTTTTCCAGTCCCTTTTTAAATCAGTTTGCACTTTAGACCGGCCAGAAATAGTAGAGGTGCATTCCACAGTTTAAATTCTGTGGTACAGGGGAAAAAAAGATATTCTGTGGGTTAGGGGTTTTTTTCCCCCTGTTTAAGTCTACCAGTTCATAAGTCCATACTCATCCCCTCTGCAGCAGTCATCTGTGTATTCACCTCTACCAGAGTACTTCCCACATATGCACCTCTTCTGTGCTTAAAAATTCCAGTCTGTTCAGCCTGCCCTTGCAGACACAGTCATCGAGGTACACTGACTTCATTCCTTTCTGAAGATCATTTGGTAAAGAATTTGACAAATAATCTGAAGTTCAAAGTAAATTAGATTTAAAAGCCAAAGACCTGTTAACTATTTCCGACTATACCACATTTGATTAACTTGATTCTTTTTAGTACTATTCCACAGAAGCCCTCAGGAGGAACTCTTTCAAACAACTGGAATTTACCACCTCACCTTCTTGTTTTACTGAATAATCTGTTATTAATTAAAAAATGCTAACAATAACTCATTTATTTGATGATAAGAAATTTCAGCGTTTTTTGCTTTTGCCTTTTAAAAATGTTTTTAATGCTCAGGTTTTTCTGTATTCTCTCCAACATTTTTGTATTGTTGATACAATGTTGCACTGAGCATTTAAAATGCAATTCCCATTGCTTATTTAGAAAGGCATACTAACAGGTTTTCACTTACTTATTCTCATTCCTTATATCTTATATTCTATCTGTAACGTTTCACCCCGTAATTAGAAAACTGACCTGCTCTGACTGATGACAGAAGGAAAACAATACAGAATACAGGACATGGTATCTTTCCCTCTGCCTACTTGAGACCTCACAGTTGGTTAGGAGTCTCTTAAGTTAGGGTGCCCATCTGCAAAAATAACTAAATAAATAAATATACACATATTGCAGAGTAAAACTGAGCAGCTAATTCTTCTCACAACTCATACAAAAAGTAATTTTTGAATGTAGCAATGCATTTTTACCCTCTTGAAAAGAAACTATTGCTTTTACTGCACAAATTTAGTTCAGAGTTTAATGCCACAAGACATCACAAAAGCCATGAATTTCACTGGGCCTTTTCTTCCCAGACCATCATGGGCATCCTTCAAGAGAGGAACCAAGTAGGTATCCATTAACAGGGTAGGAAGAACTTCTCTCAACTGACAGATTACTTTATTGTCATATACTCTTCCAAATGTGCCCAAAGTCAGAGTTTTATCTTATATCTTTTATCTTAACTGTCATATTTTTTTAAACTCATTTCCTAAGTGGAAGCACATTTAGGAAATAAGGAAAGCTGTATTTATCAGAACTGAATATGATACATTTTTATGGTGTAAGTCATTAATTGATGAATACTAAATACAGTCAATTGCTACAATCCTACTCCATTCTAATGCAAATCACATCGACAACATGCATTTCTAAGGGTGTAAAAATGTTTTTTCCCTATTTAACATATATCAGGAAGTCAATATTGTACCCATCTTCTAAAAAAAAAAATCCTAAGGGAGGAGATGTCTAATTTTTTTTTCAAATATAATGATATTCTCTAGAGTCTGTTAAAGATTTGTCACAAGAAAAACAATAAAGAAAGAAGATGATGCTCTGAATTCTCTCATCATGCCATCATATGCCAAGCCCCTAGACACAAAGGCATTAGAAAGGAAAGTTCTTGCTGATTGAATACAATGACTAGATGGAGAGAAAATTAAAATAGAATAGAAAAATATTCTTGGAAACTGTAATCAATATTAGTAATTGGGGGGAGAGGGGAAAAAAACATATTCAGAACAGTATTTCAAAATAAGGTCACTGAGATACTTTTTGTGCATACTGTATCATTAACTGATGTAAATATACACCAAGGAAACCTTTACTAATAATGAAGTAAAAACTACTTTTTTTGTAGTCAGTGGTGAGATAGGTCTGAAAGATCATGTATAAACTTTTCATTTTTTCTTTCTTTTTAATATAATTGTAATTTTGACATTATCTAAATTCAACTTCAATAACATAACTGAAATTAAGATATTGCTATATATCAAGAGCTGAGCAGGCATTTCCTTTTAGTTACACAGCAGTGAAATGGTCATAATCGACATTTTTGTCACGTTGCTGTGTTAAGTCCCAGCTTGTGCTGCATAAATGTACAGAAATTCAGCTGCACTACATTCCTCTCTTTAACCTACCCACCATTTTACTTTTCGCTCTCTTTCTCTCCGTCTCTTCCTTCCAGTCCTTCATCATATGTGAGAATTATATGTTTTTTCCTCTGTTTGCTGACAGGGAAAAAGAGGCTATAATGTCTGCACACTACCTGGTCCTGAACAAAAATCAGCAAAACTGCAATCAACATCCAGATAAGGTCCTCTAATTTCATTCTGAATATGAGAAGGATAATTTAAATCACAACACTACTAATGCTGAACTTAAAAATAAATAACGCACATGCCTCAAAAAAATTATATAATTCTAAACCCAAAGAAGCCCAGAACATCTAATGAAATGACAGAATCAGAGGTGATTTATGCTTTATGGCTAATTCTAATTTTTATCTTATAGATTGAAGATAGGACACATCAACCATATTAATATTCAAGCCTATCCCTTTAAGTATCACACAGTCACTAATCAGAGCTGAAGGGGACTGAGCTTTTCTCACAGTATTCATTCTTATTTTAAAATGACTTAATTTTGTACTATTTTATATTCAAAACACTTTTCTTTATCTGGCATGTAACCCCTACAGTCCAAGTATTTAAACAAACAGCATCTAATTTGATATTCTGTAAAATTAATTTCAGTAGAGAAGCTGATGAAAAACAGAAAGGTCTTAGCATTTTACAGGTATTTCTGGAGCTTGCCCCTCCAGAATTAAATCTCCAGAGCAGTCACTTCATAAACAAGACCCAGGGTTTTTGAGGCGTTACTTACCTATGCAGGATAATATATGTCACAAAACACTTTGTGGTGCTATTGACATATAAGCATATCTTAAAGAAACTAAAATAACAGTTATTGAAAAGCAAAGATTTCATCTGAGAATTACAGAGCAATTGTGGTACCTGAGGCCAAATGGTGCTCCTGTCCCCACAACATTCACACCTGTTCTACATAGTGGCAACATTTGCTTCACGAGTTATCAGCTGTCACCCATCTGATACTATCAGCTCAGCTTTTGCTTTTATAATAGGCCTACTGAAGCTGTATCTACTGTTTTTTAGATCGCCATCATTTACTGATTCTCTGTACTTTAGTCTTAGGTCTTTTTTTTTGGATTTCTGATGATAAGATTCAGCTCGTCTTGTCACACTTGAATTGCCCAAGATAACCCTTGCTTTCCCAGGCTAACAGTGGTCACAAACCAGAATTATCAGAATGCAAAGGTAGATGTTTTCCAAGTCCCATTCAAACATCTGGACTAACCGGATTTTTACTTTTGTAAATCATGTAGAAATTTAAAGCATCTAAGAAGAGAGACAAAACTTATTCTACCAACACAGAAAGAGAGTATATTAATATCCTAGCTATTTTTACCATTCAAAAAGCAATTTTTTAGTTTTTTATGTGTACTGGGCCCAGCTTAAAGACACATCTTCCCATCACTTTCAGACAGCTTTGCAGAGTTCCCATGAGTGGTGCAAGTTCCTTCCTCTGCCTCAACCCCAGCAGCACTCTGAAAATGTGGTTGCATATGTGTGCAAGTGAGAGCTCTTAGTCATCAGCAATTGTTTTGGTCACTCAAGTGACTGAACCATGCCCCGCTGTATTCAAAACAGCATGAGGGCACAGAATGAGAGAAGCCTGGGCTGACTCTACTGGAGAACAGAGCCTCTGAGGATGGAGATGGCCATGACAGCAGTTCAGAACGAGCCTTTCCCCACTGCAGCAGAGTCTAAGCAAAATCCTTCTATCCAACCAGTTCAGAAAAAGGAGCATCAACTCATCATCCTGAGCTAGCAGAAGACTGATGGAAGTATGTTTACAGGCAATTAATACATACAGCACTCACACTAAGATCACTAATAGACCTCAGAACACAGAAGCAGAAGGCCCAGCTTGTCTCTGAACTGCCCTTTCAGACATATTAAAACCTAATTGAATGCATCAGTCCCAGCACACCGTATTTATTTCTGGTTCCACTTGCACAAAAAGACGAGGAGTCTTGGCAGGAGACTCTCCTTCCCTGCTTTTCCACATTGCTTGTCAAATCATAACAGGCTTCACCACGGCAGAAGGAAATGAGCAGTGAGATCCTTCCAAATCCGGACAAGACAAACAGACCCTTCTAGAACTTCCTAGTTTCTCAGTATGATCTACAACACTGGCATTTTGATACCAGTTTCTGACATATACATCTTCTCTCTTGAAACCCACACATTTCTCCCCCCTTTTCTCTCTTTTTGCTGTGTCTGCTTGGCCAGGGAGTACAGCACTCCATGAAGCTCCTTACACCGTAGGAGGACAGCAGCAACCACAGAACATATTGCAGAGGTTAAATGAAACTTGAATAAATCTTTTCTCTGTGAACTTTCAGAATAAGTGAGAATTCAGAAGGAAGTAAAACAGTGATATGAATAAGAACAGTTATTGTTTTTTGAGCATGTCTTCTACCACACTTCCACCTTAGAGTAATCCAAGCACTATTCTGCTTTTCACTGAAGATACGTAAACCTCACATTCCCATTCCCTGATCAAAGGTGTGGGCCTGCATGAGTACATTGGCTGTACGCACTTGGTCCCTTGAATTTGGACACCGATACCTCTCCCTTCAAGAGCATGCTATCAGCACTATGTAGAGCCTTTCTCACGGCAATGGCAATAAATCATTTTAGGGGCTATAAACCACTTGAAGCAGAAAGAGACTTTCCTACTGATGCCCGACCTCAGTACTTTCCTTTGATTCCACCCACAAAAACAAACCAATTCGTCCACTCACACTTTGTTTCTTCCACAGGGTACTCCCTCTCCTGTGGAGCAAACCTTGCTTTGTTAAGAAACAGAATTTTCAACCTCCACTTCCTCATGCCTTTGCTGTACCAACATTGTGTCCTCACAAATGAGAAGTGTCTCCCTTCGAGCCCCATTTTCCATGTTAATTTTTTTTGCATTGAATTGCCAGCTCAGTCACAGAGAACCAACTTTGTGTACAGGTGTAATAACAAAATCACTCCAGTGGCACTGTTCTCTCCACATGCATATCAGTGGAGCTCATGTTATGGCCATAAAAATTGCTGGAGCTTTCTTTTATATTTTCCACAGCATCTAGGAAAGCATACACATCATTTAATATAATAACAGAAAAAATATTCTCAAAAAACTGCTCCTTAACCTTGTTTACCACTGCACTGCTCTCTTACTGGTGCTGCTTTTTACTTATCATCAAGGTGGTCTAACTGTGTCTGTGCCACTGGGCTGGTGCCAGATACCTCAACAAGCCACACACGGAGGCACATCATAGCAACCTCCCCTCAGCTGCTGCACTGAGTAACAGGGATCAGTGCCCAAACATGCATAAGAGTACTGAGAAGCATGTGACAGCTGTTAGATTTCGGAAAGTTTAGGTGACGACACTTCCCACCCACCTTCCTCACCTGTGTGAGACCAGAGCAGTGAAGCGAGGCTGGCTGGTTAGACCACATTGACAAGATAAATGCATGCCCTTGAAAAAGCCTCGGTCCTATTGACGTCAAAAAGCAATGGATTGGGTCCCCTGTCAGACACAGAAAGCAGACATCTGCTTCACTGCAAATGCGAAGAGGAATTCATTAAGTCAAGCATAGTCTTATTCCAAACCAAACACTATTAACATTTGAAGTGCTTAAAATTTTTAACTAATGGAAATTCTCTTCAATTCTCTTCTTGATTTCCTGTGTTAAATAATGATAAATGTTCAAATCAAGAATTTTATTATTTCTTACTCTTTTACTGTAAAATTTTGTTGAGGCTTTTCAATACTTTCCCTGTGCTGCCCCCCCTCATTCTATGCATTTCTCCCCCCTGCTGTGTGCATCTGCTGTGTCTCTCTCTCACTTGCTCTCTCCCTGCTGTGTACATCCACTATTTCTCCCCACCACTCCTCTGTGTATGTTTGCCATCTATCTCTCTCCCCCTCCTGCTGAGAGTATTCACTGCCTCTCCCCCTCCCCCCAGTTCTTGCATCCATCCTGCTTCTTCCTCTGCTGCTGCAGTGCACACGAGCCTTTTCTCTGCAGCTCCTACTGGCATTCACACACACCTTCCTTTCCTCTGCCTGCCTTCCCTCATGCCCTCTCCTCTTTTTTTTCATCCCCTCCTTCGTGCGCCCCTTATCCTAGCTCATCTTTATACTATTCTCCCTTCCATCTTTTTGATATTCTGGTTCCTTCTGTCTCCTTATCTGCACCACTCTTCTCTCAGTCTCCCCTTTGTACCATTTCTCTCCAGTTCTCTCTGATCTGTTCTCACAAATTGAATCTGCAGGAAAAATGTTCTTATTTGCAGAGGTGTGCAAGCCCGCATCGCAAACCATTCAGCACTGGGTCAAATCTGAGGTAGTCATCTTAATTTGCAGAAGAATCCTTGCTTCCTGCCATCATGCACACAGGGTAAAGTCTCCCAAAATACTTTCCTGTCCTTTTTTTTTCCTCATATGACTGCACTGCAGGGTTCATTTGCATGTAAAGCAAAGTATTTAAGATATGCCTGTGCACACCTTCAAGGCTCTTATTGGCAAAAGAAAAGGCTCTGTTATGACACTAATCCTGTTTCAGTTTAGGTCACAAAAAACTAAACGTGCTTTAATTGGTATAAAATAGCTGGGCAGAATCAAAATCAAATGCATCCTATGATTTTCCATCTCCCTTTCCAGCTGATGGATAGTAACAGCGACTTAGTCATTCGGTGATCAGCTAATTGACTCAACTCTCTTCCTTCTCCTGGGCAAATTTCATCAACTTGCTCTCATTTTCAATGTCCAAGTAAGTCACTTGAAAAATTTAAGACTGATCACAAAACTCATCCTCCAGGAACTCCAACAGTGACACCTACACAGCCCTGTACTTTCTCATTCAGCACTAAACAGTGCTGTCTCTCATTTAGCTAATCACTTATATTACTTCTGCAGATCCCCAGCTTTCGACTTTTGCCTATTAATATTCA
The DNA here is from genome assembly GCA_013398115.1 of Falcunculus frontatus. NCBI lineage: Eukaryota > Metazoa > Chordata > Aves > Passeriformes > Falcunculus > Falcunculus frontatus. Next base: position 1,852,622 of record VZRV01000612.1, read on the forward strand.
GACACTTATTACCAGATACCCAGTACAGTCAGATGACGTAAACCAAACCTCCTTGGTCTAGAAATTCATTAATTTTAGCAAAGATAACCTCTCTGCCTGGCACAATGCACCTTTAGTAAACCCCTCCGGCATTTATCCCACTTTGCATTATTTTCAACCTTTAAATATTTATGCTTTTTTGTAAAATGTATCCTATTGCCTTACTAAGGCCTTGTTTAGGTTTTTCTTTTTAAAACATACATAATAGATTTACTATATGCCCAAATCTACCTACTTTATTGGTCCTACAGTAACGTACTAGTTCTTTTCCAAAGTCAAAGATGGAAATTATGCAATGTTTGGGGAAAAAAGTAGATAATTTTCATTTTGCTTCTGCTACCTTTTACTTACATGTCTAATGTGCTGACTTCCACTTATTTAAATGGAAGCCTAGTCTAGTCACATCTCCTTTGTCACTTTTGTCTGTCATTGCCACCTCCACAGGTACCTATTTTGTTTGGGATAGAAGTCCTAGGCAGCTTGCTAACTGTCCTAGACAGATGCTCCTCTAGAGCATCTTCCTCTCCCACCCCCTGTGGGTGGTTACCTCTGGGAGCCAGAGGGGCACCATGGCACAAGCAGGGTTACGGGGGCCCCTGAGCACTTGGTGCTTTCAGCCCCTGAAATATGACAGAGTTTTGTCACAGGCAAGGAAGGTGCCCTTGGTTATGTTACTCCCACGTGTCTGTAGTATGTCAAACCTAGAAGCACTAACAAAACACTACCAGAGGCTGGCATTTGAGAAGGCATATATTCATGATCCTGGCATCCACACATCTAAGCCCTGCTCAAGTTTTCTAGATCATCAGCGACTTTAAAACAGATTAGAACTACTGTGCTCTCACCTGTTGGTTCTGACCCTGAACTTGGCTAAATAATTTGTTCTCTGATTTTTATCAAAGTCTTTTATAATTGTGGTACTTTACCAGACAAATTGGAAATACTTCCACAGCGACTGACAAATTTTGTTGAACTGTGAGTTGAAAAGACAGTCAGTAAAATATTCCCTGGTATCAAATTCAATTTACTTTTCTTCCATCACAGAGGTCACTGCTAGTCTCCTTTTTAAAAAAAAAAAAAAAAAAAAAAAAAAAAAAGTAATGAGGCAGAACTTCATATTCAAATACATAAACACACCTGCTTTGCATTTTGTATTAAATAAGTAAATTTAGTTTTAAGAGTGACTTATCAACATCATTGTAACAAGAGGAAATTTTGGCAGTTGCACAGAAAATATTAATGAAGGATTTAGTGCTTTAAATATGACCTGGGCTTGAGAAATAGGCTCAGCTGGTGAATACTTCTGTGAAAGTGTTCAACACAAAAATGGATAACATTGCCACTGACATTTTTATCACACAGTTTGAGTGTTGACACTCCAAAGAGATAATAAGAATGGTCCAGAAGATCAAAGTTCCTGTCGCAGGCTTTCTGCACCTTCAGGGAGATGATGGCACATCCATTTATACGTTTCAATATTTGGAAATGTTCTTTTTCTTTCTTTATCCAAAGAACTTTAAGACTCATCTACATGACATTGTGCTAATGAATAGATTCTACAGAGGATGAGAAAATAGGCAGGTCCATACTTATACAAAAAAGCTTAAAAAGAAAACTAGGATCTTTCTAATGAAAAGCACCTTAGAAACATGAAAGAATAGTGGGAAAATATTATGGATATTCTTTTACACACAAGAATATCTGCAATATTTTTGTTACCTTACTAAAGTTAAAAGCTCCATTTATATTTTAAAGAATAAGTTGCCACCATATCCCAACTAGACTAAAAGTAATTTTACCTTGGTCATCTAGAAACAGGTCAAACCAGTTTGAATTTCCTGTTTCTTTTGCCAAACAAACGCTCTTCATTTGAGAATAAATTTCCATGCCCTGACGGAATAAGCAGCTCACAGGAGAGTGATCTAACAAAAATGACTGAGGCTCAGGATATGAATGTAAAACTGATTGCTTGACCTGCTCTGTAACACAGCTCGTATCATGCATATGCACCTGAGAAGCTATTATGATTTGCACATCTTCTGTCTGAATGACTGCCATCCTATCTGTAATAACTTTACCAGTTAAATCACCATCTGTTTTGCAGGCTTTCTAATGTTTATATCTCCCTTTTCTGTCCTAGGAAAAGAACGAAATTGTTTTCCTGTAATGCATAAGAAGAAATATCCCTGCACTCAGCTGGGGAGCTAAGCTAACATATCTTAACTATCTCTATCAAACCAAGACATAGATTTTAGCGTGAACCTAAATGAAATCCATGATCTGCTACCCCTATAGAGGGCAAAATAGAACAAGAAACACATTATATATTTCCCTTGGTCCTTCCATCCCATCCCGTAAACTTGCTTAAATGCTAATGTAACCGGTGATAATGAACATACAAAAACCAGAACCCTGATATATACCAATAGAAATGACACTGCATTTATAAGGATCCCAAGTAGATTCCAGGCCAATGTAACCAGAGGAATTTTGGATACTCTCAGATAAGTTACAAGCTTTGGAAACTATAGGATCTGTTCTTCCCTGAATTATTAACTGGAGTTTAAACAGCTTCCATACTGCTACTCCATTCTTCACTACTAAAAAAACTCAAACAACACAGCAAACCAGACACCCCTCCCAAACTCAATCAAACACCAAACAAAACCAAAACATCTAAATTCCAACAAAGCCACATTTGACCTAGCCTTGCTTGCAAAGCTCAAGGAAATAGGTAACAAGCCCTCCACCATCGGGGAAGTCCATAATCACATTCCTTACGTTTTTACTACACAGTAATAAATGCAGACAATTCTGGCACCTGCTAAAGGTAGCTCAGAGATTGTAACTGTGCAAGTCAGAGACTTATAGAAGTCTGGCAGGAGGGGGCTCAAAGGGAACCTTTGCAAAAGATGTATCAAAATGGCTTTGCAGAAGCATTGTGGAACAGTGAGAATTGCTATTCAGCTCTCAGGACCCTGGATTAAAAAGTCAGGGTAGAGATCATAGTGATATATATAAAATCTTTCACAATGGACAAGATTAGGATTAATCTATTTGTCCCTCTTTATGCCTCTCCTGGAGATAGTCAGGATCTTTTGGGTTTTGTTAATGCTGAAAAAAAGTGTTAATTAAAATAACAAACACAGATTAGAAACCAACCACTCACAAAAGGAGCTTCTGCTATGCTTCTCTATTATTCAATTTTACTGACACAAAGAAAAATTACTTTCAGCTAGTTGTTTGTCATAGTCTGCTCCCTTCCCTCCCCACACAAGCAGTTCAGAGAGCTAGCAATATGGTGCCATCTATCAGAAAGCACAGAGGCAAAACAGTTTTGAAACCCTTTTCCTAATGCACATACATGCTTAGTGATCCCCTCCCTCCCTCCATTTCCCACACATGCTTCCCATGTTGGTGGGATTTAAAATTTGCTGGGAATTGCCCTCATATCCAGGATGGATAAAACTTTCAAACAAAACAACAACTGAGCAACAAGTTTTCCTCTCCACACAACAGTTCTACCCTCTTCAAACTGATAAAGAACCTTCAGAGCATTCAGTTGACAGCTTAGAGTTGTAGGCTAAACACTCATTTGCTCTAACACTGAACTATGCTGGCAGAAAAGACTACAGCCCAGGAAGCCCTTGTCTGACCCCAAGGAAGATGGGCAAAACCACAGAATGGCACAGCAAACACAAGGAGAGCCCCAGGAGCCCTCACGGCCCTTCTCTTGCCCTGAAGCACGGTTACCTACACCTGCCCTTTCCCCAGACAAAAGCTACCCAGCCTTTTATCAAAGGCTCCCCAATAGCAACATCTTCACACACATCCTGCAATAGTAACGCCAAGTCTGAGTCACCTTTGCTGCAGCCATTAACCAAAAACATTTCCTAGCAGCCAAGCAAGAGTTAAAGCTTTCAAAAGCATGGCTGGCAGCAGTTGCAAAAGTTGCCAGCACAAAAGGGAGGGAACAAGACGGGAACTAGTTCACAACAAATTTTGATTAAAAAATGATTGAGAAAAGCAAATCTACTCAATAAATTTAAAAAAAAAAAATCTCAGGGAAAATGAAGAGGGAAATTACTACAGCTCAGAACTTTCTTAACCTAGAAGATAACAAGAGCTCTTATGCTACCTAAAAAAAGGCAAAAAGCGTTCTCGATGGAGAGTTTCTGGGAATCTGAAACCAAAGCAAAGCTCCCACCAAAATTCCGGGACCAAAAGCAGGGCTCTGCAAGCTTTGAGATGTTAACCTCTCCTTCTTTTCAAATTCTTTTTTAATTGCAAGTCTAGTAGTAGGGAGAGTATCTTGGGCATGCAGACTTTTATTGTTTCCAAAGGAAAAAAGTTCCAATTGTTCAAGAGGAATTTGGAAGCTAGCAATGCTACACTCTCTTCTCATCTGCAAAAGGAAAGAATTCATGTACAAAGTCAGTGTCTTCTTGCTATTAAATCAACTACAGCTGAAAAACTCAGCTGCACAAAGCAACTCTGCTCATCTTCCTTGTAGTCACCTTCAAAAGTCACCTATGATTTTGAAGAACAGGGCACTAAAACAAATGTTCAGTGTCTTTTAAATTGTCCAGAAATGAATGAGCTGCCAGACTCATCAATTCCTAGAAACTAAGGTGACAGAACTATCAAAGACCCTAAGAAGTAACCACTGCGTTGTCTTGCCCGACCTTCTGTGATGATGTGCAGAAGGATGAAGGAGCCACAGGCCTTATTACAGGGAAAGCACTCTTTGTTCTTGTAGCTTTCAAAACAAAGTACAAGGATCTTTTCCAATGCAGCTGAAGCAATTCTATCACCAGTGTAATTTTTTCTGATGTCTGAGCTGCCTACTTCAGAAACACTTCTCCTAAACACAAAGAGCCAGTAAAAAGACGGAACATGGGTAGCTGGGCTTTTGTGCATAAACCCAGTAGCAATCCTTGTTAAAGGGAAGATGCATACTGAAAATAACAGTGATGGTCTGCACATGGCCATGCTTATTTGCTGCCAGATGCAAGTCCAGATAGGGAGGCAGCTAAGCACACAGTCCTGGTCTCTTGTAAGGCTAGGAAGCCTGCTGCTTGGAAGGAGACGATGTGATAAACACTTGGAAAATCTGACTCCCTGAAATCTAGATACCACTTTTTTTTGGCACTCGATTGCCTTGATTGTGAAAATAAGCTGGAATAGTCTCACAGGACAAACTGTCAGAAACCTGCTCTACCCTTCCCACTGCATTTCTACCCACTCCCTTCACTGCAGTCTTGGCCTTCTTGCTCCTCCTTTGTTTGACGGTTTTTTTCCCCTCTCCTTTTGTTTCTCAGACATAAAAAGAGAGAAAGAAAGATGATGGGTGACCTGAAGAAAGGATCAATCTAGACACTGAGAGAAAAGAGGCCTGACACGGCTGTCAGTAGATGACACAAACAGGATGATCTATAGTTCTTAGTGCCCAGACTACCTGTCCTGCAGCAAAAGAACATTTTAAAAATAATTATTCTTAGAGAACAAAATTAAAATGTGACATCCAAGCCAAACATACGGGGAATAATTCACATACAGGTTTTCTGATAGTAAATTCAACAGCTTTATCTATTTAAAAACAAATTGAGCTCCTTAATAAACCTTCTACTTCATATGAAAATTTTAGAAAACGTGTATCAATTCTTATATTAGTCACGTCCAGCTACAACACTAAAACAATATAATGATTAATTTATGATCATTCTGTCTAGTGGTAAGCTTTTGCTTTAAATGTGTGCTAGAGAATGACTAATTTAAGCTAGTTTAAATTTGAAACAAGAAACAGGTAGTCAGTGAATTATTATTGATATTTTTTACTTCCCGAGATCAGTAAACTAAATACAGCATCCAGAAGGAAATTTTTTAAAAGATACTTTTTATGAAAAGAATTTTTGTTCAATAGACATATAAAGACAAGAATAGCTATGGTTAAGACTGCAACAAAAATATCTGACACATCAAGGAAAATTAAAGCTAAGATTTCAGCTGTCTTTTTAATTAAAGTATTTTTCCTCTTAAATGACGTATCAGTGGCACAAAAGAAGTTGAACTGCATTCTGTTCTCAATTGCCTGTCATAACCTGTCAATTTGCCGTGAGATAAAATGAAATGGTATCCATAAGTGCTGAAACACTAGACCATTTATTAATCAGTCTGCTTTCTGAACAGTTTTCTGTATTGATATATTAGGAAACCTAGTTTTGTTTTACATAGAGAAGCATGTGTAAAGTCAATAGCAAACACTGTAAGGGCAAAAACATTTAATGCTTTTATATACAGTATAAACTGCTGTTGCAATTAAAACAGCAGATGCACAGAGCAACTAAAGCAAAACAGTGCAAGGTGTTAAAAATCCTAGGAAAAAAATATCTTACAGATTAATCACAAGATTCAAAACATTGATCTCCAATGTTCTCTCTTATATATACCTCACCATCTTTACCCTGTAATTCAAATCGCAAACTTCCTAGATAACATTACACATGTACTATGCCTATTCCTCTTCACCTACACCTAGATTTGTATAGGTACAGCTCTCTCTATATTCGTTTGCTACTGGTTTTGCATACTTAACATTTTTTTTTTAAATTTCATTCATTATAAGGTTCATTCTACTTTCTTGGCAAAGGGGTAGAACTTTTAAGGAAGCATTAGAAGCATCACAGCTGTTATGTAGAGTAATATGTGTGCCCAGCTGTGTCTGTCCCCTACCCCTGTACTGACAACCACCTACTTCTCCCTTGGGTTTCTTAGACTAAGTAAAGTCCCTTCCAGCTACTTACTGATATAATCCTGCTTCTGTATAGGCCACCCGGTCAAATGGGAGACAGTGAAGTGCTTTATGTGCTTACTTGCTTAGTTTCTTAAAGATCACTCACATTTAAAGGATGCTGGGCTACATTTGGCTTTCCAAACTAGAAGTAAAGCATGACTGTAGGCTGTGCTGAAGCTAAGGATCTCACCAAATTCAGTTAGCCAGCCTTTACAAATCTCTTTCCCAAAATTTCAGGACTCCCAGGTCCCAGTTGTGAACAGACCCTGCTGTCCAAATTCCCCCTACACCCCTTTTACAAGCAGTGCTGCAGGTGCTTCCTCCTGTGACAGCGCTTGTGAGGTATCGACGCCGCAACTTCAATTACATTTAATTTCAGCAGGAAAGACCTCTCAGGTGTAACAAAGAAGATATCACAATACCTAACCTTAATCCTTTTTACCAGATTGCCCTTCATTTCTTTGGGTCCATGACTTAGAGTAAGAGGTGACTGCACACAATTTCCTGAGGATGAAAATGACTGATGTATAAGTGGGAAATAACACCTTAAGTAAAAAGTGAAGGAGATAGTCCACCATCACTTCGTTGAGACAAACAGCAATAACCTGTCCCTAAAAGGAAAGAAATGCCTTTGGGAAGAAATCCTCTCGCTTCACAATGCCTCCAGCGCAGAGAGGATTTTTATTTTCTCTCCCTTCTTGCGACTGCATTTTTCCTCAAGAGCAAACACCTCCTGCCACCACCTTCCTGTCAGATGCTTTTTTGGCTGAAACATGGAGACAGCACCCTCAGAGCAGAGATGCCCCTCTCTGGGGCAGGATTCTGTCCTTGTGGTTGCCATGGCTCAATAAAGCAGGCAATAACAATGCCTGTGCTCAAGGACTGTCTGAATCCCTGCCTTTTTTTTTCCACAGCAGCAGCAGAGGCATTTCAAAGGAAGGGCCATTAATAGCAGATTCCTTGATTCACCCTGACTGGCTATTAGAAGCCCTGAAGAATTGATACCACAGTCATGGAGACAGATCCAGAGACATCACATGTCCCCAGTCACTGACAGGCTGTGGCTTTTCCAGAAATATCAGTGCTCAAAACATCTGAGAATCAGGAAAGAAAATGTAGAAACTCCTAACATATAAATAAAGAGAAGAAGCTTTCCTTCCCTCCTTTACACCAGTTAAATACTGAGGTGCGTAATACTGAGGTCACATAGAAAATTGCACTATTATACCGGACATTTCAAACATTACTTGATGCTTCTTTTAAAAGGCAAATGAACAAACAAACCCCAAATTAATTTATATATGTTATTTTAAGTACAGCTTTACTTACTGAGTTTCTGCAGTGTGTACAAACATGTACCTCAGCAGAATAAGCATGATAAACTACAGAAGTATGTTTAAAACTGTATTTACCACGTGACTGTGACCTCTTTACTTATGATTAACATGCTCATTTATATCGATCAATATTAGTTTTGTGATGGCAAGCTTCACAGTTCCAAACATCCGGTTCTATGGGGTAAAAAGACCCCGAAAAGTAAAAACAAAACCTAAACCATTCAGAAAGTATTTTTCCTTTTATTCTCAAATACGTAAATTTGCCCTCGTATTGCCTTTAGACTTGGATGGTCACTATTAATTCAGTTTTTATATTCTTTCACTGTATCACAGAAAAACAGGGGATCTATCATTCCTTTACCTCATCTTCCTGATATTTAATGTGGCAGATCACAAAATCCCAGACCTCAAACTTCCATGCTCCTTACTCCGTGCCTGTAGTTTTGCACGGCCTCTTAGGCAAGCCTTTGGTTATACTGCTCTCTTCCTAGTCCCTAACTTCATCAAATAGTAAACCTAAATAATTCTAATGACTTCAGAGATCACTTTGGGGATTCAATGCAGTTCTGGATGGGGGTCAGGGAGAGGGGAGGGGCTGCAAGGGGACCTGGGAACCACAGTACTCAGTGCAGTAATACTGCAATACTACATTAGAAAGCACTATGACTCAGAATTATAAAGCTCTGAGGAGTTTTTTTGTACATGTAATAGGTTTGTGCTTTAAACAAAAGAAAAGCTGAATGCCAAAATGCCTATAGGGTCAGACAGGCTCTTTGTGAACTGCCAAACAGAACCAAGACACTGGAAGAGCAGTAAAGCGCCAGTGTGGATCTTGCTGACAGTTAACTTAGGCAAAGAAATAATACAACCTGCACGGCAGAAAAGGCCTTGCTTCAAAATGGATCTAGCAGCTCTAAGTATATATGGGTATCCAGAGATAAACCATCTCTCAGCTTGTTAAGGAAGGTTATGTGTCCTGGTGGGTCTCTGGAGAGTGTGTTGCACAGACTCAACACATCTTCACAGCAGTTTCAGCTAACTGGCCTTTCTGCTTCCTAATGGCTCCAAATAGATCTTTTCTGATACAGGCATCTTCCTTTTAGCCAGCTGAAGCCTGGCAGGTGACCCATCTCCACAACATCAGCACAGATTATTTGTACGTGCCCAGTTCAGGCAAACTGGTCAATACAAGCTTTCTTAAATCACAATATGTCTGGCAAGAAGTCACATCAAACTTAGAAGTTCAATACCAAACTACAGAACACACAGATGAAGCCATTGATCATCTGAATGGTCCAACTCTCGGTGGCAATTACCAAGTTTGTTGGAGCACATTTGGCATCCTTCAGACCTCATTCACAAATGACAAAAGGAGCTAGCATTATTCTAAAAAACATTATTTCCCAGTCTCTTCTGTAAGCAAAAGGATAACCACCATAAATAACTAAAAAAACCTAAATAAATTCAAGCATAATTTAAAAGAAAAATAAATAAAAAACCCAAACCCCGAACCACCTTACTTATACATAGTTCTCTTTGGGAAAAAAATTCTGCACTTTAACTAACTTATCCTCTAATAAATAATGGGAGCATAAGTATGTCTCTGCTCACAATTAAAAAGCCCCAAGAAATACTTCTCTGCTGGTATTTTGGATAAAATTTTAGCAGAGTCTCCAGTCTGTCTAATTGCTATGATAGTGTACACAGCCTGCCTCAAAGCCCAGAACATATGGCATCCTCAAAGGATTTGATATCATTTTTTCTTTAAAACGTGCAAGTCAGTTGGTCATTGTTATCCCTCTGTGGAATTACTCAAACAGCTGCTACCTTCCAACTAATAGGTAAGAAAATCTTTGTCTTTTTTGTGGCTGCTAATTTCACTGACACACTTCTGTCATATAATGAGAGTGGGTAATATGCCTATAATGAATTTTAATGTTGCATATTTGATCCGTGGTGTAAACAACGCTTTGTTGAAGACTGACATATACAAAAGGATGCATTTCATGTCACTTGCAAGGTAATCTGAATCATGAGGCACACATTTAAAATTGCACTTATAATGCACAAAATACATTGTCTTTAGAAATATTTTCAACTCTTTATCACCAAATAGATTATTTCTTTTGAAATCGCCCTTTACTTACCAAATAGTGATTTGCTAAAATGTACTTTTAGGTTATGATTGGGCAGTATGACACCTTATTCATGCTACATACAGCAGGGTTACGAATTTCATAGTTTTCTGAGTTCTTATCTTCCACGGTTCACAGATCCCATCTCTCTTTGATCATCAGGCTATCTCCCCAAATCGAACCTTTTTTTTATTTTACTTTCTACTCTTTCAAACTGAAAAAGTTTTCCTTCTCTATCAGAAGACTGATGAAATAATAACTAAAATGAGAAATAAAACACACCAACAAAAGACACATTAATAAATTACTAAAAACCTAAATCTCACAAAGTAGAGAAAAAAGTGGTGATGAGAAAAGGAGATAATAAAATAATGATCATGCACCACACATGAGCCACATATGAAATATCACATCCTCACACACATGGTGGTAGGAAGGAGGGTAAAAAAAAATGAGCTGCCCACATTTTAAAATTAAGTTATATGGACATTCTTAAAGTAAACATCCTAAATCTAACAAGACAATTGGCCAAGTTTTATTTTCCCTACTTTTTCCTTCTTTTGAGTTTTAATTGTAAGGTCAGGTTTCTTCAATATACATATCAGCTTCTCTTCAGGTGGAAGAACATTGATGAAGAACAGGTAACAGTTAAAACTTTCCAGAACCAGCAGATGACAAGCATTATTTTATAGCCTAAAGACCACAGCTTTATTGCAGTTTACTAATAAATAATTTATACTAATATAGGAAAAGTGCAGAAAGTTCCTCCTAAAACCTCAAAGGCTCACATTAATCCATATTTTCAAAATCTTCATGAATTCCAATACACCTAAATGTAAGAACAACATGTTCTGAAAAAAACACCATCATTTTACTATGTGACAAGTGCCAACAGTACATTCCAGGCCCTGTAATAGATACGAGCAAAGAGGCAATAAATTAATGAAGAACACTAACTATGTAAAAGATACAAAATGACACAATGAAGAAAGCATGCACAAAGCATCCCATCCACAATATACAACCAGTGGAAATCTTCCCATTAACTTCGAAGACTTCTAGATAGGTGCTAGCAGACAGAGAACAGCAGCAGTTTTAGCTTAACATAATTGCCATAACACCTCCAGCTCCCCCTCCTCTGCCCCACCCTCTCCAGTTTCAGGTGTAATGGGAGAGGCAGAGGACACAAAAGTTCAATGTGTAACGTGTTAAAACCTCAGCAAACATAACTTTCAACAGTTTCAAAAGTACCAATGATTCGAAGAATTTATTAGAATCTACAATATATTCTTTCATGGTTGGATTCTGCCCAAAATTCAAAAATATAAAACACTTAAAAAGTAATTTTTTTTAAAAAAAGTGATTGTGCTCTGATGCACCATTCTTTCTAGACTTTTATAGTTTTTTTCATTCCTATACTCTCATAGAAAGACATTCATCATTATTTTTATCAAAACCATCTTCTTTTTATCAGGGCTCCTTCCCACAAAAAAAAAATCTATTTAGTTTTTCTTTTATGAATGTAGAGGATTCTTAAGAACATCAAAATCTTTTCACTGGGATCTAAGTTACAGACACACATTTTTTTGCCAAGATGTGAAACAGGTGTTTTTCAATTATTTCCAATTTCATGAGTTGTAAGAGATAGCTGGATACGTGCGCATGAGCATTTACTTTACATGCATCATATGGTAAGGACATTTTCTTGTCTATAAAGCCCATCATCAGCCTGAAAATAAAATTATTAGTGAGGTGACACTGTCATTCTCTTATGGCACAGCCAAAAAGTTCCAGATAATTATCATAATTTTACAATTTTCACTGATGTAAGTCAAGAGTTTCTATGGTGCAAAGAGAGATTTTCTTGACAAATCATTTGTAAGATCTATTTGAAAGAAGCTTTACTCCATACTTTTCCAAGCATTATTTGCACTAAAGCCTGATAGTGTAGGGAAACCAAAGAGAATTAAACAGTAATACTTCAGGCAGTTGTCCTGCTTATTAGACTGTGCGAGTTTAGTTAACTTTAAAAAAAAAAAAAAGGAACCACAATACATTTATGCAGCTCCTGAAATTAAGAGCTTTACAACAAAGTTTACCATCATTTGTTCAATGTGTTAGTGGGCTACGTGAGCTCAAAAGCAAAAAACGTGTTATGCGTAACACATTGTTACACCTCAAAGCCTGCACAAAGAACAAGGGGAAGAAATATGCAGACATGCACACAAATGACAGCCCCATCCCCTGAGTGTCCTCCTTCTGCCGTGTGTGGACATGCTGGGCTTTGGTCTCTATCAGAAGCCACACTTTTCACCTGCTTCTAAGCAGGGGTAGGAACCCCCTACTCAGAAATGTGCCTTCCAAGAAACAAAACCAATCAGACAAGTATTTTGACAACTCATCAAACAAAAAGTGAAAACTGAAAAGTCACAGGCTACTCCAGTGGTGTCAATCAGGCTGGGATGGAGTGAGAAGAATTTCAAAGACTTCAGCAGATAGTTCAAAGCCGAATCCCTTGTTCCCCAAGTGAGTGAGTGATGGCCTTTCACTGCTGATGGCACCTTAATGGCCCTTCCACACCTTTGTGAACTTTCTTCATTAAGTGCCAGCAACCTGCTAAGCGAATGGATTATCTACTTAAGCGACTCTCAGAGCAGGGACAGACATTTCTTTCAGCAATGCATGTTGATGCAGCTTCATCTCCTCCACCATCCTTCTCCCCCTCCCACCACCATTCCCTCTGCTGTACTCTCATCTCAGTTAAAGAAAAATGTCCTTTATTGCCATACCTCCATATTTGTTATTTCGTAAGACAAAAAGGAACTCTGAAGGATGTCTGTTTCGAATCGTTACAGACTGATTCCTCAGCCACTTCTGTATCAATAAGTGAGCTTCATGCTGTTAACACCGTAGCTCAAAATACAATTTAATGAAATTGTAGGAAAAACAAAAAAAAAAAACCAAACCGAAACACAAAACCCCCCTTGAACGTGTGAATGATTTTAAAATACATAACTCAGCGAGGAAGAAAACAGTAGGATAGGACTGTTAACTAGCCATCTATAGGGCTGTGAGATTGCAGCACAGAACTTGAGCCTGCTCTGATCACACATGGATTGCAGCCGGTACTTCTCACACGTATGCAAGACATCACCCGTAGCTTCCCAGGTTACGCACAGAGAGGAGGGAAAAGCTAACACCTCCCTTTCTCACATATGGCACTAGCATATGCTAAACAGACACCAGAATTGTAGAGCTACAGACGAGGAAGTGAAAACCCCTGCTTTGATCCATGAAGGGAACAGGGTCAATTTCAGCAGTTTAATACCAGCAATTTTTCAAAATATGGTAGATTGACCTCCCATGGTAAAATGAAGTAAGGATTTAAGTGATGATCATCTGGTTGACAGCCTGCAGGTCACACTGTTAGTGCACTCACTGGTAGGATTACACAGAGGAGGCAGATAGAAGGAATGCTGTTGTGAGTTAAAGTAAAAACATAAAATTCTTAAACCTAGATTATTATGCTTAAGTATTAGGAAACAAGGAAGTGTTTCTGATCTCTGCTTCTGAGAAACCAAACGACAAAGTAGAGAGTTCTAGACCAGGTCATGACAGTGGTACCTACTATTAAAATGCAAAATACTTTCAATTTTAAATTTTTTTGGCCGAAATATTTCAGCTCTTGGCTTCTTTTTTTCCCCAATAGAAAGAAGTAATCCACTGTTCACATAGTGACATGACAAATTATGTTTTACCATAATGTTACTGGATTCTCTATTTTTACTATGGCACGGGGTAAAACCTGCCTAGTGCAGTTTAGAATGCTGCCAGTTTTTATTTGCCACTCAAAAAGGCATACCATGTTTGCAACCAAAGGATTTTTTCTCACTATGCAGGCATAGCACAGAGTTCCTGGCTCCAACCCACTGTGTGAGGAGATACTGATTTTGTGTGCCCAAATCACAGCTGTATGTCTGGTTACCTGCAATCAGAGAAAATCAAGCAGGTAGAAAACTGCTGTAAGCACTGTGCCAAACCTAAGCACCTAACAGACCTAGCACTGTCCCAGCCCATATTGTCATACTGGCCATCTTCAGAATCTGCTGAGGAAGAGCAAAGTATTAATATAATGCTGATCAAATTGTCACTGCCAGGGGTGGTCCATCCTTTGTTGGAGCTCCTCAGCTCCCAGGAATGCAGTCAGGATCTTTTCATGGCCCAATTCTCTCAAGTAAGCTGGTCTAGATTTTTAAATCGTGAGGAAGAAATTCACTTTTTTCCCCCCTTTTTTCCATAGATTAATTTTCTAACAGTGCAGTGAACCGTTGTGATTCATCCAGGACCAGATTCAAAAACCAGTCTGTCTGGAAGGACAGAGTTGCCAGTAAGAAAGCCGGGAGGCAGCAGTCTCAGCAGCAGCAAACCATTAAAACAGTCTGGTCGCTTTGTGTAATCTCAGCCTACGTCCAAAAGATCAGCGATTATGTTATTTGCTGTGGCCAGAGAAGAGGAGAAATGGCAAGAAAGACATCTACTAGAAGTCTTTTATCTAGTCTTTCACAGCAGTCACTGAAGTATTAATTCTGTCCATTTTTTTTTTGCATAGGCAGGCACAAAAGGGATTTTTTTATAGCTACAGACTAACACTTAAATTTAAAAGCTCTACAGAGACACTTTAGTACAGAGCACTAATTTGACAACTATAGAAGCAGCAAGTGGGTTCAGATGAGGAGAAAGATTTCAAGCTTTATTACTAACTTGGCTGGGAAGCTAAAAAAAAAATGAAAGCAAAAGCAGTCTGACAGATGCCAGAGAAGCAACCGAACTAAGGTAAACTTGGAAGTCCATTCTAGTTGTACAGAAAACTAAAAACAATTTTATCCCAATTCACTGATAGCCTGTTCACCCAGAGGGAAGCAGGAAGTTCTGAAGCCCTGAGTCAGGGAAACCAAGGGTCCAGCCACAGAGCAGCTTAAAAACCAAAAGGATTAAAGGAACTGACTGTACACCTTGCTTCAAAAACCATAAGCTGTGTGTTCCAGGTCTCACAAATATCATGGTCTTTACATTAGAAGCAGTGCAGCTTATAGAAATCTCTAGGCTGCCTAGCTCAAAGCTGCAAATAAAATAAATAAATAAATACCTTAGCTTTTAAAAACAAGGAGAACAATCACAATGTAAGATCTCACAGAGTTGAGAAACCTGCCAAAGATCAGCTTTCAGGACTTAAACAACAGTTCAGGGAATACACACCTCTACAGATCTCTACAGGATGTGCAGCTTTGTTTGTGGTACCATGTCTTGAAATGCACTTCCCGCATGAATTCTAAAAAAACAGCACCAAGGGTGGGATTCTGTGTTTACTGCCTCCTAAGGATCCATCATTTATTAATGAAAATACAGTATTTGCTAGAGAGTAAGCACTTGGACCTTTAGCTCCTCTCAGGATCTTGCACAGAATGGTAATTCCTTCTTTGTATCATTAATTAAAAGGAAACACATCTCCAAAGATGATACTCTGGCACAGCTGTCTAGTAATTTCATCATATTCAAACTGTATTCTCCATTTCATCAGCACAAAGAGCCCCCAGAGATTTTGCACAGGGATAACTTGCAGCTATGTATATAATGTCACTAAATGCTTTACCAAAAATGGCCTAAATCCAGAGTGCTTGCTTTCAGTTAGCCCTCATGCTTCTTAGCTTTTGACAGGCAACAGTAGGACAAACTGAGGTTTGTCTTTATAGAGACTTTTTTATCTTGTTTACTTTTTAAAATAAACTAATGCATCCAGATATAAACATGATTTCACAAAATGAACACATTTAAGGGAAAAAAAGTACTTTGTGGAATTGCCTATCAGTATAGAATTGCAATTTTAAAATCAAAGTTACGTGATGGCCATTCTCTGTAAATATATAGAACTACCCAGAAACCATGCTTTATTCAGCAGAAATATACAGAAACTCACTTTACTGTGCCCTGGTAATGCCAGATAACAAAGATTTAAAAAACAGAAAAAGAGTGCATAAAGGGAATACTGGGAACACTGGCAGAAAAGATAGAAAAAAATGATGGGGACAGAGAGAAAAGTAAAATTTACTAATTTAATTTTCCCCTTCAACCCAAAATCTACAGTACTAGGAATACAGACAGATGCAATTGAGTGTATCTAGATACCTTAAATAATAATATACTAAATAATAAAATAGTAAAAAAACTTATTTATGATGTCAATATCAGAAACTGAAGTGCAACTGTGATAAACTGGAACAATGATAAATTCAATATCAGCAGTGCACAGAAAAGTGTCTATATGCACTGTGCATACATCTCTTACTGTTTCAATCACTAAACAAATTCATGCCCAGTTATACATAGTTACTAGTCCCAGTTTCTGTTAAAAATCCACACATCATCAATCAAGCTCAACTGCTCACACAGAATGTATTATTCGAAGGTCAGTGTAACACTGGACAGCCAAGGTAATGTTGATGAGAGCAAGATTATAAAGTAAGTTTGACATTTTTATGCTAAATCAATTCTGAGTGATGTGTGGATAAAAAAAATTAATTTATCCCAAAGTGATAAATTACCACTCCTTCAATCATTGCACAAAACAGCCTGGGCATTTATCCTCACATTTTCCACAACAAATCTGTGTCCTTCCATGGGCTACACATAACCCATTCTGTGCAGAAGAGAACTTCCCATACATTACAGTTTGCAAGTGGAATAAATCAACCTCAAGTTTAAGCTGATAACTGTTACATAAATTAAGAATGGATCCCCACAGCATTCAGACAGTCATTACTAGCATTCTTTAAAAAAAAAAAAAATAGGCAGCAATCCTACTACAAGACTTTTCAAATACAAAACCACTAAAATACACAAAAGAAACATGTAAGTTCTTTACTCTACAAATTAAACAAACTCCAAACAACATAATCTCTCCGTAGGACTACCCAAATACATACTTTACCTAAGCCTTTTCCACGGCAAACTCCTATTGCACCAGTCTTAAGTTCACACTTGACTTGTTTTGTTTACCATGGGTCCATACTACCTCTCATCTCAGCTGGAAGGTCAACAAACAGTTGAAAAATTATGAAGAGAAGCTTTTTTAGCCATTTTACAGCACAAATAGACTAGCATTTTTCACTCTAATTCAGAACCCGGACAGACAGCCTGCCTAGGAGCCCAGCTGTGGTTAAGGTTTGGTTTACCTTGTCCTGATACAGACCACAGAAACTTCACGATCAAGTGCTGCACCTCAGCTGGGATACCATAGCCAAGAAACAATCACTGGACACTGTGACTACACGACACACAGTGTATGTTCTACCAGGAGATCAGGTCCTTGGTATATTACCTTCATCTTATTGCCCTGCCCCAGAGTCAGCAGGTAGAGGCTCACCTCCAGGTCTGTACAAGATCTCCATACAGACGCAGCCAAAAACTACTGACATCCCTCCTTTCATATGCAGTTTACTGAATCAGTCTGGAGATGCGCTAGATTAGAGAGAAGAAAAAAAATGTTGTTAAATTTATTTTTATATTGCATATAGAAGATATTCTCTGTCAAATTGTGGTCTGTAAAATACGGTTGCAGTCACCGATGTACAATATGAAATAATTTTAAACCCCTTCCCACAATGTAGGTAGTGGAATATCACAGAAACCTAAAAATTAGCTTCTGAGAGAAAAAAAAAAATACATGTTGAACATATATTGTACAGAGACTAAGGCAGGTCAACGTCAGCTAAAGAAAAGGAAGGACTCCAATGATGACCTGAAAGGTCTATAACTTACAGGATGAAGAAAGTGGATTACTCAAACACACTCTTAAAGAACTGATCTTTATATGACATTCTCCAGGTAGGACTGCTGAAAGCAAGTGAATGAACATAAACAAACCAAAAATTCACTTAAACCAGACGGAGGTCTTGAATAAATGCATAAAAACAGGATGATGAAAACAGAGTTTCTGTTACTAGAAATCAAATGTTTTGAAAAATATACTTTCTCTAGTCAGCTGAATATTAGAAACATCTGATTTAAGAAAAAAATCACTCTGATTGCCAAGACAACCACACTGCCTTGATTCCCATGAATATGACTTGTTCTCTGTGAGGAGAAAGGGGAACTGCACAGAATTTCTGAAGGCCTCTTGCTAAAACTGATATTCCAAGGCTTCTTAGGCTGTTTGCAGCATTACACAGAGATGCAAAATCTTCAGAAGATTGTAATTAAGACCAAGTGCTGATGGTCTTTAAGGTTCCTTCCAACCCAAACCATCCTATGACTCTATGACTTTCAGTCTCTGAGCAAAGTCAAGGAAGAGCACCGTCCTCATGTAGCTCACCATCTACTGTAGCAAAACACATGCTCTGGCAAAAGCCTGTGTAAAATTGAAACATTTGCACTCCTCTGACCTAACATTTTCCAATAAAAAAATTACTTCCTTCACATTATGGTATAGTTTTAAAAGAATTACAAACAACAGGAAAGATATAAATTCAAAGACACTCATCTCTTGAGTGGAAGAGCTAGGAAAAAAGTTCTGCAGTCCCTGCCATCTGTAGTTGTGGTCTCTTACTACAAAATTCCTTCTCATAAAATCTCCACCTGCTGCTTTTCCCATACTCTCATAATTTCTCAGCATTCCATGAGGACACACAAGACTGGGGAGCTGGTCTTGTTGGGTATAAGGAATACTAAAAGATGGGAAACACATTGTTTCATTTCACCAGGCTGGTTTTCGAATGGATCAGCCCCTTAATTTGGTCAGTGCACTGACAACACCGCACGTCTGTCAATAAAGCTGGTCAACAGTGGCAACGGACATCAGGGAGCAGCAACATCAATCTGATCCTGCCAGAACATGTTATGACATCAAACTACAGTCTTTTCATTAAAATAATTAATTAACCTTGATTTAATTAACAAGTGAATTAAATCAGTCCTCTTCCAGAGGTGAAAAGCCATGTTGTCAATAAGATCCTAGACACAAGACAAGCTTGGATCCTAATGTGCTACCTCTGCTCTTGAGCAGACACTGTAGGCAAATAGCAATATTTAACAAGGTCGAAATCTGTCAGTGTCACAGGGGCTTATAACACTTGACCTCTCTGCATCTGAAGCCCTCAGAATGTCTGATGTGAAGAAAAAAACCTCATATGCTCCATCTTCCTGCTGGAGCTACACTGCCTTTTAGGCCTGGAACCAAGTGACTACTGCTAGTTCAGGAGAGATCCACACATGTTCTCTTGTACAGAGTGAACATGCAGTGATAGGACAAGGGGTAATGGCTTAAAACTGAAAGAGGGCAGGTTTAGATTAGATATTAGGAAGAAATTCTTTACTACAAGAGTGGTGAGGCACAGGCACAGGTTGCCCAGAGAAGCTGTGGATGCCACAACCCTGGAAGCTTTCAAGGCCAGGCTGGATGGAGTTTGGAGCAACCTGGTCTAGTGGAAGCTGTCCCTGCCCATGGCAGGGGGGTTGGAACTAGATGATCGTTGGAAGTCCCTTGAAATTCAAACCATTCTAAGATTCTGTAACGTGCCACTGCTGTCCCGAGCAGCCTCAAAACTGCTTTCCATAGTTATCTGAGAGGTAGAAATATGGTTTTGAAATTTAGCTGATTATTAATATAATCTTTTCTGAGAACAGAAGTAGTACAATTACTCAGTGTTATACTTGGTAGGTTGCCTCAGGCAAGAGGAGGTGTATATCCATATTTCAAGTTTGTGGATTCTCTTTACTGTCTTTTACATTTATCTTTTACATTACGATTCCCTTTTACTTCTTTGGAATGCTTTGCTTGGGTAACATTATAATACATCATCAAGCGTCTTTTACGCTTGTGCAAGTGCTCACATCCTCAGTCTTAATTCTTCATTAAGACGACTGTCAGCTGTTGTTTTGGGCAATGGAGTTTTTAAACCAGAAATAAAAATGCATCAGAATGACCTCACGTTTTAAAACTACAAGAATGGTGTAACTAAGGCAATCACTCCTCCAGTATTCTGCCTTCAATGCTATCCAAAATCAATAGTGAGAAATACCACTAGACAAAATGATACAATGCTGATAGATTATGTGTTGATTTACATGAACATCAACATATTGGGAAACATTACAAACCATTTAATCTACCATCAGAGTAGAGAACATTTAGGAATGAAAAAAAGACCAACAGTGCTTCATACACAATTTGGCTTTAGGGACCAGATGTGTTACAGCTTCCATATGTCTCAGCCTACTAAATGCATTTTTAATGGCAAGTTCTTGCAGAGCAAAATCTGCACAGTTGCTTGGGTAGTCTGTCAAAAGGCAAAATTTGCCCTGAACTTTATTTCAGTGATGCTTCTACATGTTCTGGGAGCCCCACAGAGGTCACAGAAGGAACAGAAGCATCAGACTCAAACTATAATAAGCCTTTTTGGACATTTTACCAATTTCTAGGGCATTAAATATAGATTGTTCTTATGACTCAGTATTTCTGGCCCTACTGGTTAAGCATTTTGAAACTTCCCCTAGATAGCGATAGATAATTAGTACTGAAGCACTACCAGACCAATCACACATTTGTCTATCAGAACAATACTGTTCCAAGAAATTGTCCCTCAGTCAACATCACTCTGGGTGCTACAGTTCCCCAGGTCTTTAAACTTCAAACATTTTTTTCTTGTTCTCTACTGGCTCTAAAGGGCCCAAAGATCACCAGTGGAATGAAGCCTAGCAAAGCCCTACATTTCATTGTACAAGCAGAAGCTCAGGAAATAAAAGGCACAGAATATTCTTAAGTGAAAATTACTTTTTCCAACAGGAATGAAGGGCAAAGCAAGTGTTAATTGGTGCATCCAAATGTACCATTTGGCACATAATGGTATCGGGATGTCTTCTGAGTTCCCTGACATGTACTGATCATTAAGCCAACATAAAAAGAAAACATGTTTTGTATGATAACTAGCGTTCCTTCAATTTCAACAATGCTTCGATGATATAAGGGTCAAACTTCTATTTTGATAAAAATTACCCAGACATAAAGGATCTAAACTCTAATTGAAATCTAGTAGGGCTTAGAGTTAAGAAACACTGCCAAGGAGAACACCCTGAATGGGTTATCACCATACAGGTGAGCCATTATAAGCTTTTACAGGCACTTCACAGAATCACGGAATAGAGTTGGAAGGGAGCTCAGTAGATCACCTAGTCCAACCTCCTTGCCAAGGCATGATCACCTAGAGCAGGTTACACAGGATCCAGGTGGGTCTGGAATGTCTCCAGACAGGGAGACTCCACAACCTTCCTGGGAAGCCTGTTCCAGTGTTCTTGATTTAAAGATGTTCTTCTTCATGCTCAGGTGGAATTTATGTTTTAGTTTACGGCAGTTACTCATTACCTGGTTTCCGGGCACCTCTGCAGAAAGCCTGGGACCATCCTTTGAGATATTTGCATGTATTGATGAGATCCCCTCTCAGTCTTCTCTTCTCTCAACTAAGCAGGCCCAGCTCCCACAGTCACTCCTCATAAAAGAGATGCTCCTGACCCCTAATCAGCCCTTAGCTGCTGGACCCTCTCCAGGAACTCCTTGCTTTTCTTTAACTGTGGAGACCAGAACTGAAGACAGTACTACAGCTGTGGCCTCACTAGGGCAGAGTAGAGTGAAAGGATCACATCCTGTGACCTGCTGGCCATACTCTTCCCAGTGCACCCCAAGACACCACTGGCACCCCTGGCTGCAAGGGCACTGCTGACTCATGGTCAGTTTGTCATCCTCCAGGACTCCCAGGTCCCTTCTTGCAGAGCTGCTCCCTAGCAGGTCAGCCCCCAACCTGTACTGGTACTTGGGGTTATTCCTCCCCAGGTGCAGGACCCCACACTTGTTCTTGTTGAACTTCTTTATGTTTCTCTCTGCCCAGTTCTCCAGCCTATCAATGAATGGCAGCACAGCCTTCAGGCGTATGAGCCACTGCCCCAGTTTAATATCATCAGCAAACGTTCCAAGGGTACATTCTATCCCTTTATCCAGGTCATTGACAAACAAGTTGAATAACCCTGGACCCAGTGTTGATCCCTGGGGAATGCCACTGGCTACAGGCCTCAGACTGGATTCTGCTCTGCTGATCATGACCCTCTGAGCTCTGCCATTCACTCAGTTTGTGATCCACCTCACTGTCCATTCATCCAACCCATATTTCCTGAGCTTACCTGAAAGGATGTTTTGGCAGACAATGTCAAAAGCTTTGCTGAAGTCAAGGTAGACAACATCCACCGCTCTCCTCTCATCTCCCCTGCCATGCCATCATAGAAGGCTATCACACCGGTCAAGCATCATTTCCCCTTGGTGAATCCATGCTGACTATTCCTGAAGAATAGTTTACACTAAGCTAGGTTTGTCGTGCAAAGGCAATTCAGTCAGAGTATTCCAGATCTGCTGCATGTTACCAGGGTGTGCACAGGCTGTTCACTGCAGTGACTTTTGGCAATTTTAACTTGATCGCATACTTGATACCACAGAGTAATAATTCTACATGTCTAAAAGCATAGATTCAAGATGTAAGTTATTGATCGGTCATGTAAGAGTCATTTTAAATTCGGACAAATGTTAACACAGAAGTTTCAGTGAACTTCTTTTGCTACCAGAAGAAAAAAGATTAAATTAGGATACATGAAGAGGTAATTCTGTTGTAACTTCTCAAAACAAACAAATTTTTAAATTCATATTTTTCTAGTCCTTAATAAGGCTAATTGCATGGACCATTTTCAAGGCAACCTGAAGATTCCAGTCTGTAAAGGCAGTTTCATGTAGGAAACAGATTTTCACCTTAATGCATTGTCATGGGTTATAAAATAGATCAAATTCCACTGCAAGTCAAAGAAAAATTTTACTACTTTTTGAATGTCAAAGATGTTTTTTTCCTTATCTACCACCTGCAATAAAACTCCATCTGAAGTACCTTGGAGAACATTCAGCCTCTAATTGTTACTTTACTGCTTTTAGAATCCTGTAGTGAGCAATCATTGAATTACTGTCAGTGATGATAAGTTTTCAAACAAATACCCTCTTAAAAAAGCCCACATGCGCATTTCATACTCAGAAAAACGCAAGCACCTTCAAACTCATGAGGAAAATAAAATAGTTTCAGATACAATGTTCAAATCAACCACTAGATTTACAAGACACCTCAGACAGACTTACACTACTAAATACAAGCTTCTTCACAAGTGATTTAACATTACTGTGTTGCCTCTTTATTCTGCAATTTCCTCTACGCTGGAGAAATGTCACCATTTTGGACCTGCAAAGTTCTGTGTTCGAACAAGGATGTGCTTGCATAGATCAGACTGAGTGATGGGGATGTCAGTTAGCCAACTATTAGTAAAAAACACCCCAAACATGTACTTTAGCATAGTTGCCAATTATCCTGAAATTAAAATTCAACACCCAATCACTCTTAATCTAAACAGGTTAAGGGACATATATGAAAAGAGAGATCATTTTGAGGGGTTTGGTCGTTGGGGGCTTTTTTCTTGTTTGCTGCAATGGAGATATGTTCCTCTTTTTATATTGGCTTAAAAAAAAAGAAGTTGTTATAAACATTTTTGAGGGGGGATAAAAATAGGAAAAACTCCCAGCATACCTGCTTCACTAGTCAGTGAAGGCCTTTCTAAAATGAATATTGCAAATTTCATGTTAAAGTCACATTACTATTCAGTTGTCCTCACATTAAACCTGAATTCCTCTTTCCTGTGACAAGTATGTTTATTGGAAAATAGAAAATGTATACATTTTATCAAAGACAGACTTTGTACTTGGCACACCCTTCTGAAGCATCACATCTGTCAGACAGAGGTTACTTATTAAAGTGTTAAATGGAACATCTTATCCTAGTAACTAACTATTGCCTTTCTCCCCTCCTGTCAATCCTAGCAGATTAGTTCATTTATTGTTAAAACCTTCACACATACCAGATCTTAAACCTCTAAATATGCCAAAGACCACTCTTTAATATGTGTTTTGTTTCTTAAGGGAACTATGAACAGTGAGAAAATTTTGGAGTATTTTGGGCTTGCTTCAAGTGCTGAAACAGATCAGAGTTGCTGTAGCATAATTACAATGAAATACTCTGAAACAGTATCTTTTAGATTGGATAGAACATGTTCTTTTCACTTAATACTACTTAAGTAGCATGACAGACACATTACCTCAGTTGATAAAGGCCAAGGCCCTGTGGAAAAACATGGCATGTATATTATACTTAATTTTGCTCTCTCTGAAACTAAGTATACGGGTCTGCACCATCTACAGAAAAAAAAAAAACACCTCATGAAATGAGATACGGCTTCTAGATAAGTAATTAATATCAGCAAAATTTCTTTAGAGTCAGAGAAGAAGTAAACAGGTCATGTTTCTAGAGACGTGCTTTATCTAAACCATAAGAATATAAGGTTTTGTTCTGAAGCAGGTTTTTCTATTTTATTAAACAACATGAAAACAAACTCATTTAGGAATAAGAATCAAATGGGTCAGACTGAATTCAAACATGTCCCCCCATTCAAGAAGTTCTGTGAATTTAAGAGACTGTCAGCACTTATTCTGAACATTTTGAAAACCTTCTGTGCACTCCCCTCTATCTACTTCAGTCTGGATAGGAGACATGAGACAGAGACTTGACTTCTCAGTCCGAGTCTTAAATCTAAGATGATATATGTGGTGTTATTTTCAGAACTCTAGATTCCTACACACTTCTATATTAAAAACTGATTATTGTGTTTTAAGTCATAGTGATTAGATTTGCTAGTTTATTCAGAAGATATGTTCCCTGTGAACAAATTAACTGGAGTGGAAGAAAATTACTTTCTTGTTGACTTACCTAGACAACTCTTCAAAATTTTATTGAACATATAACGCTTTGTATTTATATAAATACCATCATTAAATTGCTTTAGAGTTTTATAGAAAAACTTGCACTATTTTGCTTATATAAACCGCAAGTGAACCAGTCTTGCCCTCAGCGTTTACCCTTCAAAATGTTCCAGCCAACTTGAGAAGGAAGTGTGGTGCAGAGAGAAAAAACAATACAGAAGACCTCTTTTTCAAGCGAGTAAATTCTAATTTTTCTCCCATTTAAAAACAATGTCTCTAAAGATAAGTTGTTCAGAGTACACATGCAAAACAGGGACACTTATCTGAACTTTCACAGTAAGCTGATAACAGAACTGTTGTTAAAGCAGTCAAATGGATTTATAGAGTTTAGGAAATGCTTAAGCTAGAAGGATTAATTACTACTAAAGTGACTCCCAAACCATTAAATTTTATCAAATGCACTTCCTTTGATCAGATAGTCCTTGACAGCTGTCAAAATGTTAAGCTTTAAAAATATCGCTCAGCTTAGAACTTCCTCCAGAGGATTTTGATTTTCTTATTAAAATCCCTGTAAGGATGGCACTATCAGCTTCATACTCACAATTTTCTCCTTTTCAACCATTTATTAGTGAATAAAGGTATAAGATATAATGCAATAATGAAAGAAAACTTGAATTAGAGTTTCAGAGTTAACAACATTTTCTGGAAAACACTAAAATGCAATTGATCAGATTATTACAGGTCTCACACAGCTCCCTCAGCCTGTTCCTGCTGAGTAATGACGATGTCTGAAAGGCAATAGGGATACAAGAGTTTGATAGTGTTACAGCATGATCACTGTGACAATGCTCGTGCGATTGCATTTTGCTCAGCTATTCAGTCATTCAGGTAGGGTGCTTAAGTAGACTTCTGACATGTGAAAACACTGCTTCTTTGAACATTCTAAGTGAAGCACTTATCCTGCAAATGTCATTGTTATTTTGATCATGGTGTTCACAAAACAGCGAAGGGCTAATGGAAGCTCCAAGTGAACTCTATGCAATCCAAAACAAACAAAAAGAAAGTCTCTGAATTATTATTAGCCTTCTACTCCACTAGATTACAGAGTTGCAGCACAGCACGATATCCTGCACCTTACCCAAAGCCTCATGCTAAAATAACAAGTTATTCAGACTTTCCTCCAGTTTTACTCAGTACATCTTAGACTCCTACTAAAACACACAAAACCACCTCCTCACAAAATTTAACAAGTCTGTCCCCATGCAAGGGAGAAACTAATTTTAAAGCCCCTTCTCAAGAGAGAAATTTAGGAGGAAAATTTACTGTTAAAAACTGTTTCTATACAAACTATTACATCTAACATGTCACAGTTTTGTTCTGTATACGAGTACTTTATCTTGATGCATGTACACATTGATAAATCACATACATTCAAATTAATTGTCCTGATGGTGCATCCTTAACTGGCTTATTCATAGCTACCTTAGTCATAAGATTGTCTTTTTGGGTGGGTTTTTTGAGCATTTACAGGGAAATTTCTCCTAGATTAAACCCTGCCAGAAACAGATTCATTTGCATTCCCTCATCTTCACAAAATCCCTTTAGTCCAAGATGCAGAAATAGCAGTAGACAGATTTAATATACCAAAGACCATTCTACAACAAAAAGGAAAACTACATACCATTGGAAAAGATGAATATCTGTCAGTGGAAAGGTAGAAATCAAGGCCCATTGCTGAACTTGCTGACTGTAGCATAAAGACTATTTGAAAATTATGTTCTCTGACTATGAACAAAACACAGGATTTTTGTTGTTGTTTACAATGAAAACTAAAAATACCTGCTTAGGATCTAACAATAGAATCAGTGGATCAAGATGAAAGAGATAATTTTTAGAAAGCTACTCTAAAATGGCTTGGGAAAAAAATCAAAATTGTTCAGCTGAAAACTAACTTGCTGCCACTATCATTTGCGAGAGCTGTAACAGAATTGTCTTGTGATTTCATGCTGTAGGATGCTATGTGGAACCCAGTGCCCCCCACTGAGGTACCACACAGCCTTCTGCTTGCCCCCACACCCTGCCAGCTGCTCTGGCACAGGCCAGTCAGAGTCCCAGCCCCAGAGGAGTGGGAAGTCTCCAAGTGCTGCCATCCCTGAGGGCTCCTTCCACAACCAGCAGCTCAGTCCTCATCCTGACTGTTATGGAGAGTGCAGAAAATCTACAGGAAACATTGAAAACAACTAACTAACAACCAGCTTTGCCCACATTTAATCCAGAAGTTCTCACTGGTGGAAATTTCACTGATGAAAAAACCAGTGTGTAACTTTATTTTGGTGAGGTGACCCAGGAAAGTGTTGGAGATTTTTTGCTTGCTTTGCCTTAAAGATTTCCACTGAAACCCTGGGTGAGGATAATTTTCAGGCAGCCCTTATGCCTGGGTACACACCTCTACTGTCCTGCAAGTGCTGCCTGAGAGATGGGGGCAGATTTCGGTATAAGACTCCATTGGTGTTTTGTCAGCCAAGAAATCCATTGGAGTCCTGAATAAAACCAAAACAAAGCAAAACAAAACAAAAACAAAAAACCCAAAACAAAACAAACAAACACACACAACAAAACCCCTATCAAACCTCATCAATACACTTTAGCCAGAGATTTAAAAAGAATGAAAAGAATGAACCTACCAGTCATGAATTCTTCTTGTAAAAGAGAAGGGTGTTTACATCAGTAAAAAGGGGTGGTAGAGACTAGAATTCAGATTAAGACATGATCAGATGTGTGTGAAAGTAAGCAGCTGAAAAGTAAAAGTAGACCACATAGCAAAAACAATGCAGAAATAGATCATTAAAAGTCAATTAGCATCCCAAGGAGGAAAGACAGGCAATGAAGGAACAGATTGATAATTATAAACTGCAAAACAGAACATTAGGATAGAAAGATGACAATGCTGGAGAGATGAAAAGGAAAACTGTTAAAAATCAGCAAGTCGACAACAAAAGATAGAGAAAAACAAGATGAGTTTAAAAGAAAACCTCTGCAATATGTGAAAAATCTTCTGTGATTGGCTTAGCATTTGCTTTCTTCATTTCTAGTTTTATACTTTCTCTAGCTCACAGTATCACATACGTAGAATCCTTTGCTCCAGCAAAGAAGAAAGATCACGATCGACCCTTGTGAATTTTGCTTTTTATCCTGAGAAACCAGTGGTGTTGCTCTCACACCTTACACCTGCCTTCCCTGACACAAAGGTACCTATGCATGCAGCTTCACCGTTCAGCCAAGTGAGTCTGAAGACCACAGACAGCCATGGCCAGCTGTGCACTCAGCACCAGCATATTTACCTGTTATGGCAAACTAAGCAAAAACCAAACAAAACCAAACTAACATCACCACTGCCATCCCTCACAAATTTAACTCCTTCAAACAGCAAACTATATCACACAAGCAAAATGCTCGTTTAGAGTATGAGACCAGACAACAAGATAGGAACAGGACTAACACACTGCCTCAGTGGCAGGTTGGATTAAGTTGGATTACTTTAGCTGAGTAGTGAAAACACATTTGAAAATCCTGCACATTTTCCTTGCCAGCTGAAGATCTGTCAATGAAAGAGTCATAAATAGGAAAACAATTAGAAGTTGAGTAGATTTCTGTAAGATCTTTGTCAAAATGCATCTCTCTGGCCGTATTCATTATCCAATTCTGTGTAATAAGAAGCCACTGGACTAATAGCTACATGTATTCCTGATGAGTTTGTCACAAATTGAGTTAAACTGGGCTGTCTACATCACATCTATGGCCTCATTTTCAGTACTAAAATCCTTCCTCAATAAACCAGACCATCACCTGCTACATCCTGTAGCTCAAGGTCACTAACACTCACCTGGAGCTCTACAGCTGGCAGCTCTGGAAACAGTGGACCCGTAAAGGAGCTGAATTGGTACCTGTGTTCTTTAACAGTCTTCAAAAACTTTGTATCCAGCCTCCACAGGAACAGAACGAGGTAATTACATTTAAAGTGGCCAACAGACTTCCCCTTGGCTGCTTTCTCCCCTGTCCAGGAGCTGTTGACAACAAAATCTCTTCCAAGCTTTGAAAGCAGGTTTATCTTCAGGCTGCTGTAACATTATCACATACAGAGTCATTGAGGGATCGGGTACTTGACAGACTCTTGCAACAAGCAGGTGTCGTTTGCTTCTTTTATAGCTTCCTTTACAGCTTTGGGCTGTAACTCTTCCCTCAGAACTCAGATAATGTCAGGTGTGCTGTCTGCAGTGGGCCACAGGTGACAAACAGGATGTGACTAAAATTTGTGTTCTCTCACATAGTAGCCCATCTAATGCCAAAACCTCACGCACTTCCAATCTGCACCAGGCTGGGCAAGCAATGAAAATGGAAGAATCCAGGATCCTAAAGAGGCTTTTGACAGACAGTGTATTTTTGACAAATGAACATCTGAAGAACAGTACAAACATTTTGATACTACTCAAAAATAGCTCAGAGTCTGTCTTGAGAAGTATCAGTAACAAAGAGCAAAAGCCTCCAGAACATAAAAGCTGTTGACAAAACTGTCAGTGCTGTGCAGCATTTGACAAGAAGTACAAGAGCCAGCCTGGAGCTTAGAGGGAAGAAAATGAAATCCACCACCCAACCTACAGTCACCCAACACTCACCCCCTTAACCTGGAATTAAGCCTGACCCTCACCACTGCCTTGCCCATGCACAGACAGTAAAATCCAGCAGACATATCACACAGACAAAACTGTCCTCACGACTATACTTGGATACAAAACCTTAATAAAAGATTTAGCATTCACTTTATACTAACATTACTAGATGAAAAACAAAATCTAGTATCCTTTAAAGACAAAGCGCATTTTCTTCTTGAATTTTACTGAAACACACATAGAAAGAGACACTACAGAAGAACACATTTCTTTGAATAACATTCCTGGTTTGAATACACATTCATTTCAGAAACATAAAGGAAAAGTTCATTTCATCTTTCTGGTCAATGACAAAAGAGAGAACTGACTAAATGAAACCTTATTTGCATTACAACTGTTAACAAAAAATACTTTTTTTGCCCTTGTTAATAGGCAAAAAGTCACAATTTTTTCTTTGTAGGTCACTCTTTTCTCTCTTTTTATTAGAAAAGTGAAAATAGATTGGAGTGGAAAACAAAAATAGGAAAACCAAAAATTAAATAGTAATTTTCTGCTATTATCATAAAATTATAAAGAATAGTTTGAAAAAAATCTTTGTCTTTAAAGACCACTAGGAAATGAAAAATTGCAACCAATTGCATAATGATATCCACTAATCTCCAAAGATTCATAAATTAATTTAATACATTCATCCTCTCAGTATGAACCTATTCTGTTGCTGCTTCTTAATAACCACTAGAATAAACATAATAAATTTACTTAAAATTTCAGCTACAAATCACACTCTACTATATCTTCATTTTACATTTTTGGGTTTCTAGGATATTCAAACTATTTAATCGCATTTCTCTATCAAGCGTTTATTTACGTCAAAAGTCCTGAAAAACCAGAGATTTAGTGCGGGAAAAAAAACCTTTCACATTTTTCTTCCAATTAAAGTTCTCAGTAATTTACAGGGGGTTTTTTGGATTACTCTCATTCTTTTTTTTTTTTACCAGCGAGGCCTACTAGTGATAGATCTCCCATTGCTCAGTCTGAAAATGGACTATACTGAAAAGCTGATTGAAAATCGGTTCTAGGATGTGGTTTATTTTTAGGTAGTGATAGTTTAGCCCTAGTGTTTCATTCACATAAGGATTTGTCCACTTGCATTTCTAAAGCCAGGGTTTATTTTGATTTGTCATTAAAATGAAGTGGCGATCTTGCTTCTGTAGCCTGAATAACATATAGCTGAGTCATAAAATGAGCTTCTGTTCGACTTCCTAGTTGTAAGGAATTTGTGGAGTCTAACATTAGTCTGTTTTGGTGATGGAGAGAAGGGGGAAAAGAGGAGGTTGCTTTTGTTTATCATCATTCATATGACAGAACACATTCAATTTCAAATTTTTGTGCGCCTCCAATATTTGCAACACTATGGTCTACAACTTTATTGTGTTCATCATCACACTAAAAGCCCCAAAGTAACTGGTTCTCCATAGAAAACTAACAGAAATACAGCCTTTTTAACAACAAAACCTTTGATTTATCAATGTTCAGCAACGTAGAAGTACAAAGGGACGTGAAGATTTTACCTGAACAATAACATTGACTCTATTAAACACATAAGAATAATCTTGATCAAGAACTAAAATTTCAGGCAAGTCTGTTGTCAAAATTCTGAGCAATTGAGAAGAAAGCACCAGAGGAAAAACTTGCTGCAAACCTTGAAAGGTATTTTAACATCCCTTATTTACAGATAAGGAAATTATGCACAGATGTTATACACAAGGAGGATATGTACTTAACTGAGAATAAACATCCAGAATTAGCAAGCTCACCTCTGAATAGATATATTGCAGAGAAGCACTCAACCCACACCTGTGTAATTGCATCAAGCAGATATCTTAGGTAACGGGCTTGTTGCTAGGATTCCTAGGGATCTCTCTCAATGTGCTCCTCACTCTTCCAAGCCAGTGATTTGACTTAGGATGCTTTCAGAGAGAATTTGCTTGCCCTGTTTGAGGGGAGATATTTTTAGCTCACAGACACATTTAGAATGGACATTTTTGCCTACATAAATTCCTTCTGTTTCTTTCTTCTGAACCCATTTTATGACTCTGGTGCATAAATGCCTTCTAGTTTTGCTACTGCAGCTGATGGAAAGGTGACAATGGAGGCCAATAGAGATGTTTTACAGCATTTAATGCAGGCAGATTATACTTCACTGGCAGTAGTGACATTACAAACCCTGAAAAGGAAAAGCAAAATACCTACTGCAGTGTTCAGCTGTTGCTTTTACCAAAACTTGCAAGCCTAGTGCAAGAAGATGGCTGGTGTGCTGGAATCACATCATTTTCACAAACAGCAACAGCGTCATGTAAGAAAGATTCCCATTCTTGGAACTGTGAGAAACTTGTCATGACCTATGTTAACAGAGACATATAACATGCTTCCAGGACTAGTCTGTTCACTGTCAGTAAATCATATGAGGAGATCTTTGGTTTATTCTACAGATATGCCAAAGATATTGTTTATGTGAATGCAATTATATTGGCTGCTAAGTGGCCTTCTGCACCTCCTGAAGCCACCAGTTCCACAGGAATGTCTGCTGTTCTCCAAAGACACAAAGTATTAACACTCAAACATGATGAGAAAGGAAAAGACACCAACATCAACATGAGCCACACAAAGTGGTCAATACCAGTTTATAGAGGAAACCTAATATCTACCTGCTTTGTTATTTTTGTTGTATTAGATCATAACCATGCAGTGTGTCTGCCCAAACATTTAAAGGGACACTGCCTCGACATATAAACATGTACTCCAAGACCCAACCACAACAGCTGTTCTCTTTGTGTTTCCTGTATTAGTAGCAGAGCATCTGCCAAGCATGCAGAGCACTAGAGGTCTGTGAAAAGTACTACGCACACTAAATCCCTGTTTGTTCCTCTTCCAGCAATTTCAAGAGGATAAAAAATATTCCTCTCTTCACACACTTTACTTTTTGTTGCATGTCAGTTCTTTCAGATTACAGATCATCCAACATTTTAAGCACTAAGCGAGGATTTTTCACAGTCTCTATGCTCTCATCCTCCAAAATATTAAACGAAATCTGCTGTCCTAGATACAATTTTCTTTCTACATTAGTAATATACAGAGATCTCTGGGTTCCATGTTAACTATAACTTATCATATTTCTAGTAATTTAATTAACTTTTTCAGAAGTATCCTTTCAAACATTCTGAGAAAACTTTTTAGATGACATTTGAGTGTGTAAAGGACATAAAAGGGATGATACTACAATTTATTATTGATTCCAAATTCGTTTTTTTCTTTGTTTATGTGGAAGATTTTAAAATGTAGGAAACAAATTTATTATTCTAGGCTTTCACCCTGGATTAACAAGAGACTTTACCAACTCCCATTTTTTAAATTTTCTGCTGTCATTTCCTTTATATAGTACATTACTGTGCCTTCTTTTCAGGCTGGATTTTTACCAATTTTCTATTTTATTGAGCTTTTTATCTGCTATAAGAATGTCTCCAACATTTCTGATCATTTCTTTTTCCCTCTGGATCTCTGTGATTTCCTGACTAGCCATCCTAACAGTATTTTGCAAGTGGAAGCCCCTTTTTGCTCCATTGGATAGGTATGGAAAAAATTCTGTTATTTATCTCCCAATGGTCTACATAGTAAGTACATAACCGTGGTTTTGTCTGTTTAAAAATCCAAACTCGGTCTGAAAACTACACCAGAAGATGACAGTAAGGCCAGTATATAATAACTTAACTTCTCCCCCCTAGCAGCATATTCTTTTGCTACCTAGAAAATAATTAGCACAACACAATCTCGTTTTCTGTATAATAAAAAAATGAGTTTCATAGGAGAAAATAAATTATATCATGAAACATTAGCCACTGCTTAATTACAGTTTTTATGTAATGAAGTGCTTTAGGAGGAACTCTGTTTCACTACTCCTTTGAAGCACTAAAATCACACTAGTTATATAAAAATCTGGGGCAATTTGAATTGCTGATCTATGTTGGTGGAGTTTTGAGGTGGTTTTTGTATATACTTTTCAAATTATAACATTGGTAAATCATCATTTCAAAGAACTTTTTTCTCAGAAAGACATACAAAATAATAAAACCTGATTATAAAAATGAACTCATTGGTATTGTCTAGTTATTATATTAAAAAGTCAAAGCACAGCATGAACTTAATACTTAAGTATTAAATACATATAAAACATTTGTAAAAGATACCTTACTTCAGGTAAATCAACACACCCGGTTTTCATGATGACCTTTTGCACATGTATTTTTGAAAACATTATGTTTACAAGCAACATGAATTCAAATAGGCCATGAAATACAGTATCCTGACACCAAAACTACTTTTTAAACAGACGCTAATTAAGTGGTTATCACCGAATGTTGAGACTGTGCCAAAAAGCACTGCAAAAGTTGACAGCAAAGCTCACAGCAAAATAGCCTGAGAATAAAACCCGATATTCCTCTTCACAGTTCCCTGCTAATAAAAGCATTAACTTAAGAGCACATATGAAGGGAAGTGAGGACCTCCTGCTGCCTCTCTGATGCAGTGTTGGTGGCAAATGGGCAATTTCCATACATGTGGCAATTTACTAGTGTTACAACCCATACCCAAATGCCTTGAGGCACTGACGTGCCAGTCAGGAGAGCAGGATCAGCATTAACATATCATTATGAAAGAAACAGCAAAAGGGAAAAGGGAAAAAAAACCCCTCTGAATGAATGCTTCAGTGAAAGTTCCTTTGTAGACACGTTTTTAGAGGCAGGATCTGAAATTTCATGCTCTCAGAGGCACAATGCAATTCACTCTTTTATGAAATATTAAGCCAAGGAGTAACCCTTCATTTCCCTATGACCATTCCTCTGAGTTCGCAAATAGCCAGATTCACCCAGAATTAAGCAAGCTGTGCAAAAGTAAATAACCTTATTATGAAAGGAGATGCATGTTGTAAAATAAACCAAAAAAGTTGGGAAGACAGGGGATTGGACTCAGTCAATACCATATAGGAGTTAATGAATAATTCAAAATATCCTGTGCTTCCCTTACTGAAGAAAATACCACAGAAGAGAGAGATCAGTTGTCCCCTCTGTTCATTATTTATCACACTGTAATGTCTGGGAACTGTTTGCCTTTCTCTTTTTAATGTACAACTCCAGATGATATTAATAAGACCCCAAAATACCTATCCCATTTAAATACAGACTCTTGAATTCCATACTGTATAGTGTAAGCTCCCTTTGTTAAGAAAGCTAGATTTTTTAATATATTGCCAACTAGCAGTGTTAAAAGCAGCATCTAATATTACTGCAGGTTAGAGGAGGTACACTGTTAAAACTTTTAGAAGTTTATCTAGACTCTTCAGTTTGTTCAGTTCATATAATTGGTAACTTGACTATAAATAAGTGGATTTTTTCTTTTTCTGTGAAAAACACCTAATCAAGTTCCAAACCTGCTCCTCAACTCGAAAAGTAATTGGGTAGGGAAAAAACAAAACAAAACAAAACCACAAATAATGTAATATAAATTTCAAGTTCACGAAACATTCCTTCTGCTCAGGAGCCAAGCAGACTATTTTAATTCTTGACAGAATGTTTTTGCCCCTTAAATTTCATACACTATTTTTATTCTTTTTCAAGACAAACAAAAAAATATGCACGTACATCCCTTTGCATATGCTTAGAGTTTTATGGTTTACTGGACTTCAATGATCAATTACCTTCTCTTCTAAATTGTTCATTCTAGGCCACATGCCTCTCAAATACACTTTTTCTTCATGGGACATGTGCCTGGAGTTGTGCTGTGCAATAGCCCAAGACACAGTCCTTGCCACTTCCTGAACAAATAACACCCTTTACTGGTTAACAACATTCCATCCCATTTTCCTAGAACAGATACATCCATATACCCAATGGCTGATGGATGAATCAGAAAGTAAATGTCTTTCCTCTGCACTTACTAAAGCAAATGTCAGGTGGCTTTCACTGTTGTATGATTCCTACTGGTTCAGCACACAAATCCAGCTTCACATCTCTTCCAATATTCCTACTGCTTCCTAAATACCGAGCCTGTTGGATGAAGCTGTGCTAAACAGAGCTGTAACAAGCACGGGCACAGGTACACCCCAGTAAAAACATTAATTATTACCACCTGTTCACTCAGGTCTTGGTGCATATTCAAGGGAGACAGGTTTTACATTCAAAATAAAGACTATCCAGCCCTGTAATGTTCCCAAAATATCCACATACATTTTTTATATGCAAGAGCAGTATCTAGAATGTCTAGGCTCCCTGCCACCCCTGCTACTTCCTACAGTGCAATTTTTGAGGAATGAGTTCTTATCCATTAAGTATTAGGACACAGAAAAAGCAAAAATTTGTGCTCCGAGGAATTTGGCAAATGAGCAGTAAATATTTACCAGCTGCTAAGATCAGCTGGCTGTTTTGAATTTAATCTAAGTATAATTAAACAAACAAACAATCAAGATATTGAGATTGGATTTAACAGTGTGGAATAAGACCATTCAAACATTCTTCCATTTTAAAATTATACCAGCATTAATGATAATCAATGCAAATTCTTTCTTTTACCGCTAGACAAGTATTAATTTTTGGTTAACTAACAACACCACAATAGTTTCATAAATCATTGCCAGATATCTGTAAGGATGCCATCTGAGAAGCACTTCATTTTTAAAAGTTTGCTGTCATAACATTAAAATGGTTTGTCAAAACAACCTTGTCTCCAAAGGAATCATGGCTTTGTTTAAATGAACATCAATTCTTCATCTAGAAAACATTTCCTAAATGAGAACTGTCAATTTTTGGCTTGCTTTCTTAAATTGGACTTTTGCCTAAAGCATTTTCTTTATTTATTTAGGAAAAACTCTTAGTTTTAGTTCTTCCTTTTTTTTTTTTTTAATTTTTTTAAGCATTTGAAATTTCAATCTCCAATCTCAATTTTAAGGTTTTCATACTGCAACTCATACATTAGCAGAAGGAGACGGGTT
Source organism: Falcunculus frontatus (assembly GCA_013398115.1). Classification (NCBI taxonomy): domain Eukaryota; kingdom Metazoa; phylum Chordata; class Aves; order Passeriformes; genus Falcunculus; species Falcunculus frontatus. The sequence continues at coordinate 1,889,513 of VZRV01000612.1, forward strand.
GAGCTTTTAACAAGTCAATTTTTTTTCAAATTTATGCAGGAGTTAAATAGATGCTAGTAAAAGCACTCTAGGTGCCCTAATCCTTTCAACCATTAAATTCCAATAGTATGCCATGCTTCCTCTAGACATGAAATGCTGGTAAAACAAACAAACAAACAAAAAAACCACAATTTTCACCCACCCTAGGTTAGTTTTATAAGAGATATAACCATTATTTTTATGGAAATCTGAGTCTGTCGAAATAATAAAGATTAAAATAGCTTTTTCACAGCTGTGGAAGACCTAAACTTTTCTAGCATATTTGTGAAGTAAAATTTGTACATATGTTATGCCTAGGATTACAACTATAAAATACTACAGTACAGGACAAGAAATGGCACTTAAATTCCATGGCAGCTAAATTCCCAGCACAATACCCCATCTCCTCTACAATCTGACAGCACAGGACTACTGTGAATTCTCCTCCACAAAGTTCAGGAAAATAGCTTTTTAATAAGGGAAATTCTGAACCAGCATGATTTTCTAGCATCTAGCATGCATTTTGTTTCTTGTTTTTTTTTTCTTTCGGACTTTTTTTGGTGACTCATTGCAGTTATTTACTTATAAATTTGCTGATTAAAAGTATAAAGATAAAAGAAAACCCCAAATATATTTAAAATCTTCCTCCCAAAAACATATGCACATCCATTCTCTAATTCCTGTTATTGTTCTTTTTAAGCCAAAAAATTCCTTACATAATATTGGATGAAGGCTGGAAAAGGAAGCAAAAAAAGAAACATGCTCAAGTTTCAGTGCTGAGAACCATGCTCAGTGGCTTTTAGTGTTTAATTTTTGTCTGTTACTGGATAGTCATTCTGTTAAGTCTTCAAGAAAAAGATAATTCAAAGACAAAAGTAGGCTAAACATCAACTTTGACAGTGACATAAAGACCCATTCCATCCAATTACGAAGGTAAATCTAACAGGTCATCAACCACTCTACTCAAAGAAAGCATATGGGTTAAAAGGCTGATGTGTGCACTGGAAGAGGGACAGCGAGCAGAAATAAAATGGCATTGGGAACAGACTGCACATGGTCAGAAAAAGAACATGATACAGCTCAAACAGGATGTGTTTTTACAGAAAATTAATCAAATATTTCTTTTCAGTTTCTAAAGAACAAAGCTGAAAAACCACAAACATGCATCTGACCGTGTGGTAACATGGTGTCCTAAGAATTAAGAAGGTGTTTATTCAACACTCAAGATCAGTGTCATACTGTAAAGTTGACATTTGATATTCTTCTTGATCACATGGGTTTCTAAGCTCAGCTACGAAGAAAGGAGATGCACACATAGCTCATCATTGCACATAAAACCTTACATAAGTGGTCTCTAACAGAGGGTGGGAGGTGAAAGAGGCTCAGACACTACATGTTTGAACTCCAACATTAAGTGAGAGAAGAAACTATTAAAAAAACTAGGCTGAGAAAAAGAAAATACATTGTTGTCTACTGCACTTCTTGCTTGGCATTTCCAGCTGTGGTTAGGGGCTGGGGAATATTGCCCTATACTGAATACAGAAAACTATGTGGATGCATCGCTTACGAACATCTGGTTGCTGGAAGTGAGCTAACTAGCTCCTGGGTACCAATGATTCAGCTTTTAATTGTACTGTATCTCCATCCTTGGAGACACCCAAAAACCATCTGGATAAAGTCCTGGACAGCTTGCTCTGCTTGAGCAGGAGTGTTGGACCTGATGACCTCCAGAGATCTCTTCCAACTTCAGCCCTTCCACGATCCTGTCATGAAGAGGTAACACTAACAAGAAGAAATTAAACAAGTGCCACTGTGAGGGCCCTGAACATGTCTTTCTTGAGGGCTTTAAGCCAAGTCCAGCTGAGCAGCTGAGTCCAAACTCATCTATGCTGATGAGAAGCATCATCATGAAGAAAACTAGAAGGGAGGCTGTTGCCCAGCTGGTTTTTGGCTGGGGCTGTGCCACTGGCTCACCTCACTGCTGCACCACAAGTGGGCAGTGACTGTGTCTGTGCCTTCTCTCCCTCCACCTTGGTCTTCACCCTGGCCCAGACCTTCTGGCTCAGCTTCAGACACATGCCCCAACACACCGTGGACTTGCTGGGAAATCAGTGGTGAGACTCTGACCCTGACCACTGTCTTCAGACCTAATCCCAGCCCTGACTCATCACTCAGCACCCTGGCCCCTCGTTGTGATGGCCAGCTGCCTTGTTACAGTGTGGGGTTCCCAGCCAACCTTCACTGGTGTAGCAGTCAGATCTTCCTGCCCCACAACACCACCAGCATAAAGGCAAATTCACTTAATCAATAGGAAAAAATGAAGAAAAATCAGTGGTATATCAGTACAAAATGTCAAAAGTACAGGAATCAAGAGGACAAGCAAGCCAGTATTTGTATTATTTATACTACAACAATTTGAGATAGAACAACCATATCTGCAAATACAGTTGGAATTCTCAGTGCATGGTAATATGTCATAAGGATAATACAACTTGCAATATAATAAAATCTAAATACACAGAGGACGAAGGAATGCCAGATTTATCTGGTAATGCTACAAGGAATGCAAGATAATAGCATACACTGTATTTAAATACATACTTTATTTGGCATCTGAGGGAGTCTAAAATACTCCAAAGACTGTAAACAAATCATAGCAAAAGTATAAAATTGGCATTTCATAGTAAGGGGCATGGGTAGGTGTGGCCAGCCAATGTCATAGTAAGTAGCAGGGAAGGAGAAAAAAATATCTGGTTAAAACATCAGGACAACCTCCTATTTTAACAAAAGGCTCCCTTCGATGCTTGATGCCTCTGGGGAAAAAAAAAAAAAAAAAAAAAAAGAGCCAGTATTTTTTCATTAGAGAAGCAAAAAGGGGGAAGTTCTGAAGTTCTTCCAGAGGAAACTCCAGTTCTCAGTGAATTTAGCTCCTTGGGAAAACATATCAAGTTCACTCTGATGGAACTGGTGGAGAGAAAAGGAAAAAGAGCTATTCCTACGAGCTTCAAAAAGAAAGTATTTCTTTTTACCCGCATTGTCCTGAGATTTTCTCAAAATGAAGCAACCATGAGGAAAATTATGGTACTTTTGAGCTTCAGATCAGCCTTTTTTTAATGGACTGTAAATTAAACAGAAAAATTAGGAAGAATTATGAGCTCTTGCTTTTATTATAGACAGCTTTTGTTCCATTTTCTAAGAGCCTGAAAAATTTGAACACATTACACCTTTTGTGAGTTTTCTGCCCTCATAACCTGCTGTAGGCATGCACTCTTTATGCCCTCCAGAATTAGTATCCAGGAAAGTATTTGTGTGGTCCTGTCCCAAACATCACGTACAATTTTCATAATAATTTGATTTTATATGTTGTATTTCAAATGTAGATGTTTAAAATCCGGTATTTAAATACGTGGTTGAACTTCTGAGCAACAAGAAAGGCAGGTTTCAGAGCTAATTACAAATGCCTGTGCCCACGCAAAGCCAAGCTGGAGAGGTAAGGGCTCTGTTCAGAAGGGGATCTGACATTTCAGTTGGCCACAATATGACACATGAAAAGTGACTCTCTCTTGGCCCAGACCTGTAACCATGAATTTGCCTGATGACCTAGGCTCTGGGATGACCCCATGCCACCCCTGGCCAGCCCATAAGTAGCTGTCTTCATATTCTTCTCACATCAGGAGCATATTTCAGTAAAAGGGAAACCATTATTTTTGTGGCTTCATGTGCCATTTCTAGGTTTTGGCAGAATTTCTCTGAACTCACCAAAGCTCCAAACAAGATTCTCATGAGTCAAGAAAAACAGTGAGAATGAGAGAATGCTTCTTCCCCTGCAGCTGTTCCAGGTATTTTTCAATAGACCTCTAAAAAAATTCCATGACACACTTTTAGTGGTGCATCACCTCTTGACATTTCACTAGATGCACTATAAAACCCTCTACTGGTGAAGGAAACAGGAATGCATGACGAGGAATGCAGAAAAAAATAGGATGCCAACATACAGAAAACAGAAGCATTTAAAAAAAGACTTTCAAATATCTTCCAACTTCAAAGATATCTTTGTAATTCACTTTTGAAAACCTGAAATGTCCTACGGTTGGTATGCAGAAGGCATATGAAATGCATATGAAAGAGATTCAACACCTTTATTTTTACAAAATAAACAGACTCGTCCTTCCCTTTGTGGGGGAGCCTCCTTTCTAACCCAATTCAAATAGGACTGCATTGGGGAAAACAAGACAAGCAGAGCTTCATGTAGTCCCATGCACAAGCTAAATACAATCTGCTTTAGAAGACAAGCTACTACAAGGATTGAGGTTCTTGTGCTTGGGCCACCTCAATTGGTATCTCAGTTAAGAATCAAACAATTAAAAACAAACGAACAAATAAACATTATCACTAGCAGACAGCTAAAATCCCCCTCTCAGTCTGAATACTAGTGAGGCTTATGCCAGAACTAAGACAGTGTGGAAATGGAAACTGCTGCCAGACATACAGGTTCTCTCTCTCTCCACTTGTAGAGAGCCTTGTAGTAAAAGAAAGAGCAAACACACCAGCCAGAGAGCAAATGGGATTGTGTAGATGGCCATTTTGGAGTCAAAAGAATGTGGCTGATTTTTGGTTTTGTTGGGTGGAGTTTGGGGGTATTTCGTTTGGTTGGGGGTCTTTGGAGGTGTTTTTAATCACTAAGCATCTATGTATGTGTTGCTCAAAGCTACCAATTCAATCTTAAGGAATGAAATGGGTATCACTGCATTTCCCATCCATGATCCAAATTCATAGATGATTCTGAACTACAAATATCCCAGAGACAAGGAGCCTCACCAAAAAAAAAACCCAGGTCCAGCATAGTCTAGAACTGGCTGGCAATGTGCAACTGTGTGGACACACATTTTGCTAATCTCAGCTTTTCTAAACATGACCAACTGCCAGATGCTCTCCTGATCTGCAAAGCATATCTTTAATATTACTGAAGAATAGAGATTTCCATTTGCCAACTTTCCGTTTCTGTTCCAGATTTCCGTTCTTCCAGAACAGACTGGAAGACTTGCAAAGTTTCTGGGTAGAGTAGTGGTAAATTTTAAAAAGCCAAACTATTGCACCTCTCATCAGCCATTTCAATTTGCTAACTAACATGGAAGTAAAATCCATTCCACCACTTTTGCAACACGATGCCATGGATCGTTCCCAATGACACCTCGAAGCAATGTAACTCCCCCAAATTCATAACAATAAAGAATTTTTAAATGATGGATAGCCTAACATATTCCATAAAATGTACATTTTATTAATTTCACTCACTTTTAGGTTGGATCACACTCACATCACTGAAGACTAAATATGGCCTCTAGCTTTTAAAATAGTTATGACTGGTAATGGCTTGTAACTGCATTAAAGCTGAAAACTTGAGTGGGAAGGTTCTGCAAAGACACCTGCCTGAAATAGTTATCACAGAAGTACAGAGTAAGCAGTGCTGAACAATAAAAAGCTTCAAATACACATAAATATTATCCTTAAACACAAATCTCACATAGAGGATTACAAATAATCCCAACAGACTGGCTAAAGCTTTATTCCAAACTAATCCTAAGTATTTTCTTCTTCTTACATGGATACAGCCCTGTAACAGTTTATATGCTTCGAAAAGTTTAGAGCATTTATCCCAAGTCGGGGTATCAAGATGGAAAAGCAGTGAGGACCTGGCTCAAACAGGAAAATGGAATAAGTGGCAAAGAAATCTCTCACGTACACCTGCAGTACAATACAGGCATGAGATACACATTCATTAATACTGTGCATATGTGCTCTACAGTAGTAAAAATGGGGCTATCCACCACTTCCCTATGTCATCTAGCTTATGGAAATTAGTCCTGCTGTTAATCCTCTCCACCACAGTTTCTTCTCTCCATTTCCCCCATGGGAAAGAAAACCAAAAAACCCAACAAAAAGAGCAATGTAGCCAAGAGAAAAGGGCTGTTCTGCAAGAAATAATTTTACTACAAACTACTCTCCAGAGAGAGAGAAATTCAGAGGTCACTGTGGAGTGACTTCCCAAAATGTTACCTGTTCAAAAGATTTTTTTCCTGCACCTTCCTTGGTTAGTCTGCTAAAGAAAAATCACCTCCTCTAGACTTACTGTTCCAATTTACACAGTCATCCCAGATTTCCCAAGGTGATGCTGCTAGGTGCTAGAAAAGAAAAACTGTGCTGAATTAAAAGTTTTGGCAGAAAAGACTTCTCAGTTTGTTTGGCAAAATGATACTAAAGAGTACAGAGTTTAATAAAAAGGAATGGCTCTTCTGAAATCTCATTAGAATCTGTGAGGTATAAATTGGATGTAGAACATGCAATAACTCTAAATAATACCTAATATGGCCGCATTTACATTTACTTTTAAATGGTTAATGAAGAAGACTAGCTTCATCTTCAGCTTGGTAAATGTATGATATTTACCAGTTGTCACAATATAGTAGAAAGCATTTATTCACTTCCAAGCAGTGCTAATAAACAATACTTGCTGCCATTTTCTAGCAAGACATGCTACCAGCTGTCACCTGGATAATGTAAATACATGCATGCAACTTAGACAAGGGAGTCTAAATTTCTGTAATTAATATTTTTGGGGGGATTAAAATATTTCTTGATTTAAAAAATAACTGTTCATTACGTTGTTAAATATGTCCTCTGGGATGATCTCTAATTTTTAAACATTGACAAAAATCTAAGAATTTTGACAAAAAATATTCAGTTAAAGAATTGCTTTTCACTGCCACCTTCTCAGCTCATAGAACTTCCTGCCTGCAACCTCTCTCCCCTCTCATAATTTCACAAATCCACTTAGTTATAGATTCCTTTATGGAATAATTAGCCTTTAAAAGCTTAAACCAGATGTGTCTTCTATACTCCATTATTTCACATATACACAGAGATCAGCAGTGACCTTCAGGGTTTAATGCATGAGGATTGCACAGCCTCTAAAGTATCTTACAAATACACTAGCACTGGTATCTCAGGCACACATAACATGCATATGCAGATTCTTATCAGAAGGAAAATCTACCTTTAAGATTGAGTAGTGAAAAATTTTAAATGTTGTCTGATCTTCTAGAATACAAGTAGTCAGCAGAACAACATATTAAAGAATGCCCATTAGAGAAATAGAGCAATAAACTACCAAAATATTTTATACCAAAGCTAGTTCACTATTTTATTACTACTTAGGACCAAAAAGAGAGAATTCTTACATGATCACTTGATACTATTACAGGTTTATATTAGATTTCCTGGTCCTTGGTCATAACAATTCACCTACCTGCAAGAGATTAAAAATTACTCCCAAAACATCTGATATCCCACAGCATCATGCAGTGCTTAAAGGTGTTTTCCTCCAGAAGTATTTCCTGTGCATATGGCAGTTGCTTGCCATGAAGCACCAAGTCTTCCAAAGTTTCCCTCAAATTCTGTCATCACTTTCTTCACCCAAGGTCCCTTAGGTATAAAATAAAATTGCATTGACTCTACATTTTAAAAATAGAATTTATAGAATTAAAGTGTCACATTTTCCTCAATATGCAGTATTTTTATATCATTATGTGGAAAAATAGTCACAACACTTGTTTCCACTTTTAACAAAAAACATGTAAAAACACTAAAATAAAGTGGCTAGGAATTAAACTGAATATCACCCATGCTGCTGAGGTGTGGTTTGCAAATAATTATTGATATTTTAAAGAGTGTGATCTCTAGAAGCATTTTAAACTCCATTTAAAAATAGAAATTCATGCATGTTACTATATTAGAACATAGAAATAAATAGAGATAACATAAGAAAGGCCTCTTGCCTAGGGACTGACCTTTTCAGGCTTGTTCCAGTACTTTACTTGCTCCTAGTTATTGTTCAATATTCCTTTCCCAAGAGCACATTAATTATAATAAAAGAAGACTAACAGCTTTGATAGCTGATTTAGAGGTTCAAATTCTTTACTACAGCAATGAGATGGTTTTTAAAAAGGCAAAATGCCAGTCATGAGATTCTATCAGGCTATTGGTAAACTACTGACAGCAGCACTACAGCAAATCAATCAACAGTGCAAAAAGCTGACAAAGAAAGAAGAAAATAAAGGCTTGAACAACTTTGCAGTTTACAGGCTTTTGTTGACAAATTGTGCTGCCTAATGACATTTTGTCTTGCATTACAGGAAAATTCCAGATTTTGGTGCTAGACCAGGTCAACACAATCTAAATAAATTTCAAGTTTAGCACTACATACAAAAAAAAAAATATTCTTTTCAGACACACAAGAAGAAGGCATAAAGACAGCCATGTTTCAAAACAGAAATAACTATTAAAAGGGCCTTTTAATACAAAAGAATTTTGCCAATAATTTTCCCGATTTTTTCAGGTTGCTATTATTTGCATTAAACTTGAAATCTACTTGAAAGTTAGAAATATCTCAGCTAGGGCTAATTGACTTTGCCTCACACGCATAAAAACTCACTAGATTAAATTACAAGCAATCAGTGGTATTTTTCATTTGAAACAGCCCTCAGTAAGCCTCATTTATAAACAAACAAGACACAGCATTATTAATTTATTAATGGACTCAGTGTAGTATATAATGGCATCATTAATACCAAAGTCACTTCTGTTCATGTAACTAATCAGAATTCCAGGAGGGGGAAAATTAGTATGATAAATGTTTGGGAGAAAATATGGAAACTGTACGGATGCAAAACAATTCTTTAAAGTGCCTGTTGGGGCCCGTGGCTGACGAAGTCCCGACGAGGAACGGCTGCGCGCAGCTGTCGAAAGGGAACGGCGGAATCGGCCTGCCCTCGAAACTGCCTCTGTATCACACCAGGAGAAACCACCGCCTAAAACAGTAATTAGCTTTAGAAAATGTCACTACTAAGTAGGGTTGCTTGTTTTTGTCAGGACCCTTGGGACTGTGCCACAGGGGTGAGGGTCACCCTCGGCTGCCCATCCCTTGGGATCCACCAGCTCTTGCTGCTCCCTGACAATTTTAACTGAAACAGACAAGAACATCAAAGTGGAAGACAGATGGTGGAGTACTGAAACAAAGAGTTTATGTTCAGAGAATAAACAGAATTTCCAGCTACATCTGCCTATGCACGTATTTAAAGAGTTTAGATTAGGATGCAGTTTTTTGAACCATACTACTAGATTTTATTGCTTATTTGCAATACAGTCATTTTACAAGGTTCTACAGAAACTTCATGGACCTCTTCAGTCCACAGTTAACAATGTCTTTAGCACCTTAATTTTAATTCATGCACTTTTAAAATATCTATTCATGCAAACTATGTTGAAGTTATAACTAATTCCATTATATGTTGCTCTTTTTTTTTCTCAAACTGAGTTCTTGGGGAAGATAACATCTTTCTGTTCTGCTGTCCCTGCCAAACCTACCATCTCCCCAATTCTCAGCCTACAGAGGCAGCAGGATAGACCACAGCAATGCACCTCCTGCATCTCCTGCAGGTGTGCCTCACTCTCCATGCAGCTTCTCAATGACACTCAAAATTATCCAAATACCTCCTGAACAACCACTATTTTGGGACTAGCCATGCTGCAGGAGATCTACCTGGCTCTTTGAGAGCCTGGCTGATGGTAATGTATGCACCCAGAAAACACACTGTGGTTGGTAATGAGCCCTGCTTAGCAGGTGTGGAGAACAGCCTCCCCCAGACCTCTTTGATGTGCTACTTCTGATTCACCACTGGCTTTAGGAAAGCACTTGACAGCCCGAGCCACATTTCTCTTGGGCAGACATAAAACAGAAGCACAAAATTTGTTTTAAGATCTTGCAGACTTTTTCTGTGGCAAAAAGGAACACGTGAAAGAAACAAAGGTGTGCAAATTAAAGCAATAATTTATAAAATAAAGGTCTTGTCTACCCAACAGCTTTCCAAGTCAGATACGTCTCCTGGTTTGACAGAGCCTATGCCACAAAGGACCCAAGAGAGGATGCAGGGCAGGGAGAGAGCTGACAATGCAGGAGTTAGAAGAGGCAAGAATTAGATGGTGAAAGAAAATGTAAGAGACACGAGGAGCAGAAGCCAAGCACTGAAGAGCTAACAGCACAAGTAAACAGAACGCGGTCCATATTGCAACAGCTTGATACATTAGGTGTTTTCAGCTATTAAAAGTCAATTGACAGCTCAGCCACCTCCTCTATCTCTAGCACATTTAGAAAGGAAAATGCTCCCTCTCCTTCTTTCCTAGCCATATTCCCACTTCTACACGCAATTTCAGACTCCAGAAACTATTAATATCTGTTAGAGAAAGTGCAGCTCCACCAGCCCCTGACTAAGGTCTGCCCACCCGCCCCATGTCACCCTCACACCTCTCCTCCAGCTGACTCAATACCCCTGCCTCATTCAAACACCTACTGCTGGTACATGTGCCCCTGTTGAGGCTGAGGCAGAGGAGGTAAAGGCTTGTGAGCCCACTGCTCAATTTTTACTAAAAATGCCTGTGAATGCAGACTTCAAACTCCTCAAAATAAAATTTCTCATTTTATAGGAAATAGTTCAAACTTGCAGCAATTCTGTACAAAGGTATGGACAAGGCAGAAAAAGAAAAATGGGGACATGCACAAAGACAGCAAATGTCTGATGCCATATTTCAGATTCTTAATTTTTCCAAGAACTGTGAAGAGTACAGTGTGCATTTATCTCCATTACTGGGGGCACACATTAGGTCTTTCCCAATAAACACAGGTTGCTTCCCCCCATCAAACCAATTCTGCAAAATGAATGAACCCAAAGACATGTTCAGCCACTGCTGTCAGCTTTCCCAGAAGGGAAAAATAAAAAAGGTAAAATAAGGAAAATTCATCAAGGCAGCTGGGAATATATATACATATTTCACCCTGAAAGAAGGACAGGAGCAGAGGAAAGAGAAATACCTGTTATTTTTTAAAAGTCATTCTAAATTGACTTAGCCTAGAAAGTTCAAACCTACTTTCATATGCTGGAGTATTGTGAGGGTTTGTCTCTCTGATTAGCATTGGGATACTAAAAGAATTGAACATTTATTCCTGTTTAAATTATAACAGCAATTGATTCTTCATTTCCATCTGCAATTGATCTGAAAACAGATGCGACAGAACCAGCCCAGAAAAGCAGGATAAAGTAGCGTCCCTAAAAAGAATGGGAATGTCACAGATCTAAACTAAACATGACTATCAAAAAAATCAACCAATTAATGTTTCCTGCACGTAGCCAGATATCCTTCATATTTTGGAAGAAGACATGTAAGGAAATGTCAAAAACAAGAGCATGAGCTGTACTTGATGAGCCAAAAGAAGGGCTTTCTACAGTGAGAAAGAAGCTGAATTCCCTTCTATGTCACTACAAACTGAAAAGTATGTGACATACAATATTCTATACTTTTTTTTTTTAATTATGGAATTAAAAAATTTACCTATGATAAATATTAAGTCTGAAAATTCTACGTATTCAATAAAGAAAAATAATCCACTGAATAACAACCAAAAATGTTTTGATTCTTATTTAGTGTTGTGAGAACATGCAGTCCGTCTCCTAATACCCCAGGAGCTACTGACAGGAAAGAGACTGAAATGCGTTCAGGATGTGTGATACTGTCTGTGACAGGGAAATATTTCCTGATTAATTCCATAAGAATCTTCCCTACTGTTGGTCGCCTAGGTGGTTGATGGAATCACAGAATAATTTAGACTGGAAGGTCATTTGGCCCCAAATCCTCCTTCAAATTTGTTGTTCAATCTAACTTCAAAGCTAGATCATGATGAGCAATATTCAGTTAGGCTTTGAGCATTTCCTCTGATGGATATGCTCTTGCTGGGTACTTTTTCTAGTGCTTAATCACTTTCACATGTGAAAAATTATTTCCTTCTAATAAGTAACCAGATTTCTCTTGTGACTTCTGCCCATTGCGTCTCACTTATTACTGCACACTCCGAACAGAGGTCATGTCTATAACCTCCCATTAGATAACAGACGATAGCACTAAGATCATCCCCAAACCTTCTCTTGGGCAGACTGAACAATTCCTCATGTGTCATTTCTCTAGCCCTCACCTTGGTGACCCCACGCTGGACTCCCTGTGAACGTCTTTCTTGTGCTGGGAGCCCAAAGCTGTGCATAGTTATGCAGCTACAAACTCACAAGTGACAACAAAAGGTGGGAAAAAAAATATAGCTTCAACCTGCTCTCTACTTTCTTCTTATTACAACCCAAAATGTGGCTGGTTTTCATGACACAGATGAACTTGTGTCCAGCTTTTCCAACACAATGCCCAGGACTTTTTCTACGGAACTGTCTTCCAAACTGCCCTCCAAACTGCCCCTACACATCCTGTGCTGTTGCAAGGGATGAGTGACTGGCACAGTAAAGCCACCACAACCTCACCAATGGCTTTCCCCATGCCAAAGACCTGAAAGAGAAAGCCATCTGCTTCAGGATAAACTGACGTGAAGTTTAAGAGCTCTGCTACAGAAAGGTGGATGCATGCTCTTCCCCAGCATTTGTCTTTTCTTTCACATGTCTATCCCTGTCCCTAACTAAACAAGCTAAATCCCGAATCTGACCTGAAGTGTATCTAATCTTCTTTCTATAATTCTGAAGCAAGTTGTTCGATTTGAACGCAAAATACCGACAGAAGAGGATTTATCAGCTTTTGTCATTGTCAAATACTCATTCAGCATTTCAAATTTTAGAACTGCGGACTGAAGGACCGAACACAAAATTTTATCTAACATATGGAATAAGGAAGTGTAAGAGGCCAAAGCAGAATATTTATAATATGTATATGCCACAGAACAGGGTGTCAGGATGGGAATTTGAGGATACAAAAGCCAGTAACACAATTTCCCCCTGTGAAAATGCAATAGATGTGGTACTCAGCCTAAGGATAGGAACTTCACGTGCCTTATCCCCACCTCCCTTCAAAGTGCAATACAAAGCAGAAGGTATACCTATTCAGTATGTATATTCAGAAAATTACATTTATCTCCTTCAAACATCTGATAAGACATTTGTTACTTCAATTCTGATTTGGTGGGGTATTTTACCTAGCAGCTATTATCATTTCAAAGTCCTCCCAACTTCTTGAGGCTTCACTATGATCATAATAGACTCTATTTTAAATATTTCCAGATGATACAGCATTGCCCAGAGAATACACCCTTTACAATAAACACTAATGGATCCTACTCTTTAAGCAGCATTTTTTTTTTTTTTTGCACAATATTCAATATCAATTGCATCCATTCGGCGCAGATTATTATCCTAATAATAACGAGCCTCTCTTTCCCCCATGCCAAAAATTAATGAGGTCCCATCCTTTTATAATAATGGATTAAACAGTGGAGTTGTACTTTCCTTAAGGACGGCTAAAGTACAGGCACTCTAGAAAGGAGTGTAGACCCTGTCAATGTGAATGTATTCTTTAGCTGAGCAAATAGAGCAGACTTTTTAAAATTCTGTTGCCAGCTAACAGATTGAGAACAGTCCAGCAAACCCTTTATAGAGAAAAAATATGATCTGTACAAAATGTTAACATGAAAGCTTAGCCATGCTCGCAGCATAACATATAAAATGGACAGATGAACGCCTAGCTATGACTCCTGAGCTTCCAAAAATTATAGTTCAATCCCTATATATATTTTGCTGCTATATTATATTTCTCAATGAATGGCAACCTTTAACTACTTGATATGAAAGCAGCAGTTTTAAACTCCTCAACAGTGCAGCTTTTCAGTATGCATAGAAATTTGTCTCAAGTCTGTCTGAAAAGAGTGTAGAAACACGGTAATCAGAGAGGAAATGCAACCAAAATTTTGTTTGCAAGAAAATGAAAATGGTACACAGAATAGCTGAGGTTGGAAGGGGTGCTGGCAGGTCACCTAGCCCAACCCCCTGCTCAAAGCAGGACAAACTATAGCATGTTGACCATGGCCATGTGCAGTTGGGTTTTAAATGTCTCCAAAGATGGAGAAGCCATAAGGTGTCTGAGCAGACCAGTCCAGTCTTTGACCACTCTAACAGTAGTAAAATTCCTTACATTTGAATTGAATATCCTGTATTTGAATTTGTGCTCTTTGTCTCTTGTCCTGTCTCTGGGCACCACTGAGAAGAGCCTATGTTAGTCTTTTATACCCCTACCTCAAGACACATGTGAGGCTGGGGGCCACCAGAGGATCTGGAAATAAGAGTCACTATTTGTGAGCTGTAACTTGCCTATCTGCATTAGACTCACACAAAGTACGGACAAGATGCAGACAAATGCCTTTCTCCACATACTTGTGTTTAGATACCATTTTTCATTCTCCAGGAAAATACAATATATATGTATCTATAAATATAATCTATATTACATATACTATAGAATATAACCAGAAAGTTTGTAGGCTTCCTAGGTAAGGTAAAAGGTGCCATGTGTATGACAGAAGTAGTCAGTACTCAATTACAGAATTTCACTACTTTCAGTGACTAGAAAGGACATTTCAATAATTTAAAACCTAGTTTAAGTAAAGCTAACTTTCACATTTTATTGAAAATCTCTTTTGCATCTACTCAAAAAATCATCTCAGCTTTCTTTTGACTCATTCTTTGAGTCTATCCAGTAACTTTCATATTTACATTTTCCATTAAAAAATGAAGTTATCTTGAGAATACATAATTACTGAAAATTAGTGGTTTTCACCTATACAAGTAGCCCAAATACAACATTGAAGCATTTTTTCAACACTTTGGATTTTAGTGAGGCTTTTTGTTTGGTTTGCAGGGGGTTGTTTGTTTGGTTGGGGAATCGAGGAAGGGGCTCTTTTGGTTTTTAGGTAGAAACTCTATTCCTAACCTAATGTTATTCCTTCATCCTGTCACAGGAAGGTGTATCAGTGAAATAAGCATGGCTCTGCACTCCTGGCAGGTACATCTTTCTCTGTGCCATGACACTTGTTTACCAACCTGTAAAGACTGAGGAGCCATGGAATTGCTCAGGTTAACACATAGCTCAGTCATAGCTACATCCAGGTAAGAAGGAGCACAGCACCCATAAACCAAGAGAGAGACTAGGGGTGATAGTTCATATTGCATTTACAGCAGGGAACTGTACTCCACACTCTCAAATAACACCACATAGAAACTTAAACTACACTGATTTCTTGAAGTTCCTGAAGTTTTGAAGGAATGTGGTTAGCAATACAATCTGTTGGCTCTGTTTCATGAGAGAGTTCTTTTTTTCAGTTCAGCTGTTAAAAAAAAAGAAATTCCTTTAATAAAATCCTCCAGAGGTCAGCTTTGTTAGAAGTAAAACTGTCAGGCTTCCCATCCTTGCTTAGTAATTGTGCACTTGATGCAACTGTAAAACGTACCCACTGCTACAAGCTGTTCTTTTCAGTGAAGTAAAAAAGAAAATTTTCCAACTATTTGCAAGCTACAGATCATTAAAACCATCCCAAAAACCAACACCAGAAGCATCTACGGTTACAGTGTTTTCCTGATTCCTCTCTGCAAACTTCGATTACTCTTTTTTAACTTTAGAGTACAAAGACGTTCTGCACACAAATTTTAGGTTACATAATAATGCTTAGGAAGAGCCTGCATACATTTCTTTAAAGTTTACCAACTTTTCATAAAATTGCACTGATACAATATTAACCCCCAAAGTATCAAATATTTCTATATTCCTTTCCTTGTAAACTCTGACTTCACACATTACACTTCCCACAGATTTACTGCCTCTTGTACAGGTTAAAAGAGGGGGGAAAAAAAAGAAAAAAAAGGAAATCTGTGAGGGCCACTTGACGTTTTAAAAAGTGTAGGAAATCAATAAAAAGTAACTTTCTGGCTTCAGACTGTTTTCAGATGGAGAAAATGCATTAATGAAAACTCATACTTCATAATAAAATATGACTACAAAGCTCTAACATGCAACAAAAAGTCGAAATACCTGTTTCTGTAAAGACAAACACGGTGTTCTCAGACTCTGTGGGTCTCAAATATCAGGCAGAGCCGCAAGACTTCTGTAAAAGCTGATACACAAAAAAAAGAGTGCAGCTTCAAATAGGGCTACAGAATATTTTGGAGTTGAGCAGTATCGCCAAATCCTAAGGGGAGAGTTGCAACAAGTCAACTAAGGTTCCAGTTAGATATAAATCATCCAGTCTTCTTGATAAGTCTTTCAGGAAAAAAAGGATAAACAGTGAGTATAGCAGCAGTCTCTATTCACTAGCACTGCCACTGCTGGATTTCAGCAGCGTCATCTATTTTTACACCAACAAGCAAATGACTTCCACATCCACGTTTTTAGGAAATGGCCCAAACTCATTTACTTCAATGACCTAAAAAAGCCAAGAAGTTGTTTTTCAGAAGTATTCCAGTTTGAAGTCCCTTATCTTACACCAGCCTTTGTAATATTTCACTCCTTGTTTAAAATAAAACTAGATGCTGTCAGTTTAAATGCCCCAGGATTTCTCTGCTTTCTTGTCTTCTTCAGGACACACCCTCTCTCTGAGTAACCTTAATCCTCCCAGCTGCACATGCCATTACTTTTCCCTCAATGTACTGAGAAGGGTCCAAAATCCCCATTCCACATGTCCTCCTCTATCCAGTTCATACTGAGTTCATCCAATCTTCCATCTCATCTGTCGTGCCAGAAGCCTGGCCCCCCTTTTCACCCTCTGTGGGCTTATGTACACCTGAATCATCTCCTCACAGTGCCAAATCATCCCTTTCTTGCAGACTGAGGAACTAATCATTATATGAGTTAACATTTTAGAATGACAAAGGGGATGGTGATGCTTTTAAGATGAAAGATAACCACTCATTCAAGGTAACCACTGACTGTTTTAGCTTCTACAGGCATAAAGAGACAGTGAAGTCGATGGTGCAACTATTCTTCTACTCTTCCAGTCATCACCAAGGTGAATAAAACTTCACTCAGAGATGCCTGGAAGAACGCAATTGAAAATTGATCAGTGCTGGTAGAGTTGGTATACCAGGGACTTGTACAGAAATGCCACTCAAAGCAAATGACCATTTCAATCAGGCAGCAAAAGGAAAATCCAAACAAATGTCAAAATATTTCTGGTTTATATTGCTGTCAATTCAAGCCTGAATATAAAATAATGATTACATGGAAAACTTCCATTCTAACAGTCATTGTTCAATAATTCTCCACAATTTTAAATCACATGTTTAATAATCATTTGAGAGAGTGAGCAATATCATACTAAAAGCATCAAATAAATATGAGTTAAAATTACACAAATGAACAATCAGTAATAATATCGTATTTAAATTTAAATAAGCAGTTCTAAAAAACCTAGGACAAAAATATCTAACCATTCAATGGGAAAATTAAGTAACAAAACATACACATTTAAAGTTTCTTGCTCTGACCTTTATTATAATTAATATATTAATCAAACTACAAATGCAAAATAAATTGTGGAAAACTGCCTCAAAGAACCAATGACTCAATCATCAGGGTAGCATTCAAGGAAGTCAAAAATGAAATAAATAAATAAAAAAACCCCTCAACTGCCACTTTCCTTCTCTTCTGCTGGGAATACCACTCTGAAGCTATCAACCTATCAAATTTGTGGAAGAAAGGAGGACAAAAAAATTGAAAAAAATTTTTGACTGTTTGTTCTGCTGATTTTTTTCTATCAAAGCATCTCCTACTCATCTCTCCTGGAGATGTGATACAGCATAAACCTAAAAGATGTACAGACATTCTCACATCACTTTAGAGTAAAAGAGTTTGCTCTTCTTTCTGAGACATCTTCCTTTTTGATGAGAACAGGAAAGAAGAGAAAGGTAACAGTACGCCAAATGAAAGCTTGTTTGTAACTCCAAATCCGCAGAGATTGCTGCTTGCAACCCACTGCCCTCGGAAGCTCCCAGAAAAAGCTGACACCTGTGCTGCCAGGGCTGTCTTACCGTCTGCTCATACTCCAACTTATGGAAAAAAGGGTGGATGCAACCCCAAAGAACCTTGGAACCTTCAGTTACCCTTTTGTCCTACACAACTGCAGCACCAGCAACACCCCAGAGCCTGGGCAGAGCTCTGTGTCGTGTGGGCAGCACCAGGATTCACAATCCTGTCTTGTCCAGTTCCTTCTTTCTTCCCCAAGACCAAACATTTACATGAACAGTAAGTGTTACCTTCATGAACACCGTGGGAGAAGCTGAGATGGATGTCCCTGAACGTATCTCCTCCTCATAGCTTTACCAAAACAAAGTGTGATTTTCCACACTGAAAATCTCTACAGTGAGGTAAGTAATTAGAAAAGTCATGTTTTTCCTAATTTTTCCTTTGATTGTGTTAATGCCACCTGTGGCTTTATGGTGAAAAAGTAAATACTGTATATTTTTCAAGGATTTTACTTTTTAAAAAGTCCCAAGAAATTCAGGAAAATACATGGGATTAGAAATTTCTATTGACATTTATTTGGGAGAAAAAAATAGCAATTCTTATAACGATGTCTTCATGCTGCCCATTTAATTGATGAGGCAAATTTATTAATCTTCAGTTTTATATAAAAAATTGGGTACTGATTTATAGCATACACCTACTTCTGTGTGCTACGCATAACACAAATCTTTTGTTTTTAAAACCAGGTAGACCAAAAAGTACAAACCAGAACTCCATCATGAGCTCAGAACAAAATATCATCCTGGATTTGATAACAGGTGGGAGTAACAGCGTACCCATGTTTGTCTGGCTGTGCATATACAACAGCAAAATAAAATGCACAGTCTGAGGAAAACTCATCCCTGGTTGTTAAAAAAAAAAAGAAGAATTATTCATATGACAGGTGAATTTTGATAGATAAAATAAGATAATTATTTGGGCTCTTCAGAAACGTGACTGAAGTGTTAAAGTCTGTGACAGATTAATGGGCAAAATATGGGCAGGGCAGCTGGGAGTTTCTGGTAAATGAAGTATGTAACACATCTGACAATTTTACTATTGCACACGGTACATATATACACATATACTAATTTACAAAGCCCTAGTGGTTGAATTAAATTAAAGCATTTTCTAACTCCTAAATTGGCCAATCATAAGAAGCTTGGCTGTCAGATGTGTTTTAAAGAAAGACTCATTAAGCAGTAGCCTCCATTTCTTTCTTTGCAAGACACAGTGAAACGCAGTTAATGATTTGAAAAAGAACCTGTAGGCTGCAACTGACGATCCATTTGGGTCAAAGTTTCTATTGAACGTGTTTATTTCCATTTGCAAGAGGTTTCAATGTCTTGTACAAAAGATGTTTACATTTCTTGCTGCATGTCCTTTCACCATATCCAATGACACTTGCATATCCCATGAAATATGCATATTTTTCAGTGTCCTAATCAAAGACCTAGATAGTAAAATTGTTTTAACTTGATGATAGACATTACAGTGCAATCTAGTGCTTCACCACTNCTTATTTCATTTTACTCTTAACTCTGTTAGTAATAAACTTTCTTTCATATTCTTTAAGTTTGAGCCTGCTTTGCCTTTCTTCAAACCTCTTATCTCACAGAAGGTAAGAAATGCGAACTAAACCACTACAACCACTTGGAAAGTACTCGTAAGGAACAGATTTCTGTAAAGTTAGTTTGTCTTTTGTATACACAGGGGATAACTGTGGGAAGCCCATCAGATACTCAGTGGTTTTCAAGATGTTAACGGCTTCAAGGCAGATTAATATACATCTGGTTACATAATGACCAAGGAAGAGCTTTATGATGAGGAGAAGAGCATTGATTAAGCTGGCATAAGCAGCCCAACTGCTAAATGCATAACCACAACAGAAGCAGTTTCCTACAACTCTAGGTACAGACACGAAAGCGATCCTGCATTTGCACGGGTGGAGAGGGAAAGGTAAGGAGACCTGTAACAGAGCAAATGATCAAATGAAGGTTGCAATTACTTTCACTAAGTAGGATACAAAAGGTAAACTTTCCCATTCATATCCAAAGCCATATGGTGGTGGACACATCTGCTCTAAGGAAAGGCTTTTGTTTTAAGAAGCCTCTAAATTTACCTTATCTCAACATCATCATAATACTCATTATATCTAACATCACATTTTCAGCAGTCAACTGGGAACCTAGCCAGCAAGTCAGCATTTAGTTCTGTCTCTTTCTTCTTCAAAGATACCTCCTGAAACAATGCCAGAATTCCTTAAAATACCAAGTTTTTATTACTCCCTCATTCATTGATGTTGCCATCAGATGTCACATATATATGCACACATACACACACACAGAGGTAAGTGTGTATATATATATATATATATAT